>JARHVA010006605.1:407500-642500 GCA_037957365.1 Torreya grandis
TGGGGTATCCTTATTTATTCATGATGCTTGGGTTTTTCCTCCTTATTAGTCCTTTGTCTTTGATGATTAGTGAATTCCCATGGTTGGGGGAACATTTTTTTAGTTGGGAGGACCTGAAATCTATCTTCACATTAAAATGTGAAAGATTTTTAATAAAAACACATTAATAGCCTCTATCATTATTGATGTGGGACTAAAGTCTTACAAATTTACAAAGCGATGTGATAGTTCATCTATCTAAGCCTGGGCATCGATTGGTCTTAGAATACTAATGATAATGGTTAGTGATTTTGGTCTCAAAGACCTTTATGCAAAACATCATGATAGAAGTTTGATTTTATACCTGAGGCAAGACACAAACATAAGTGAGGTTGACATTATAAGCATAAATGAGTTTTGATTATTTGATCCTCACATCCATCATGTCAAGAGATGGAATCATGATTTACTTTGTGTTTTTTATCACTTTTCTTGCACATATAACAATCTCAACATCCGTAGAATTGACACCTTCTACACACAATGTGAACAAACTATATGACTTCAACATGCAAGTTTTATAAATTTACTAATATAATGCATTTGTTAAAGATTTCATCTATTTTATTTTCATTTTTTTACGTAATTATTTTTTTGTCACCTCAATGAGAAATAAAGAGTGGATCTTGGAATGGAAATGAAAGATCTTGATAGAGTATAAGCATCCAAAAATACACGTTAAAAGGCTCGAAGGCACAAAATAGATAGAGACTGAGTTAGTCAAATAAATGAAGAGGAGGAGCTGATGAGTATACAAAAAAATAAATCTTGATCCCAATTAGTATAGAGACCTCAAACAATTTTTTGTTATACTAAATGTAGGCAAAGGTAGATGGATTGTTCCATAGTCACTTGTAAGGATGGCCATCTAGCTCAAGCAATTTTGCTTTGTAAATTTGTAGGAATTTAGTCCCACATCAACCATGATGGAGGCTATTACTATGTTTATATTAGAAATCCTTCACAATGAAATGTGAATAGAGGTGTAAGGGCCTGCTCATCAAAAAAATGAGCCCTAACCATGAGTGTTCACTAACCATCAAAGACAAAGGAGTAATAAGGAGGAAAAACCCAAGCATCATTGATTAATAAGGAAACCTCAAACCATCTTTTTGCTGATTTGTATTAATATATGATAGAAATATTTAAATATTACATCATATTATGTATAGTAATTATTAAATCATAGTATATTATATTATATTAGATATTATACTATATATAATATTAAATGTGAAATATAAAATATATTTTAGTATATATTTAAATACAATATTCATAACAAAGAAAAGGACCATGTATACCCTTAATGACATAACATAAACTTTCTCTACGCTTCTCATACAATACTTGTTGACTTTCCTAGCTTCAAAATATATATGGGAATGATGATGAGTCCTACACAAACTATGCCACCACTATTCACCATGATGCCCACCCCAAAACTCTAATACCTATAAACCTACATCTCATAATAAAAGGGTCAATTTTTGCACATAAGACTTTATTTTTCCTTTTTTGTTATTGTAGAAAACCCATCATGAAGCCATTGTTTGAAGGAAAGACAAAAATATATTATAATATAGAATTTATAACCGCATTGTTTTGTATCCATATAAGTGGAATTGTATTGTTTATTTGAGTCATGTAACAAATACGGAGCCTTTCCACAATCAAATTACCATCATGTTGTACTCCTCAACCCTTGACAATAGACATTGTACAATGATGTTGATTTGGGACAATTTTTAAAGAGATTGAATATATCACCATATGTTTTCTCATATGTGATATGTTATTAAACCAAATAAGGGTTCATGTGATCATTAAAAAGGCTGGAGTGTATTGGAGTGTTGTTTGTGCACCATTTACCAAATGTGCCTAGGACTTATGTCTTCCATATTGTGTCTAAAAATAAACTTATGTGCTTGTGTGAATTCAAGGAAAATCCATAAAAATGGACATTTATAATGTTTATATCAAATTTTGAGATGTGTTATTAATATTTAATGTGGCAATTTTCATGAATCACATGTTCAACATATTCACTCCTAAGCTCTCTTATATTTATGAAGGGAAAATTTCAAGAATGTCTTTATGCCACTATGAGGGTAATTGTAGTGTTGGTATAAAGTTTTAAAATGTGACAAAAATATTTAATTTTGTGGGATTCATGTTGCTCATGTTATGCATATGCACTCCTAGGCTCCCTTTTATTTGCAAAAGATAAAAGTAAAGAATGTCTATATGCCACAATGTTTTGTTTTATGTGGCACTCATAATGATTGAAAGTTTTAGAAACTTGTTTATAAGTTTCAAGATTAGGTTTTGCCTAATAATTTTATATAATATTGAATCCAAATTTACCCTAATGAGTGAAATCGTTTGACACTTGTTTATGCTTCAAAATCCAACCACTATGGAACAACCAAATGCATAATCAATTAACTTAATAGTAGGGGAGTTTATGATTAGGTTCTTAGCTTTTAGGATTCATGATCTCAAAAAGTATTTGGAGTTTGTTCTTAAGACTAAAACAAAGGTCATGATAGACTAAAGGATAAATAGTTGTGGTAAGATTGGGATCAACTGAATAAAGCACATATAGTTGTTTTGCACCTTCATGCAACCATTTTAATCATTTCTCATTTGATCAGCCCAAGCATAGACTAGTATCCAATAAGAGGGGGCTCTTTGGTCCCTGTGTTATAATCATTAAAAAGGCTCAAGTGCATATTTACTCCACACAAAACTTATGTTCTTATTGAAATTCAAGGAGAATCCACAAAAAGGGACATTAGTAATGTTGCTATCAAGTTTTGAGATTTATTAGCAGTATCAAATGTGGAAACATCAATGATTCTCATGTGGCATAGGCACTCGCAAGTTCCCTTCCATTTACAAAGGGAAAAATTAAATCTAATGATTTTTAAATAAGCCTACCAACCCTCCATAACACCTTCACCATGACATTCACAATGTATCAACAATGATTCCCCCTTAGATGCCCATGTGTTATTCACTTTGAAAAATATTTAGTAGCCATTTCAAACATAATGAAAGCAACAATATACACTCCACAATTTCAATAATATATGCCACCACCATGTAAGCTACAAACCCATTTGTAATGGGTAAGAGGTATGTAAATCCAATAAATGACCTAAGGTCAAGGAATGTGTATGATATGGGTAATTTTGTATACAATATCAAAAGAAATAGCCTATCCTTGTCACTCATAAATAACTACCATTAACGATGGTTCCCAATGGAATTTGGATGATCTTATCTCCATAAAAGGACAAGACCAATTTATTCTTGTGGAACACCCATTTTTTTATTTCATTTAGTTATCCCTGTTGAGGTATTTTTTATTGGTTGTTCAAACTTGATCACCCATAGTTATCTCAACCCCAACACATTGGTCTCTTAAACTAATGTGCCTCAAAAATTTAAAAACTCATTGAGTTGTAGACATTTATATCTACCCCATATCAGTTGTCAAATTCCCATCCCCATACATTAAATAAGTATGGGAATGAATTTTATAATGTAAACCTTTGAAAAAGGGTGAACTAAGACAATAACATAATTTCATTCAAATCTCTCCTAGCTAGCCATGCAAACCACTTTTCAAAATTTTTGAACATATAAAGGAAATTACCAAAACCATGAGACAATAGGGACAACTTCTAATAGATGTTAAATAAGCCTACCATCTCTCCTTGCCACCTAGGGCCGAATGTCAATCAACCGCCTTTTCCCTCAATTGGTGTCCCCTACACAATGGCATTTACATTGTATCACAAGTGATGCCCATTTATGCATCAATGTGGCATGAAATTTACAAATGCTTCAGTACTCACTTCAACTAAAATGAAAGCAAAGCCGTAAACTCCATAACCTCTATGTATTGCTCCCAACCCCTTTGTAGTGGGTGTAATTTTTGTAAATTGAACAACTACCCTAAAGTTGGTGCATGTCTATGATATGGGTTATCTAGTGTATGATATCACATCAAATAATTTGACATTGCTCCTCATCATCGCTACCCATCTCACTTTGAAATATTTTACCACTTGCAAGATCAATACAATATAAAATAAAAATACAATATGAAATTAAATACAAAATATCATATAAAATCAAATATAATATTATATATATAAATATATATTATAATGTATTTTAATTTTTTATTTTAATAGTATATTTAGATATTGTATTTCATTATTATATATTTTAATATTAGAATATATAATACACACACACGTGTGTGTGTGTATTAATTTTAAAGTATATAATATTGAAATATAATATTAAATTATATTAGTATAACATAATATATATATTATATTTTAATAATATACATTAATATTATAACTTTTAAGTTGTGTATGTGTGTGTGTGTGTGTGTGTGTGTGTGTGTGTGTGTGTGTGTGTGTGTGTGTGTGTGTGTGTGTGTGTGTGTGTGTGTGTGTGTGTGTGTGTGTGTGTGTGTGTGTGTGTGTAGTATATTATATTTTATACTCATTTCAAGATACTTGCAACCTAGAATGTAAATCTAACATTTCAGGCTAGCTCATCGAGTTTTACTTTTCACTTAATTGCACTTTAGTTTCACCTTGCAACTCGTGTATGTGGAATTGTTGAATATCTTACCTAGGTTTGTTGACCCCTAATTTTGGCTTATTCCATGAAAACATAAAGCAAAGAAGTATAACACAAACTAAGACTCACTTTGGTGAAGTGAGGCTTTGCATACATATAACTACATGAAGGGATGGTCAATAAAGCATTTTGGGTTTTTAACCAAGGAAGGACACATGCATAAAAGGAATAAATATATACATGTGAATCACATGTAGTACTAGTATCAAAGGTTTGTTTACACATTATAGGTTCAAACAGATCATGCTCTTCCATGTGTCTATTATGTGGAAGGTTAACCAAAATAGATAAAAAATAATGTCACTAAAATAATCTATAATGTTGTAGGGATCATGCTTGTTACCTCAATTTATTTTTGAACCATTCCTTGGGCTTTGTTCTATGAGACTTCTATCTCCCCTTCTTCACATATTTGTCACTTCTTTCTCTTCCTCCTTGTCTATTTCCTAGGGTATTTATTTTCTTCTACTTTAAATTTGGCTCTTGTGGTTGGTTATGATGTTATTCTTTACTTCAAGCATGTTAACACAAAGCATTCCAAGCATAGAACAATATTTCATCACCAAGGATAGTAATGTTCAATTATAGGAAAGTTTCAACATGGAAGGAATAAATGCACAATTTTTGGGGGAACATAAATGAAATGTAAATTAGTTGATTCTTTAGATTGGAATTTTTTATTTGCACATAATTATGTAGGGACGTGTGGTACATAATTGTGCAAGGATTAGACGTGAGGAAAGTTTTGGGAAGGTGTTCTAGCTATGTGGACTTAATGGATAGAATGAGTATGCTTTGACATTTTCTATCAAAGATGAGTAAATTATTTCACTATAACCTATTGCCTCACATGGGGAAGAGGTTCATTTATTAGGAAGAGAGAACATAACATTATCTAATGAAGTAATGAGGCCTGCTCCTCCACCAAAATAATTTGATGAATACATAAAATGGATTTCTTATTGGCATATATAGGCCACATCATCAACAAAACTCTAAGATTCATGATTTAAACTATAGAATTCCATTTTCAATGAATCATGAAGGAACCCACAGTTGGATATGTTAGAGTATGTATTTAATGTATTTTCTCATGTTTCCTAGTGTATTAGATAGATATTTCATCCTTTAGTGAGTTTGTCCTATGTGAGAATTTATCCCACATTGGTTAGTTAGGATAGTTCTATGTTTTGTCTTGCATATTTATGCAAGAGATTTTATTTGTATTAGCATATCATATTTCAGAATAACACTTGATTCACTTTGCTTTACAATCAATTATATGCAGCTTCATGTTTGATGTTCTTGGAGTTATCACTTGTGAATCTTGGGTTGAAATACTTGTTCACCATTCCTAACATGGTACTAGAGCTTTGAGGTGTTTCTCATATCCACATTCTTTCATTTTTTTTAAGAAATTTACCTTGCCACTGCTTCTTCCCTTGTTAGGTATTTCCCTTATCACCCCTTATTTCCTTGTCGTGGAGAGGAAGCATGCATGGAGATCTTCTTGTGAAGCTATTCCTTAAAATAATTTATGAATATTTTTTTGATTTTGAAGTTTTTATTAATTTTGAGGCTTGACATTTCATTTGGATGGGTATAAATAAGGCATCATTCTCTTATTTTGGCATCACACTTTAATTATCTTCTATTGAAGATGTCAGATCCACTTTAGCGAAGGCATTGTAATTTAAAAGATATAAGTCTAAAGGAAGGTGGCATTGATATTTTGAGAGAAAGCATCATTCTTTCAAGAGAGGCATCCTTTTCTCATCAAGGAGATCTGCCAAGCAAAGAAGAGGTGTTGAAAATATTAGCAAGGCATTGGAGTCTTTTGACTAGTTTAAGGTGCCCTTTTTTGTTGTGGTAGACCAAGATCTGAGGCATTGGAATTTTTTTATCCTCCCTACTACATTGGAACCTTCTGATCAAAGGCATCCTTAGATAAGAGTGGTGTTAAGGAGAGAGGCATTGTTTTTGGATCCTTTTAGTTCTACCTTGGCATCATTTTCTATTGAGGCATCTTTTTCTTCTTTATATTGAGTTTGAAATTAAAGATTAGTGATTGTCTAAAGTGGTGAGGTGTTGGAGTTAATCAAGTGGTTGAAATTTGTATCTCCATTAAGAAATAAAATCTTTTGTGAGAGGAGGCATAGGATCTGCTAGAAATAAGGTGTTGGATGTACATAGTGATCTGAGGCATCTTAATTTCTTATTGCATTGACATTCTCAATTGTGGCATTGAAATATGTTGTGTGGAGAATAAGATATCTGATTTTTTGGTGTAGTGTCTTGGCTATGTTGAAGTTTACCTAGATGCCTCTTTCCAAAATCTATTGTGTTGAAGAGATATGAAGAGATTAGTTGCTATGTTGGGTTATTTATATCTAAGGTGCTAGACTATAGTGATAAGAGACATTAAAGGAGTTGAGAAGGCACATAAGCTAGGCATTAGAATTTTTTTCTATGTTGGAGAAAGAATCTTAGGTGGCATCCTATATCTTCTCTCAAACAATATTCATTGGAAACCAAGAGATAAAAAACAATATTAAATCACCTTTTTTCCCTCTCAAAATAGAGTCTAAATTCAATTTTTTGATTTTATAAGATGAATTTTTGCCTCAAGAGGAAGCACAATTTTCTTGTGTAAGTATAGCAGTAATCAGGAGGATCAGTTTTCATGTTAGTTGGAATTTTTGAGTCTATGATTCAATTTCAATTCTAATGAGTGGTTAGATGACTATGTTATTTTTTGATTTGGTCACAAAAATTAGTTTGTAGTATTTTTTTAATGTTTTGACCCATTTTATGAGAAATTTTAACACCTGTAGCTTTTGAACCATAAAACAGATTTGAGTTTGTTGTTCCCAAAATATGTCACTTGCTTTTGTGGACAACATACCAACCATTTTGGTCATGCAAACCAAAAAATCTCTCTTTTCTTTCTCAATTTTTTTTTTTGAGCAGTTAAGTTTTTCAAATATTCAAGCCTTTTCAGCTAAGGAATTCGTAGGTTCAATAGGCAGGCTTTCACAAAGAAACAAGTTCCAAACACTTAGGCATTTCAAGGATGGTTTAACACTAAGGTTCAATCAAAAGACTTAATGGTGGGCTTCAAACAAAAGGAATGAACCAATGAAATTTCAAAGGTTCAAAGGTTCAAAAAGAGTTAAGCACTTCAAAGAGTTCAACGAGTTAGAAGACCTAGGCAAGTTCACAGGTTCAATGGCTTCGGTGAACTTAAAAGAATAAAAGTATTCAAAGAGTTAAGATTGAACCATTGAACCATTGAACCTTGAACTTTCAAATTTTCAAAGGTTTAATGAGTTTGATAGAAAAGGGAAGGATCCAAAAAGTTTGAAGCTTCAAAGGATTCAAAGAAAGAAATAGATTGAACCATTGAACCTTGAACTGAAATGGTTCAAAGGTTCAACAAAGTTCAAAGTGCAAATAAAAGCCTAAAGTGAATCAAAGAAGTGGAATATTCTAGAAAGAAATTTAATGAAATGGTTCAACCAAATGGTTCAACAAAATAAAAAGAGAGTGAAGGATACCCTTCACAAAACATTGAACCACCGACCATTGAACCACTTTGAACCATTAAACCATTGAACCGATGCACTCCAAAGGTTCAAAGGTTCAAGTTTAAAATTAGTTCAAGTGACTAAGTGACCAATGACATCTCCGTGGATGTCAAAATTAGGGTAACAAAATATCCATTGATTTTCAAATATGCAAACTCGGGAACAAACTCAGCGAACAGCCAAAGAAAGAGCCAAAGGAGCCATTAGAAAGTGAGAAGTTAGCCTAAGAGCTCAGATCACCAAGGAAGAATAAAATGTAGTAAGAAAATAGAGAAAAAAATAGTATAGGGAATTCAAAAATATCTATAGGAGAGTTATTTTTAGTAGGTGGAACAGTCCACCAGGTGGACATCAGAGAGCGCAAACATTCAAAGGCATGGCCTATTTTTCTCCCTTTGAGTAAAAGTGATGGATAATCTTGTAAATATTTGTAAGAGGACCAGGTGGCCCATACTTAGGAGGAGACATTTGAGATGATTTAAAACACCAAATTCAAGGCTGATGACCTATTCCAGCATGGCCCCTTCATAGAATTTCAAATGCATTCAAGGCATTGAATGTAGCATGGGCCGTTTCCTGGAAACAAGTGCCAAAGTCTTTCTTTTGGCTGATATATATTGTAATCTCTCATTTTATGCAAAAGGAAATCTCTCTGTTATTAGAATCAAAACTCTACCCAAATTGAAAGGCATTCTTGAGACTTTGAGCTCAGATTGTTGATCATATTTTATCAAGTGAATGAGAAAGCAAGTGACCTTTTAGACTTTGTGTTGAAATAGCTTGTGTTATCTAGGAAACTATTCTTAAGTCTTTTTCCTAAATACAATCTTGTCCATTTTTAATCAAATAAGCAAAACAAGTGGAAATAAGTTGGAAGATGCCCTAAAGCTGACTATGGGAGACTTTGTGCTGCCATAATTATCTTCAATCTGTGTTTTATGTAAAGGATATTGGAGAGACTTTGAGCTCCCCTTATTCTTTGTAATATTTTACTCTATTGTAGTTTTAGGTGGAGACTTTGGGATGCACTTAATCCTATTGTGTTCCTTTGTCCTAAATTAGTGGGAGAAGCAATGAAATACTTTGTGCTTTCATGGGTTTCTTGTGGTTGCAGTTACTACCTAGAAAGAATCTTGTTATTGGTTGAATATCACTTTTGAATGAAGAGAAGTACCATTAGTAATTACACTATAATTCTCCTCTATTCTGTAAACAGCATCTCTAAAAAAAGAGAGATGGATGGTGTGATTTCACCCCTGTGTGTAGTTTCAGCTTATATATTTATACTATAAATTGTAGGGAACCTCCCCTTGATGAGAGAAGAGATTTATGTCATTTTGTTGTGGTAAACCTGCATAACTTTCCATATAAATCTCCTTATGATGTGGTTGATGTAACTATTTTTCTATCAATTAGATGGTGACAAAATATTCACCCAATAGATTTTTGGTGACTCTATTGGAGAAGAACGTGCAATTTGAAGCCTCAAGCTTTAAATTGAAGTAGTTCCAGTTCTTTTCCATTTCCATTTTACACTTTGGCAGATCCATGATATACACAAAGCCAGAGAGCTCAAGGTATTGTTGACCCTGTATTTGAGTTTGTGCAAAAAAATAACTTTGATCTTTCCCCTCCATAAACTCACCTTTAGCAAACCAGGAGTTTTCATCCTACCAACGTCAGGTCACCAATACCAAGCAAAGCTTCTTTTTCTTCTATTAGTAGAGATATTTCAATACATACCCCACTAAGGTTTGTTATCCATCCTTTCCATTATCATATCATGGTAGCTCAAGGCCCCTGGGGTAACACCTTTGGTCCCCTGAATCTAACTCCACCCTTACATGAACTACCTCATAGTTTAAAGAAGAATTTCCCCAAGTTCTTTGGTGATGGGAGAGTTCACCCTGATGAATATATTTCAGCCTTATACATAGCATGTGGTGTGATAGGTGTGGAGTATGAAGACATTGCAGTCAGACTATTTGTATAAATATTATAAAGTGCTATTGTAGACTAGTTTTATCATCTGCAGGCCCAGATTGTAACTAACTAGAACACCCTCAAAGCCAAGTTTGAAGCAAGGTTCAATCCTATAGAAGATGCACATGCCCTATTGGCTTAGCTCACAAAAATGAAGAAAGAGCCTTATGAACCTATGAGAGACTTCATAGCCAAGTTTGACAAGCTGAGGAATAATATTCTTACAATTACTCAGCCAACACCTGAGAATCTCAAATGCTTCTTCATCAATTCTCAGCTTCCTAAAGTAAGTTTCTTATTGAGGTGGGCTGGCCGCATAGACCTTATTTTAGCTCATGATTTGGCCACTAAGGTCGAAGATGATCTCATCTTGGCAGGTAAGATAAGAAGAGATCCTAATAGAAGTAAATTTTCTTCATCTTTTAAGAATTTTTCTACAGGCACCACTGATCCTATGGTGTAAAAGCTAGAAAATGATTTGTTAGCTCTAAAAAATAAAATGGAACAAGGGATATCTGCTCCTCCTTCATATTGAGATATACCAAGGAAGACTTCTCCCAATCATTCATACCAAGGCAATGCTACCAAAAATCAAGCGCAACTAAATTGTCTTCCTCCCCCACAGGGAAAGCTTGCCATTGAAGCAGCGCCAGCGAACTCAGCAGTTGGTTATCATGAAGTTGAACATGATTCCTCTTTCTAACCTGAGTTTGATCTAGAAGATAATGCTAATCTCTTCACAAAGGGAGAAGAAGAATTAGCTGGTGACTCCAACATTGGTTTCCTAAATTATCATGATGAACCCAAAAGTAAAGGTGAAGCATTTGATGGATCATACGCAACATTTACCAAGTCCCAAAACTAGTCAACTCAATAAGTAGATAAAATAAAAATATGGGAAGAATCTCAACCAATAATTTCAATTGATAAATGAGGAACTTCACCACCTTTCAAATCAAAGGACCTGGTGATCAACAAAAAAGTACCTCAAATATTCCTTCACCTTCTGCTTCAAATTCACAGACCAGTCCTACACCTAGTAAAAACTAGATTGATGGACTATCTTCCCCTATTTCTAATTCATTTCAATCATTTGATATAATTGACTAGGTTAAGAAGACCAAAATTCAAATGTCTGAGTTTGAATTCTTGCAATCCAACCCTGAGTAGTTGGATAGGTTAGTTCAATGTGTCAAGAATAAAACCATCCCTGTAGGACAAGATATTTTGAAAGTAAGTCCTAGTTTACCCAAGAACACATCCACCTATAATAATCTTGTGATTAATCTTTCAGCTACCCCTGAGAAAATAGAACCTTTTTAGGTTTCCCTATTGATAAACGGTCATCAGTTGAACAATTGCATTATAGACTTAGGTACTTCTGACAATGTCATGCCTGCCAAAGTGGTAGACTCTCTTGGTCTCACATTAACTAAGACCTTTGGTAGATGTTTCTACATATAAAATAAACAAGTGCCTTTGTTAGGATAAATCAAAGATGCTCAATTTGCATTTGTGGCTTTTCCAAATAAGAGAATCAAAATGATAGTCCTGGTGGTTGATGTTCAAGCCTCTTATGGCATTCTGCTTGGACAAAATTTCTGCAAGAATGTTGGTGTAAAATTGAGAATGGAACTATCTGAGGTGAGGATCCATATCAATGGGGTCATGCAAAGGCTACTTCCTAAGGAGGCAAAGTATATTGTCACCCAAATGTCAACCCCTGAAGCTCAAATTTTGTTTGAGTCTTCAGGAATGGATAATTACTTTTTGTCTACTGAGGATGATTTTATTTTAGAAAATAAAAGCTTACTAAGTGACAATATAAAAAAATTATGTAAGACATCAGAGGAATTGGTAGGGTATAGTACACATGAAAAGGGATCTTCCCTTCTTGATGAAAAAAATTTGAAAGAAGATTAAATTTTGATGACGTCTGGATTTTGGAATTTGATGGCAGCAATTTTTCTACCAGTTTTGGAGTTGGAGTTGTTTTAATATCTCCTCAAGGAGATATTTTCCCCTTTACATATAATTTTTAGTTTAGAAACACTAAAAACACTACTAAATATGAATCGATGCTACTCAGTTTAAAGGCTGCTCAAGATAAAGGTGTTAAAATCCTTCATGCCAAGGGAGACACTAAACTTGTGGTTTGTTAGGTGAGGAACTTGTATCAAACTGAGAATGAGAGATTACACCATTATCATAATCTAGTGTGAGACTGTATTAAAATCTTTAATGTTTTCATTATTTCTATCGTACCCAGAGAATTCAATAGTCGAGCAGATTCATTGGTTATCTTTGTAACTCTCTTGGTCCCTCACCAAGATTTCAAAGAAAATAGGTACACTATCGAACTAGTCTTTCGACCAAGTGTGCCTGATAATGTTGACCATTAGCAAGTGTTCAATGGCAACAACCAAATCATTGATTTTTTAGAATAGATGGATAGCTTTGAAAAGTTTCATTTTGAAGGCAGTGAATCTCCACCATGGGAATCAGCTCTAAAAACAAACCCAAAAGCTGATGAAGAGTTCTTTCAGCTTAAAGGGAACAAAATTCCCAAAGGATTAGTTTCTCTTGAGAAATTTTTTGACAAACATGATAGGTTTATCAAGGAACAATAAATGGGTTTGAAATCCTCTAAATATTTTGATCAAATCAATTTGAGTACAGAAGACAATCCAAAAATGGTCAACATTGGGAATTATTGTACCCCTGATGAAAAACTCAAATTTATCACTCTGCTTCACCATTACATTGATGTTTTGGCATAATCTTATGATGATCTAAAATCTCTCATACCTGAAGAAATTAAGCATAAAATTCCTCTCAAGACTGGGTCATTGCCTCACAAGCAGAAGCAAAGGTAGTACAACCCCAAGATATCAAGCATGATTTTGTCTAAGATACAAAAAATATTGAATGCAAGAATTATTTTTCCAATCTATCATTCCACTTGGATTGTGAACATAGTCCCTATGAGGAAGAAGAATAGATAAATTTGCCTGTGCGTTGATTTTAGAAATCTAAATCAATCATCTTTAAAGGACAACTATCCCCTACCCATCATGGATTAGCTACTATAGACAGTGACTGACACTGAGATGTTATCAATGTTAGATGGTTTTTTGAGATATAATCAAGTGGAAGTTGGTGAAGCAGACTAACATAAGACCACTTTCACAACACCTTGAGGCACTTTTACATATTGCATAATGCCTTTTGGCTTGATCAGTGCTGGTGCCACTTTTTAAAGAGAGATGGATCTTGATTTTAGAAATAAAATGAGTAAGTTCATTATGGTATACCTTGATGATTTGACAGTCTTTTATAAGTGTCATCCTGATCATGTGCATAATCTACAAGTGTTGGAGTGATGTAGGCAAAATGGTATTTCTCTTAATCCTAAGAAATCAATTTTTAGTGTTACTGAAGGGAAACTTCTTAGTCACACTGTGTCCCGAGAAGGCATAAAGATCAACCCAAAAAAGGTCAAATCCATCTAAGAGCTTGGTCTTCCTTCCAATAAGACCACAGTCCACTCTTTCTTTGGAAAGGTAAATTTTTTGAGAAGGTTCATCCCTGAATTCGTAGAGAAGACTTGCCATATTGTCAATATGATGAAAGGCAAAGTCACTTTCAACTAGACGGAAGATGGCAAGTCAGCATTTCAAGACATCAAAGAAGTTGTCACCCATGCCCCAATTTTGGTTTTTATTGATTACACTAAAGACTTCATGATGTATATTTATGCTTTTGAACACACGCTTTCAGCCATTTTGGTTCAACAGAATAAAGAAGGTGTGGAATCTCCTATATCTTTCATGAGTTATCCCCTCAAAGCTCATGAACTGAAGTATTCAAACATGGAGAAGCATGTTTATGCTATGGTAAAGGTGGTAAATCACTTCTATTTTTACATCCTAAACTCACACACTATTGCTCTAGTCCTTGATACAATAGTCAAGTCCATACTAACTCAGTAGGAGTTTAGAACCAAATGGGGAAATTAGATTGCTAAAATCCAAGAGTTTAATATGGTTATCAAACCAATGAATCTTGTGTGGGGAAGGGGTCTCTACTAATTAATTGATAATAACATACTAGAAGAAACAAAAGTTGAAGACATGCCAACAACGCTTTTTGTCACCACTATGAATGAGTGGCATTCAAATATTGCTCATTTCCTTATCTATGGTGAGTGTCTTACTCACCTATCTCATAAAAAAAAGAGAACTGTTAAGTTGAAAGCTGCCAACTTTGTCCTATGGGACAACAGTCTGTATAAGAGGAACCTTGATGGGGTACTCCTTCACTACGTGGATAAAGAGCAGAAGAACAAACTTTTAAAGTCCTTCCACAATTTGGCTTGTGGAGGACATTTTTTTGCACCTGTGACTACTCATAAGATTCTATGAGCTAGGTATTAGTGAACTACTCTATTTCAAGATGCATACAAATGGGTACGTAGATGTGAACTGTGTCAACAATTCATTGGAAGACCCAAATTGGTTGCATTACCTCTCAAGACAGTAGTAATTGAAGAGCCATTTCAACAGTGGGGTATTGATTTCATTGGTGTTGTAAACCTGTCTTTGAGCACTAGACATGATTATGTTTTTATAGCCACAAACTAATTTACCAAGTGGGTGGAAGCCATCCCAACTAAGCATGCTACATCAGAAGTAGTATGTAATTTTCTCAAGGAAAATATCATCTCTCACTATAGAGTGCCAACTAAGATTGTAACAGATAATGCCTCCTATTTCTCTTATCATGAGATTACCGAATTTTGCTACAATTATGGGATTTTTCTCTCCCACTCTTCTGACTATTATCTGTAAGGGAATGGCCAAGCATAATCGAGCAATAAGAACCTAGTGACCATTATCAAGAAGCTACTAGATGACAATTAAAGAACCTAGCATAAATCATTGTTTGACGCTGTATGGGTAGATAAAATTACACCCAAGAGGGTGATAGGTATGTCACCATTCCAACTTCTGTATGGTCTCAATGTAGAGATACCAATCACCCTAGAATTACCAGCATTAAAGTTGGCAAAGGTAATAGAAGATTCAACATTTGAAAGTTCCATTGACAAGAGGATCATGTGCTTGACTAAACTAGATGAGCAACAAACTATGGTGGTGAACCGTATTACTGTGCATCAAAGTTCTGTGAAGAGGCTCTTCGACTAGAAATCAAAGATCCATGATTTTCAAATTGGAGATCAAGTTCTGTTGTGGGACAAGAGGAGAGACCAAAAGGAATGCATGGGAAATTTGATTCCTTATGGAGAGGCCCATTTGCTATTCATCAGCTCAATGGTGAAAATAGTTTCTTGTTGAATTATCAAGATGGCATGACTTTTTCACTACCTCACAATGGGTAGTATATGAAGCAATTCAATCCTTGAAGTATCAGATAATATCAGTTATACATATGTATGTCTTTAGTTTGTTTTGTGTTGTTCATTTTCATTTTTTTTGGCATCTTTCTTTTTGGGTAGCATGACTCCATAGCCTAATGGCATACATGAAGGCATTGAAGAGTCTGGTTTCTACTCCCTTTGATTATTTTTACAATCAATGGAAGTTCTCCAACTGGAGCCATTTGTTGTTCCCAAAATCTGTCACTTGCTTTTATGGATAAAATACCGACCATTTTGGTCCTGTAGACCAAAACTCTCTCTTTTATTTCTAAAAAATAAAATATTCTGAGTAGTTAAGTTTTTCAAATATTCAAGCCTTTTTAGCTAAGGAACTCACAGGTTCAATAGGTGGGCTTTCACAAAGAAACAAGTTTTGAACACTTAGGCATTTCAAGGATGGTTCAACGTTGAGGTTCAATCAAAAGACTTAATGACAGGATTCAAAAAAAGGAATGAACCAATGAACTTTCAAAGGTTCAAAGGTTCAAAGATTCAAAAAGAGTTAAGCGCTTCAAAAAGGTTAATGAGTTCAAAGACTTCGGTGAACTTAAAAGAATAAAAGGATTCGAAGAGTTAAGATTGAACCATTAAACCTTAAACTTTTAAAGTTTTAAAGGTTCAATGAGTTTGATGGAAAATGGAAGGATCCAAAAAGTTCAAAGCTTCAAAAGATTCAAAGAAAGATATAGATTGAACTATTGAACCATTAAACCTTGAACCAAAATGGTTCAAAGGTTCAAAGGTTCAAAGAAGTTCAAAGGGTGAATAAAAGCTTTGAGAAAATCAAAGAAGCGGAAGATTCTAGAAAGAATTTCAACTAGATGGTTCAACCAAATGGTTCAACAGAAAAAAAAGAGCGAACGCGACCCTTTACAAAATATTGAACTGCCAACCATTGAACCACTTTTAACCATTGAACCATTGAACTGATGCACTCCAAAAGTTCAAAGGTTTAAATTAATTCAAGTGACTAAGTGATGAATGATGTCCCCATAAATGTCAAAATCAAGTTAATAAAATACCATTGATTTTCAAAGATGCAAACCTGGGAACAAACTCAGTGAACAGCCAAAGGAGCTGAAGGAACCATCAAAAAGTGAAAAGTTAGCTCGAGAGCTTAGATCACCAAGGAAGAACAAAACATGGCAAGGAAAGAGAGAACAAAATGCTATAATAAATTTAAAAATATCTGTAGGAGAGTTATTTCTAGTAGGTGGAATAGTCCACTAGGTGGACATCAGAGAGCATGAACATTCAAAGGTGTGGCCTATTTTTCTCCCTTTGAGTAAAATCGAATGGATAGCCGTGTAAATATCTAGAAGAGGACCAGGTGGCCCATACTTAGGAGGAGACATTTGAGATGATTTAGAATGCTAAAGTCAAGGCTGATGACCTGTTCCAGTATGGCCCCTTTACAAAATTTCAAATGCATTCAAGGCATTGAATGAAGCATGGGCCATTTCTTGGAAACAAGTGTTAAAGCCTTTCTTTTGGCTGCTATATATTGTAATCTCTCATTTTATGCAAAGGGATATATCTCTATTATTAGAAGCAAAACTTTGCCCAAATTTAAAGGCATTCCTGAGACTTTGAGCTCAGATTGTTGATCATATTTTATCAAGTGAATGAGAAAGCAAGTGACCTTTTAGACTTTGTGTTGAAATAGCTTGTGTTATCTAGGAAACTATTCTTAAGTCTTTCTCCTAAATACAGTCTTATCCATTTTTAATCAAATAAGCAGAACAAGTGGAAATAAGATGGAAGATGTCCTAAAGTTGACTATGGGAGACTTTGTGCTACCATAATTATCTTCAGTCTGTGTTTTATGTAAAGGATACTAGAGAGACTTTGAGCTCCCCCTATCCTTCATAATATTTTACTATGTTGTAGTTTTAGGTGGAGACTTTGGTCTGAAGTTAACCCTATTGTGTTTCTTTGTCCTAAATTAGTGGGAGAAGTAATGAAAGACTTTGTGCTTTCATGGGTTTCTTGTGGTTGTAGTTACTACCCAAGAAGAATCCTGCTATTGGTTGCATATCACTTCTAAAAGAAGAGAAGTACCTTCAGTAATTACACCAAAATTCTCCTCTGTTCTTTGAACATCATCTCTGAAAAAAGAGAGATGGATGGTGTGATTTCACCCCTGTGTGTATTTTCAGCTTATATATTTATACTATAAATTGTAGGGAACCTCCCCTTGATGAGAGGAGAGATTTATCTCATTTTGTTGTGGTAAACCTACACAAATTATCGTTTAAATCTCCTTATGATGTGGTTGATGTAACAATTTTTTCGTCAGATAGTTGGTAACAAAATATTCACCCAATAGAGTTATATTCTTTTTCTAAAAGTGCATGGTTTTTTATTCTCTATCCATTAATGTCATTAATTTCTAAAGATGTTCTAATGTTATAAAGTGTTGAATTGGGGGGGGGGGGTGTGCGTCCTTAATACAATCTTTGGGGGGTTGTCTCAATGTAAATTTCGTGCACCCTTTTTGCATTCTTTCTACTCTTTGGTGATTCATTAACAATGCTTCTACTTATAATATTTACCATTGTGAACCTTTGACTACACACAATTATCATACACAGAGAATTCAAATGGAAATAATCATAAAACATAAAGGATTATGGTCCCTAATGAATAAAATTCAACCACAATTTACATGTGAATTTGAAAAAATTTAACACTAATGTAAGTTTGAAGAACGTATAGTTGAGGGTTATGTGAGTGACAATATTTTGTTTCATTTTGATAGGTGTAATTCCTGATTCAAAATGTTGACTAAGATAAAGGGTTTGTTTGGGAAAGTAGATCACTTGAGAGCCATGCATCTTGAAGTAGAGCTTACTTCACTAATTTTGGATGACTTTGCCTCCATTTTAGACTACCTCATTATGTTTAAGCATTTGTTAAAATAGTTAAAGAGGAGCGGACAAGATAAAAATTATGAAGAGTGTGTGTACTTGATTTTATCTAAGGTGAGTGACCCATTCTAAATCTCTGATTTTACCTTTTTCTCTAGTATTAGTGTCTTAGGTATTGCATTTAAAATGCAAGATCTAGAGTTATTTTGTTATAGACTTACTAAGGACAAATCCAAATTGTCTCACCTTATGTCATCCACCTCTAAAAAATCATTCGTTCTATCACATCTTAAGACTAATGGAAAAACTAAGACTAATAATAAGAACACTCCACCTAAAAATGCACCTAAGCCCAAAACTAATACATATAAACCCAAACTATCTTCCAAATCCAAGAATAATTCTAGCCTATCTTGCTCCTATGGTGGAGGGACTGGTCATAAAGACTCTAGGTGTTCAAGAGAATGTAAGCCTTAGAGGATGTCTTTATAAAACACAAGATTTCTATCTCCACCTCTCCATTTCATGAGCATGGGAAATCACTTAATGTTGTCAGGAAATCACACTTACCTATTTTAGATAGTTGGGTTATAGATTATGGTACTTCACACCATATAAATTCTTCCATGGAGTCCTTTGTATTTCTTGAAATGATTTCTACTTCTAACATTATTGTTGGATATTCTTCATTTTTGTTAATGGGAAGAGTGACATACAACTAGATGGTTGTTGCATTAATGATGGCTTATATGTTCCAAACATCACCACTAATCTACTTTTAGTTTATCAAATTTGTCATTTTTGTTAGGGTAAGATAGTGACTTTCACACCATAAAGTGTTGAAGTTTGAACTTTGTTAGAGCCACACACACATTGCATAGGGTGTTGTTGATCACAGTTATCGACTCTATTATTTTGAGGGTTTTGATGATACTCCTCCTATAGGGATGTGTTTATTTTCTCATTAAGATTATGAGATTTAGATTTGGCATGAGAGATTTGGAGACCTAAACTATAGATATTTGAAGGATTTAAACACTCATAGTATGATAAAGGGTCTTCCTATAGTTTCATGTCTTGATGGAATTTCCCTAGTTGTGCATTAGAGAAACAATCCCAGGATCCATTTCCCAAGGATATTTCTATGAGATCTTCTTCACCACTTGAGCTTGTGCATAGTGATTTTGTGGACTTTCATACTCCTTATTTCAAAGAGCAAAGTATGCACTTACTTTCATTGATAATTTCTAAAGGCATACATGGGTTTATTTCTTCAAGTATAAGAGTGATGTCTTTTCTCACTTCAAATTCTTTAAGGATTTGGTTGAGAAATAGTCTTTGAGTTGCATCAATAAGCTTTATATGGATAATAGGGGGAGTAATTTAGTTGAGATTTCTCTAATTTTTTAGCATCCTAGGTATTATTCATCAACATTCTATTGCACATACCCCACACTAGAATGGCTTAGTAGAATGGAAGAACCAAGATTTGAAGGAGATAGCTAATTTCATGATTCATTTATGAGATTTATCTCCTATTTATTGGGTAGAGTTAGTTAATTGTGTGAACTACATTTGAAACCACACACCACATTGAGCACTTGAGCATATGACTTTAGAGGAGGCTTGGTCTGGAACCAATCTTGATGTCTCATTTGTTCAAGTCTTTAGGAGCCTTGCTTGAGAATTTTTACCAAATAATAAAAGGAAAGCATTAGATAAGAAGATCAAACCTTTGATTTTTGTAGGGTATTGAAAAAGGACATAAGAGCTAATAATCTTTTATATCATAATACTCATGATGTTAATTTTTAAACTCTTGTACAGTTTGATGAAAACTTCACATCTCATGGATCTTCATATTCTTCCATGCATTCTTATTTTGATGATTCACCTCCTCTCAAGCATTCATTATTTAAGGATCCACTTCAAGGGATTATTGAGGAAGTTATAGAGGATGAGGATCTTATTCACACTAATGCTACCACTATACCTAGGTGGGATCATACTACAAATTTTGAGGTAACACCTTTCATTTAGGATCTTCCACCTACACGACATCATCATACACATTCTATCAGTATTAGAATTTTATGTCAGGCATTCTTTGGGGATCCATAGTGTTTTTAAGAGGCTCATGGGATACATGAGTGGAATGATGTGATGATAGTTGAGTATTATTCATTAATGAATAATCACACTTGGGATTTGGTCATTCTTCCTAAGGAGATAAAGTTGGTTAGGTGCAAGTGGATTTATCACACCAAGAATGTAGCTGATGGGTTTATTGATAAGTATAAGGCATGTCTTGTTTCAAATGGGTTATTACAAGTCAAATGTATTGACTACTTTGATAATTTTATGTCCATTATCAAGATGGATTATGTTCATCTTGTACTTTCTCTTTTTGCATCATAAGATTGGCCAGTATATCAGATGGATGTTAAGAGTGCTTTCTTACATGGAGACTTGCATGAAGAAATATATATGGAGTAGTCAACTAGGTTTGTTCATGATTATTTCTTGTTTATTGACTTAGGAGGTCTCTTTACAATTTCAAATAGGCCCTTATGATTGGTATGAGAATATGGATTCATTTATTCTCTCCAATTGTTTTATTCACTTCCACTCTGACCTCATAGTGTATATTCAACATATTTGGGAGGACATTGTTATTTTGGTCTTATATATTGATGATCTAATTCTCATAGGTAGCTCTTGATCTCAGATTTAGACTATTCAATAGGCACTTCTAACATAGTTTGACATGATAGATCTTGGAAATTAATATTTCTTGCTTGGTTTACAAATTTCATAGTTAGATACAGGGATTTATTTTGAGTTAGCAGAAGTACATCCTTTATCTTCTTCAACATTTTAGCATTGTTGATTGCAAGCCAAGTCCTTCTCCTTTTCAATTTGGAATGACTCTCACTACCTCTTGTACTACTCCACTTTGTGATCCTACATTGGATAGGTAGATAGTTAGGAGTCTTATGTATTTATCCCATACCCACCTCAACATTTCATTTGTAGTTGGGCTTGTATCTAGGTTTTCACATGACCCTCATGATAGTCATTGGTAGGCTACCAAAAGGATTATATGATATTTGTGAGGTACTACTCATTTTGGATTACATTAAACTATGGGTTCTACTTAGTTGGTTGGATACATTGATTTAGATTGGGTAGGTTCTCTTGATGATAGGTAGTCCACTTTTAGCTATATATTTTATCTTAGTTCATCACCTATGGCTTGGTTGTGAAAAAAATAATTGGCTATTACACTTTCATCTATAGAGGTTGAGTAAATGGAAATAGTTATAGTGAGTCAGCAAATTCATTATCTTCATTAGTTATTGATAGAGTTTGGATTCATCTAATATTCACCCACTATATTTTGGTGTGGCAACTAGAGTCCAAAACACATATCTTGCAACCCAGTTGAGCATCAACAGACCAAGCACATTGATATACATATGTACTTCATTTTTTATGACATTTAAGATGTCATTCTTAGCTTGGAGTACAATCTGACTCAATAGTAGGTTTTAGACATCTTCATGAAGCCTTTTGCATCACCTTGTTTCTTTGAGTTACATGGCATGTTTGGGGTTTCCAATAGGTTTTCCTTAGGGGGTGTTCATGAGGACATATTCCTTCTTCATTTCATGGATACATATTGTACATGAGTACCTTATCAGCTTAGTTGTTAGGACTCATACTATGGATATGCCACTATTTCTTTTTTGGCTTTTGTTAGCCCTTAGCTTCACTTGACTGGGTTGGATGGGTGTTAGAATATGTATTTCATGTCTTTCACACATTTTCTAGTGTATTAGCTAGTTATTTTGTCCTTTAGCGAGTTTGTCCTATGTGAAGATTTATCCCACATTAGCTAGTTAGGCTAGTTCTATTTTTTTATTGCCTATTTAAGCAAGATATTTTATTTGTACTAGCATATCATATTTTTTAATAACACTTGGTTCACTTTACTTTGAAATCAATTAACTAAAACTTCATGTGTGATGTTATTAGAGTTATCACTTCTAAATCTTGTGTTGGAATGCTTGTTCGTCATTCCTAACATGATGGAAACAAAATTGATACAACACTGTAAGACCTCGAAGGTCTCAGGAGAGATGAGCCCTGATAGTTTGCCCCTTTTAGTAGAGGAAAGTTTTGGAAAGGTTTTGTATCTCTATGGAATTAATGAAGAGAATAAGATTGCTCTAACATTTTTTTTCAAAGATAAAGAAATGCTTTTGTTGTGACTAATTTATTTATATGGGGAAGAGGTTAATTTATTAGGAGAGGAGGTGGCATAATTTAATGAAGAAATGAGGCCTCCTCCTCCACCAATATTATTTTAGAATGTAGCTGATGGGTTTATTGATAAGTATAAGGCATTTCTTGTTTCAAATGGGTTATTACAAGTCAAATGTATTGACTACTTTGATAGTTTTATGTCCATTATCAAGATGGATTATGTTCATCTTGTACTTTCTCTTTTTGCATCATAAGATTGGCCAGTATATCAAATGGATGTTAAGAGTGCTTTCTTACATGGAGACTTGCATGAAGAAATATATATGGAGTAGTCAACTAGGTTTGTTCATGATTATTTCTTGTTTATTGACTTAGGAGGTCTCTTTATGATTTCAAATAGGCCCTTAGGATTGGTATGAGAATATGGATTCATTTATTCTCTCCAATTGTTTTGTTCACTTCCACTCTGACCTCATAGTGTATATTCAACATATTTGGGAGGACATTGTTATTCTGGTCTTATATGTTGATGATCTAATTCTCACAGGCAGCTCTTGATCTCAGATTTAGACTATTCAATAGGCACTTCTAACATAGTTCAACATGATAGATCTTGGTATTTTATATTTCTTGCTTGGTTTACAAATTTCATAGTTAGATACAGGGATTTATTTTGAGTTAGCAGAAGTACATCCTTGATCTTCTTCAACATTTTAGAATTGTTGATTACAAGCCAAGTCCTTCTCCTTTTCAATTTGGAATGACTCCCACTACCTCTTGTACTGCTCCACTTTGTGATCCTACATTGCATAGGTAGATAGTTAGGAGTCTTATGTATTTATCCCATACTCACCTCAACATTT
This sequence comes from Torreya grandis, assembly GCA_037957365.1. Taxonomy (NCBI): domain Eukaryota; kingdom Viridiplantae; phylum Streptophyta; class Pinopsida; order Cupressales; family Taxaceae; genus Torreya; species Torreya grandis. The sequence continues at coordinate 431,223 of JARHVA010006605.1, forward strand.
CATTTGTAGTTGGGCTTGTATCTAGGTTTTCACATGACCCTCATGATAGTCATTGGTAAGCTGCCAAAAGGATTATATGATATTTGTGAGGCACTACTCATTTTGGATTACATTGAACTAGGGGTTCTACTTAGTTGGTTGGATACATTGATTTAGATTGGGTAGGTTCTCTTGATGATAGGTAGTCCACTTTTAGCTATATATTTTATCTTAGTTCATCACCTATGGCTTGGTTTGTGAAAAAAATAATTGGATATTACACTTTCATCTATAGAGTTTGAGTAAAGGGAAATAGTTATAGTGAGTCAGCAAATTCATTATCTTCATTAGTTATTGATAGAGTTTGGATTCATGTAAGATTCACCCACTATATTTTGGTGTGGCAACTAGAGTCCAAAACACATATCTTGCAACCCAGTTAAGCATCAACAGACCAAGAACATTGATATACATATGTACTTCATTCATTATTACATTTAAGATGTCATTCTTAGCTTGGAGTACAATATGACTCAATAGTAGGTTTTAGACATCTTCATGAAGCCTTTTGCATCACCTTGTTTCTTTGAGTTACATGGCATGTTTGGGGTTTCCAAAGTTTTCCTTAGGGGGTGTTCATGAGGACATATTCCTTCTTAATTTCATGAATACATATTGTACATGAGTACCTTATCAGCTTAGTTGTTAGGACTCATACTATGGATATGCCAGTATTTCTTTTTTGGCTTTTGTTAGCCCTTAGCTTCACTTGACAGGGTTGGGTGGGTGTTAGAATATGTATTTCATGTCGTTCACACATTTTCTAGTGTAGTAGCTAGTTATTTTGTCCTTTAGGGAGTTTTTCCTATGTGAATATTTATCCCACATTAGCTAGTTAGGCTAGTTCTATTTTTTTATTGCCTATTTAAGCAAGATATTTTCTTTGTACTAGCATATCATATTTTTGAATAACACTTGGTTCACTTTACTTTGAAATCAATTAACTCAAACTTCATGTGTGATGTTATTAGAGTTATCACTTCTAAATGTTGTGTTGGAATGCTTGTTCGTCATTCCTAACATGATGGAAATAAAATTGATACAACATTTTAGGACCTCGAAGGTCTCAGGAGAGATGAGCCCTGATAGTTTGCCCCTTTTAGTAGAGGAAAGTTTTGGAAAGGTTTTGTATCTCTATGGAATTAATGAAGAGAATAAGAATGCTCTAACATTTTTTTTCAAAGAGGAAGAAATGCTTTTGTTGTGACTAATTTCTTCAGATGGGGAAGAGGTTAATTTATGAAGAGAGGAGGTGGCATAATTTAATGAAGAAATGAGGCCTCCCCCTCCACCAATATTATCTTAGACATATATTAAATGGAATTATGATCAAAATACATAGGCCATGTCATCAATTAAACTCCTATAATCATGCTTTAAACCATAAAATTTTAATCACAGTGAATCATGAAGACATTCACAACTAGATGGGAAAGAATTTGATGCATAATCACAAAACCTCATATGTCTTAGTAGAGGTGATCCCTAAAAACATCCTAGTAGGTAATTAGTATGCTACTACTTGTTAGCATCATGACTTTAGTATAGTCTTCTCAATGCTTTTCCATGTAGTATGATCACATTAAATCTAGGCCTCTCAACTGCTTGGATTATCTACCACTTTTTTTGGGATCTAAATACATGGGATGTTACTATTGACACTTGGATTTGCACCCTTGAGGAGATGCCTAAATCTCCTTATCCAAGTGGCACCATGGAAACATTTCTCTTTCTATGGGTGAAAATGTTGATAAATGAATCTCTAGATCAGGGCTAGCTCCCCTTGATGCACTCTTTGAAGTTATTATATACCTAACAATTGTGGATGAAAAGGGATCAGAAAAAGAAACTACTTAAACTAAATATAGTGATGCACCAAAATGTATAATTCACTCTCAATTTATTTAAATTGATAATTAAAGATAACAAAGTGTTTCTCACACAAGACTCACAACTTAGGATCCATTGCTACATTAGTGTTTCATATGGCAGATTCAAGAAGGTATGTGATTATTAGGAAGGGGATAAATGATTCCAAAGAGGGAAATAATCATGAAACACTTATTATATATATATATATATATATATATATATATATATATATATATATAATAACACTATAAAATACCTACAACAATCTCCATTCTACAAATTGGTAGACCATCAAGAATACAAACTAGAAAAGACAATCTTTCATTAGAATAGACCAACAAGATTCAAGTCATTACTCAATATTACAACATATGAGTTGTAATAAAACTATTATATTTCTCAAATAGTTATTCAAGTACAAATTTTTCTAGGGTTTCCCAATAACCCAATAGAGGCTACCCAAATGAGCTAAGAGAATGTATATTTATAGTTTTGAGAGTAGAAACAAGCAAAAGAAGTCCAAGGGTCACTTGAACATGTGTCACCTTGATATAATTAGTTAAATTTTCATGTGTAAGAGAGGTGGGGTGATATATTCCATGTCATGGAGGTATTAATTTCCAAAACAAGTCATAAGAATGGTGAAAAGTGGCATAAAACCTATAATTCTAGCATATGAAACTACCTTCATGATTCACCATTCAAAACTACCTTTATGCTGGTTCATATAATAAAAATGGGTTATAAAAATGTTTCTACATGTATTAGATTGATCCTTGACCATCCCTATTCTTGTGGGCATGCAAAATCATCTTTGGTAGTTTCAAAATGGCTCTTTTCCATGCACCTTATACACTTGGCATTCAAAAAATCCTAATTTTCAAAAATTATTCATGCAAAATATGTCATGACACTTTTCAAATGTTCCCATATAACTAGTTTCAAGAAAAAACCGTTAAAAGGCTTCCTTAATTGCTTTTTGCCACTTTTCATAAGTGTTCACTAGTTGGCTCACTTGACTGGATGAAAGTGAGGACCTATTTAGGGAACTTATAAGTTTATCCATGAGATGAGATAAATTTTTGGATTTATTTAAAGTGTAAATATTTCTCCCAAAGTTTTTTTCATCTCCTAACTCATCTTGTAGCCTTCAACACCCTCAAAATAGTCAAAATAAGCCTTATTTTCCTCTGATCCATACAATTTCATATAAAAAATACATATGTGTAGGATCTTATGAGATTTATCTACAATCTCCAGGTGGTTTCATATCCATTCCCTTTTATTTGGATGCTCAAGTAGAAATATTTCTCTAGTTGGGTCCTTGTGAGGGTTTTACAAGGGTTTTGAGTGGTTTTCAGTCTTAACTTTTGTTCATAAAGGTTCAACATTGAATTCATTTGAAATAACACGAATATATTCTTGGATGCCCCATTAAACTTTCATAAATGTCTCAAGGTCCCATGCAAGGCCTGGTGGAAGTTCTAAGCTTTTGAAAATGACCTTCGAGCTTATTTCTTGCTTCTTGTGAGGTTCTGAACACTTTTTAGGAAACAAATGGCTTCTTATGGAGTTATTTTTGCAAAATAGAAGTTTAAAAATATTTTTATCTACCCCATAAACACTCTTAAGCACATATAATGGATCACTAAAGGCCAAAAAGGGAAATGACCCCTGGTTTGGGATAAGGCCTACACCTTGCCAATGTTGCAGACATCCTTGCCCAGACCACCTTACTTATATCCCAACTCCCTATGATAGTTTTTCATGTTCCTTAATGTGTCCCCAAACTTTAAAAACCTACTTTACTACTATAAATTAGTAAAATCCCTCCATTCTTCACTTTTCCTAAAAACTACCATTCTTGTGCATGAAAGGAGTGATCTACCTCTGAGATAAAATAGAGGATATTAGGCCTATTTGGATGAGCAAAGTGAATATTTTGTGATCTTGAAAAGGTATTTATTACCAATTTTACTAATTTTTTTTGTTATATTTTATTTCTAAGTGGTCTAACCATCTCCATTTCCTTAAAAAATGGGTCTAAAACCTTATTTTTGCATGTTTTCATCCAAATGTCCTTTTGATTACCCCTTCCAACCTTCCTTGATGAATAAAAGTTGTTTATAAATCTTATTAACCCTCATTTAACTTTTTTTTATCTTATGGATCTAATCAAAACCTTGTTTTCCAGTGGAACCTTATATTTGCCTCTTGAAACAAGGCTCTCCCTTACCCTGCTTGTACAGACTGAGGCATTTTGCCTATGAGAAAAAGAATTTGGATAGCTCAAGGATATATTAGGAGTTTAATTACACTTAATTTATTTTATTTAGTTATTTCATAATTCATGAAATCATTTATATCTCTCTAGGAGGTCACAACTTGATACTTTGCATCCACAAACTAGTACCCTGTCAAGACTGAGATAGTAAATATGGAGTTTTTCTTTTAGATGATTTTTGTGGGAGTCAATTAGGATTTAAAGACCATATATTCAATTAATTTATCCCTATCCTTTTTATAATTTGGATCATTCCTCTCAAAACTAGCATCTTGACCCTCTAGGCCTACCAATTTCTTGTTGTCTTTCTTGACTGAGACAGTCTTAGATTCTTGCTTATAGGTGTTCTTTTGATGGTTATTAATCATGAAAATAGATTATTTTGATGTGTCATAATTATATTAGACCCAAATTCACTATGTTTTGCATTTTTATCTCCTCAAGGACCTAATGTTCCTTCAATACTCCTTATAGGTTCACCATCTCCCTTCACTGGTATAGCTAGTTGTAGGTAACTATTTTCATTTATTTAGGCCTGTAGGTATCCTAAATGCATTTATACTTTCCAATTGTGATTTGGTGATGGTATGGGGATCTTGTATCGTATCCAAACCATGAACCTTAGGCAACTTTCTCATAACCATGCTCATTTCACAAACTTTTGGTTCTCTGCCTATAGATGTCCTTCATAATCATGTGTATGGAAAAAGGACACTCATAGAGGTTAGAATATGGAATATACATTATTATCATGAAATTTGGTGTTTTTTAACACTATTTGATCATAATTCCAACATTAAAGTTGATGTTATGGTGCAAGGTACCAAAATAGATAACAAGGTAACTCTTTTCAATCAATCCTAGTAGATAACACTAACTAGTTTTAGTGTGTTTCTAGGTACCTTTAGAGATCTAAATGACCATCTTCCTCTACTCATTTATCCTTGAAACCTTGGGGATTAATTTCTTGGTATAGGAACAACAACTCTACCTAATATTATGACTCAAATCCTTTTATAATTACTTTTTGAAGAGTCAATAAAAACCCTACATACCTCTATTTAGTTATTTCAGGACTAGCAAGCCTGATCACAGTTTAACCCTCAAAATGTTTTTTTAACATCTTCCCTTGAAAATTAATCTCATTAATAGGTTTGTCTTGTATTCTACATAGAAATGGACTCCAAAAATGGATTAATCATGCATTTTAACACCTCCAGAAGAGTCACTTATGGCATTAGTTGTGGATGGCATTCCCCTTACACAGGTAGACTGAGATCATTCCTCAAGAATTCTAGTTGTAGCACATATATGCCCTTCTCTAACACTTCCATGCATTCAAGAAGTCTCCAAAGCTTTAAATACCATTTCACAACCTCCACATCTCATTGGTGACATTAGCATGCTCCTGTAGGTGGATATTTATGACGGTGCTCTGCAAGGAAGTCATGAGGAAGCAAGAAAATATAAGGAAAAACTTTCCAAGCACTAAAAAATTAAGATGTAAACTCTTATATGCATTAAAAACATTTGAATAATCCCCAAAACATATCAAAACACTCCTCCCAATGTGAATGTATCTTTTCCAAGGTAAGTGAAGTGACTGTTAGTGCAAATCCAAGCCTTTTGCAAGCCTAGAAGAGGCTTTCTCAAACTAATGAAATCTTCAAGAAAGAAGAATCATGTAAATATATTTAAAATAAATTATAGGCCCTTATAACACTCAAACACATAAATTCAAAATAATAAAATTTGACACAAACTCAAACAGTGACCTCCCATGGTTGATCATGCATAAGAAGCTACTTGGGATAAAATTGATAGTTTATAAAGTATGATGTACCAAATATAAATTTCCTATTATGTATGTTAATATAACTCCAATTACTATCTACCTATAGAATCACTTCCTCCAATTCTATCTGTACCTTCTGTACCAAGTGTTTGAAGTTGACCTTCCTTTGCATCCCAAGAAGAAAAGGAGGAAAAATGAGTTTAATATGCATATTTTTAAATTATCCTTGAATTTAAAACATTTAAATTTATTTGGGGATGTGAAGATACACCCACCCACATTTTTAGCTAGAGATTAGATCATGGGGACCATGCAAGTGCTCAAAAGGGCCTTAAAATAAGGATAAACTCCCCTTTTATAACCATAATTGAATCTTGAACTACCAAAAATCTGAATTTTACATCCTCTAACCTCTCCCACGTTATCCACATCTTGGTTAAAATTTTACCAATTCATCCATTTGTATAAGTCCTCCTTTTTAGCTCAAAGTGGGCCCACAAGGTAATTTTTTGCATATTGAATATGGTAAATGAAAAAAATTGATGACTTAAAAAGATCCTAAATCACATTAAAAACCATATTAGGATTAAAATAACATATTTTATGCCTTTGAAATTTTTTGACCCTATTTGATTAGGGTTGACTTTCATTGACTTGACTAGTACAAAGGGCTAGACTTTGGACCAAGGCTAGACTAGAGATAAGTGAACATCTAGATCAACATGACACCCCCATAGGACATGGATAAACTTAAAAATTTATTATAAATATATGGGTTGACTCAAATATGACCAAATATCAAATTTGGTCAACAATTTTGGCAACTCCTAGGAGAAACATGCTTGTCTATGTTAGAAGCTAGTAGCCTTATCCAACCTGTTGAGTTGTGGAGCTAAAAGCTTCACCAAGATGCTAATCAGGGAGTTGTTGAGTGCAGTCAACAACCGGCATCGACAGTGTGGCTGATGTCGGTCAGGCAGGGACCAAGGATCGATCGACATTGGTCAGGAGCAGACTAACAGCAACCGACGTTGGTCACCTGTGCGTGTGCATGTTCTTGCATGTGTTTCTAGAATGCGTTTCCAAAATTAGACTCGTCTAATTTAAGAGGTCCAAGAGTGTTTGCATGTTGAAGAATAATTTAAGACTTGAGTCTGTGTTTCTAATTATTGTAATTAGAAGTCTAATTATTGTATGCTTGGGATCCTATTTAAGAGACCCATGAGGCATGTATTGTAATTAAGGCAAGTAAAGTATTGAAGCAAGAAAGAAAGGTCAAGGAGATCTGCAAGGTGTAAGGTTAAGGAGATCTGCTAAAGCTATCAAGGAGGGGATAACAACTCAGGTTGTTGAGTTAGTTGTGGTTGAGCAAGAGAGAGAGAGGGAAGAAGTCCTTGAGGTGTGGCAAGCCTTAGAGGTGGAAGAAGAAGTGGCATCTTCTTTATTATATTTTCTTCTGAAGATTATTTAATACAAGATTGTGTATTATCTCTCAAATTCTTTGTTGTTTCAAGTTTCTAGTTACTTAATCATTCTGGTATAATTCCATGTTTAATTGCTTATAAGAAAAGGTAATCAATTGTGCTTCCACGGGTTCTTAATAGTTGGTATCAGAGCATGTTTGTTGTTCTAGGTGCCTAACAATTGGTATCAGAGCTAAGGTTGTAGGGAGCAGGTTATTGTTTGATTACAAGTCATTCTCAGGGGTTTCTGATTGAGTGGGAGTACAGCAATGGCAAAAGAAAGTAGACTACAAATGGAGAAGTTTAACGGGAAGAATTATCAACATTGGAGGATGCAGATAGAAGATTATCTGTATCAGAAAGATTTGTACTTACCATTGGGTGGGGTTGCATGCAAGCCCACAGACATGAAGGATGAATAATGGAACGTTCTTGATCGGAAGGCTCTGGGATCAATAAGGTTAAGCCTTGCATCATCTGTGATTTCCAACTTATCACAGTGTAAGATAATGGAAGAGTTGATAAAATCTTTGGCAAATCTATATGAAAAGCCCTCTGCTTCAAATAAGGTATTTCTTATGAAGAAGCTATTTACTTTGCAAATGTAGGAAGGTGGATCGGTGTATACTCATCTTAGTGATTTCCATGGTTTGGTAAACCAATTAAATTCAATCAATATTGTTTTTGATGATGAAATAAAGGCTCTCTTAATTTTATGCTCTTTACCTGAAAGTTGGGAGAGTTTGGTAATGGCAGTAAGTAATACTGTGTCTGCTTCTAAAATATTAAAAGTTGATGATGTGGTTAGTGTAATCTTGAATGAAGAGATTCACAGGAAAAGCACAATTGAATCATCAGGGAATGCTCTAAGTGCTGAAAGCAGGGGAAGGCAAAGAGAGAAGGTTGAGCAAGGGAAATCAAAGTCACAGATGGGAAGGAGATCTGAGTCCAGAGGTATCACCTGCTGGTTTTGTGGAAAGAAAGGACACACAAAGAAAGACTGTTGGTTGAGGGGTAAATAAAATCAACACAAAGGTAATGAAGAAGCAAGAGATGCAAGTATTGTGGCACAAGATGCTCTCATACTTTCTTTGGATAGTCAGTTAGAATCATGGGTTTTAGATTCTGGTTCTTTTTTTCATGCATCCCCAAATAGAGATTTGTTCCATGAGTATGTCCAGGGAGACTTTGGAGTACTTTACTTAGGGGATGGTATGCCTTGTCAAATGGTTGGCAAAGGGAAAGTGCAGCTGGAATTGCAGACGGGCAACACATGGGTGTTGAAGGAGGTTATGCATGTCCCAGTCCTAAAGCAGAGTTTGGTTTCTGTAGGGAAGTTGGGTGATGAGGGATGTACAGTAACCCTCACAGTGGATTCTTGGAAGGTTTCCAAGGGTGCACTTGTTTTAGCAAGAGGTAAGAAAGTAGGTACGCTTTACCTATCTACTTGTATTACTAATTCTTCTTCTAGTTCAACTATAGATTTAGAGATGTGGCTTAATAGGCTTAGTCACATGAATAAGAAGGAGATGCATGTTCTTGAGTCAAAAGGTATGAGTTTAGATTCGGAGGGCATAGATCGAGTTCAATGCAGGAAAAGGAAATTTGATGCTTTTGACACGAATAGGGAAGCCTTGGTGTTTTTGGAGGAGATGATGGACAGAGATCAGTCACAGGGGCTAAATAATTCTAAGCAGGGCAGTATGGACAGGGTTTTGATCCAAGATGAGCTCACGGATAGAAGTCATCACTCAAAAGTAAAACACAGAGATCGACGTCAGTTAGAGGATTGACATCGGCATCTAGATAGGGACCGACATCAGCTGGGTGATGCCCAGCATCGATGACTCCAGACAGATAAACTCTGACATCAGTCAGGGAGAACCGACGTCGGTGATGAGTCAATCGCATGGAACTGACATCGGTCGGGTGTAGACTGAGAGATGGCTAAGATCGGTCACTGAGACAAATTTTGGGAGGATAGCAAGCTGTTAGGGAGTCTCAAATGCCCATATGGAGGACTGAAAGGGTAAGTAAGCCTTAAATTCATCATTTCCCTTCTTTACACTACTTGTTACTCACTGATGGTCAAGAATCAGGAAGTCATTAAAGAAGTAGAGCAGGTAGATCCAGGAAATAGTGAGAGCTTGGCATGAATGAGGAATGTGATTCCTTGGAGAAGAACCAAACATGAGTTTTTGGAGTGGAGTTGTCAGCTGGAAGAAAACACTGAGAGATGAGTGGATGTTCAGGATGAAGAAGAGTGGGAATGGACACATGAGACAGAAAGCCAATGTATAAGGTCTTGAGTAGGCTACAGGACAATGGAAGTTTGACCATTGTATTTCTCTTTACCAGGTTGGATAATATTAGCTACATTATCCTGTTACTGTATTGTGTTGCTTGTTGCAGGGTGACATATACAGGGAGTTGTTGAGCTAAAGGTAAAGTTAGTTCAGAGGGGTGTCATGAAGAATCTGGGAGCAACAAATTCTTTGGCATAAGTATGTTCAGAGACATGGAAGATCACAGGTTGATTTTGTCTCAAGTGGGAGCTGATGTGAAGAAGGTGTTGGTAGGGTTCAAGATACAGGATGCAGGATCAGTAAGCACACCTATGGCTGGACAGTTCAAGCTGAGCTTAAAACAGTGTTCGAAATCACATAAGGTCTGGTGTAGACCTGAGTTTTCCCAAGTAGTGGGAGTTGTCAGAAAGTTTAGATATGGTAGGGGACTTGGATGACAGGTGTAGCATCACAGGATATGTGGTGGATGGTCTTCAATATTGAGCTTGAAGATGGAGGTGCCTGAGATGGTTAGTGGAGATTGATGTACAGGTGCAGCTGTTTATCTCTAAGTGGGAGATTGTTGAGTTGTGGAGCTAAAAGCTTCACCAAGATGCTAATCAGGGAGTTACTCAGTGCAGTCAGCAACTGGCGTCAGCAATGTGGCCGATGTCAGTCAGGCAAGGACCAAGGATTGGCCGATGCCGATCAGGAGCAGACTGATAGCAACTGACGTCGGTCACCTGTGAGTGTGCATGCTCTTGCATGTGTTTCCAAAATGCATTTCCAGAATTAGACTCGTCTAATTTAAGAGGTCCAAGAGTGTTTGCATGTTGAAGACTAATTTAAGTCTTGAGTTTGTGTTTCTAATTATTGTAATTAGAAGTCTAATTATTGTATGCTTGGGATCCTATTTAAGAGACCCATGAGGCATGTATTGTAATTAAGGCAAGTAAAGTATTGAAGTAAGAAATCAAGGTCAAGGAGATCTGCAAGGTGTAAGGTCAAGGAGATCAGCTGAAGCTATCAAGGAGGGGATAACAACTCAGGTTGTTGAGTTAGTTGTGGTTGAGCAAGAGAGAGAGAGGGAAGAAGTCCTTGAGGTGTGGCAAGCCTTAGAGGTGGAAGAAGTGGCATCTTCTTTATTGTATTTTCTTCTGAAGATTATTTAATACAAGATTGTGTATTGTCTCTCAAAATTCTTTGTTGTTTCAAGTTTCTAGTTACTTAATCATTCTGGTATAATTCCGTGTTTAATTGCTTATAAGAAAAGGTAATCAATTGTGCTTCCATGGGTTCCTAATAGTTGGTATCAGAGCATGTTTATTGTTCTAGGTGCCTAACACAACTAGGGCCAATGAAGTTAATGGATTCTTGAAGATAACTAACAAAGAAATACTAAAACAAAAACATAAAGAAAACAAACCACACAACACAATAATACCAAGCAAATACAACACAAAACAAGACAATTACAAACTCACACTTGTGCATAAGCACTTAGGGAAAGTAAAACACAACACAACTGAAAGCAAACTAATATGTACATCTGACTTGATAAATTTTTCCCCTTCCTAGATCAAAGGGGAAACTTCTTAGGTCTCCTTCATGGCAAGAAACCTCATGATGATAACCAAGTAGCTTTTAGGAGTAAAGACTTGGTGACTCACCCTTCTTGTTTACTATCTTGATTGGCATATATTCCAATGCATCAGGTTCAGACATGTCTTCCACCTCCATGTATTCATATTTATCTTTGAGACATATTTCATGTTGGTCCTTCATATAGGTGTAGTCCATAAATGGATCAATGGCTATAATCTCATCATTATAGGGCCCATTTGGCTCATGGCCCTCTTGGTATGCATCATGGGCTAACTCATCCTTTTCTATCTCTTGGAGAAGCTTTTCAAACTAGTCTCTTGCTTCATCATAGCTCTCTTAAGGAAGGGTTGCTGGTGCAATATTTGAAATGAGGTAAAAAATTTCTAACTCATTCCAAAAATCATCATTTTCTTGCTCAAGAACTCCTTCAAAGTCTTTATCAAACCAAATTAACCCCTCTCCTTGTTTTTTCAAAACTAAGAGTCCTTGGCTACTCAAGAACTTTCTCTTGAACCTCATTCAACTCAAGTACCATGATTTGATCACTATCTTCACCAAATCAAGAGGAAAATACATCAAACAAAAAGGAAGAGACATCACCATGTTTTCATTTTTCATCATCACCTAGTATGGATTGTTCACTATCTTCATCATGACCAAAAGGAAGTTCATCAAGTAGAGATAATGAAACCTCCTCATGTCTATAAAGATATATACCTATTTCCTCCTTCCACTTAGATTATCTTCTCTACCCTTTAATTTTTTAGCTTCATCTTCCACCTTACACAAGACATTTTTTCCTTTCTCCAAGGAGAGGTTGGGAGGGCAAGAAACATCCTTGACTAGGTTGAGAGATAATGGGACATTTTCATGCTCTTCTTTCCATCTTGAAATCACCCTATCAAAGCTTGGAAAACTTCCATTATTTGAACACATTTTAGATTGAGGAGTAGGAGAATGACTTACCAAAATAGCATTTATATCCATAGGAGTCTCATCAATATCTTCATTCTTCTCCTCTTTAGGTTGTGTTTACATTTAAATGACATCCTTCCAACATGTGAAACCAATAGGCATAGTTTTTTTCTATCTATTATTCTTCAAAATTTTGGGCTAATTCATGATGATCACTCCTCCAACTTGAAATCTTGACATCATATGTCTCCTCTTGATGATAGGCAGCAACTTCATTCACTTTCTCATGTTCTTGAGTTAGTTCATGACAAACATTTCTCCAACTTGGAATCTTGACATCAGATTGAAGGACTTGAGGAGGTTGAGGGAGACTAGGAAGAGTTTGCACATGCATAGGAAGAGTTTTTTGAAGATGAATATGTTGGTTTCTAAAGGAAATGGGATGGATTTCTTCCAAGGAGGATTCACAATCTAGGAATTTGGAGTAGTTAGTTTCCATAGAAGGTTGTCCCAATATATTTTGGTGTTGAAGTGCTAAGTACAAAGGATTAATAGCAACAGTAGTTTTTTTTTGACATAGGAGAAGATCAATTAAATGGGCTAGAAAATTGGATCATTTTATGTTGATGAACAAGTGCTATTTGATAGAAAGGATTTGGTGTATGATGGGAAGGCTTATTTTGTATGGGAGAAGGCTATCTAGGGATGGAAGAAGGTATACAAGATTGACTGCCTTGAGTTGCTTAACTTATCCATCTTATTATTTTCTCTTTCATGGATTGCATGACTTGAGATTGCCTAAAAAAGTACTCTTCCTTGTACATAAGATCCTACTGATACCTATTTTTCTCATTCAACATATCTATCTACAAAATTTATTTCTCAAACTCTAACATTATCTCCCTCATATTATTGGATTTACTATGAGAAGGACAATTAGGATGGTTACTTGAAGTGATTCCATGAACAACAATAGCTTGATCAAAACTATATGAAAGAACACAAGGTCCATATTGTTAAACAATAGAGTTATACATACCAAAACTTGATTTTTTTGATGCACTAGGGCTTCTTGACCAGCTAATTCAACTCTAATTCACCATTGGTGTTGATTGGAATGCTTCAAAATGTTGATTGGTTGAATAACACACCAAGAATTCTCCAACTCTTTGGAAAATAATCCCATCAGGAGTTCCAAAAAATATTGACACTTGTATTTGCACCCCTGAGGAGATTCCTAAATCTCCTCATCCAAGTGGCACCATGGAGACAATTCTCTTTCTATGGGTGACAATGTTGAGAAATGAATCTCTAGATTAGGGGCTAGTTCCCCTCGATGCACTCTTTGAAGTTCTTCAATACCTAACAATTATGGATGAAAAGGGATAAAAAAAAATAAATACATTAAACCAAATATAGTGATGCACCAAAATTTATAATTCCCTCTCAATTGACTGAAACCACTACTTAAAGATAATAAAGTGTTTCTCACACAAGACTCACAACTTATGATCCATTGCTACATCAGTGTTTCATATACTAGATTCAAGAAGGTATGTGATTCTTAGGAATGGGATGAATGATTACAAAGAGGGATACAATCATGAACCACTACTAAGATATCTCTAAACTATGAAAATAACACTATAAAATAATTGCAACAATCTCCTTTTTATAAATTGGTAGACCATTAAGAGTACAAGCTAGAAAAGACAATCTTTCACTAGACTAGGCCAACAAGATTCAAGTCATTACTCAATATTACAATATATTAGTGGTAATAACACATGTATGTTTCTTCAATATTTCTTCAAGTACAATTTGGCCAGGGTTTACCAATCAACCAATAGAGGCTACCCAAATGAGCCAAGAGAATGCATATTTATAGTTTTAATAGTAAGAACAAGCAAAGGAAGTCCAAGGGTCACTTGGACATGTGCCACCTTGAGATAATTATTTATATTTTCATGCGGAAGAGAGGTGGGGTGAGATATGCCATGTCATGGAGGTATAATTTTCCAAAATAAGTCATAAGAATGGTGAAAAGTTACACAAAACCTATAATTCTAGCATAAGAAACTGCCTTCATGATTCATCTTCTAAAACTACCTTTTATATGCATATGGCTAGATTCTTGTGGGCATGAAAAATCATCTCTGGTAGTTTCAAAATGGCTCTTTTCCATGCACCTTATACGCTTAGCATTCAAAAACTCCCAATTTTCCAAATTTATCCATGTAAAAGAGGGCATGAAACTTTTCAAACATTACCATATCATTATCTTCAATTAAAAAAACCTTTTAAAGGCCTCCCTAATTGCTTTTCACCACTTTTCACATGTGTTCACTAGATGTCTCACTGGACTGGCTGAAAGTGAGGACCTAGTTGGTGAACTTAGAAGTTGATACATGAGATGAGATGAATTTTGGAATTTATTTCAATTGTAAATATTCCTTCCAAAGTTTGTTTCATCTCCTAACTCCTCATGTAGCCTTCACACCCCTCAAAATAAGACTTGTTTTCCTCTAATCCATACAATTCCATACAAAAAAACACATGTGTATGTTCCTTTTAGAGTCGTCTAAAATATCCAAGTGGTTTCATGGCCATTCCCTTTGATTTATATGCTCAAATAGAAAGATTTCTCTAGTCAGGTCCCTGTGAGGGTTTTACAAGGATTTTGAGTGGTTTTTAGTCTTAACCTTTGTTCATAAAGGTTTGAAATTGAATTACTTGAAAAATAACACTAATAGCTTCTTGTGGGCCCCATTAAACTTTCCTAAATGGCTCATGGTTCCATGGAAGGCCTGGTGGAACTTCTAAGCTTTTGAAAATGACCTTCAAGCTCATTTCTTACTTCATGTGAGGGTCTAAACACTTTTTAGGAAAAACATGGATTCCTATGGAGCTATTTTTTCCAAATAAAACTTGTAACATATCTTTATCTACCCCATAAACACTCTCCAACACCTGCAATGGATCACTAAAGGCCAAAAAGGGAAATGACCCTTGGTTTGGGACAAGGCTTACACCTTACCAATGTTATAGATATCCTTTCCCAAACCACCTTACTTATATCCCAACTCCCTAGTCTGGTTTTTCTTATTCCTTCATGTGTCCCCAAATTTTCCAAACCTACTTGACTAATCGAAATGAGTATAATCCCTCCATTCTTCACTTTTCCTTAAAATTGCCATTCTTGTGCATGGAAGGATTGACCTACCTATGAGATAAAATAGAGGGAATTATGCCCATTTATATGAGAAAAGTGAATATATTTTGAGCTCCAAAATTTCATGATTACCACTTTTATTTAATGGTTTTGTTAGATCCCATGTCTAAGTGGTCTAACCATCTCCATTTCCTCAAAAAAGGGGTCTAAAACCCTATTTTTTGCATGTTTTCACCCAAACGTCCTTATGAATGCCCATTAAAACCTTAATTGATTAATATAAGTTGTTTAAACATATTATTAGCCCTCATTTAATTATTTTGGAGCTCAGGGATCCAATCAAAACCTTGTTTGCTAGTGGAACCTTACATTTGCCTCTTGAAACAAGTTTCTCCCTCACCCTACCTATAGGGACTAAGTCATTTTGCCTATGAGAAAAGGAGTTTGGATAAATTAAGGATGTATTGGGAGTGTCATTACACTTATTTTATGTTATTCAATTATGTCATAATGCATGAAATCATTTATATCTCTCTAGGAGGTCACAACTTGATACATTGTCTTCATAAACTAGTACCCTATCAAGATTGAGACAATAAACGGGGAGTTTTTCTTTTAGATGATTTTTTTGGGAGTAAATAAAGATTTCAATACCATATATTAGCTTCATTTATCCATCTCTTTTTTTCAATTTGGATCATTATTCTCAAAACTAGCATCTTGACCCTCTAGGCCTGCCAATTTCTCACTGTCTTTCTTAACTGAGACAGTCTTAGATTCCTGCCTGTAGGTGTTCGTTTGATGGTCATTGATCATGAAAATAGCCTTTATAAATATGTAGTAATTATATTAGACCCCAAGTCACTAGGTTTTTCATTATTATCTCCTCAAGGACCTAAGGTGCCTTTAATACTCCTTATAGGTTCATCATTTCCCTACACTATTATAGTTGGTTGTAGGTAGCTATTTTCCTTTATTTAGGCCTGTAGGTATCCTAAATGCATTTACACTTACCAATGGTTATTTTGTGATGGTATGGGGATCTTTTCTTGTATCCAAACCATGAACCCTTAACAACTTTCTCATAGCCATGCTCATTTCATAAACTTTTGGTTCTCTGCCTGTAGATGTCCTTCATAGTCCTATGTATGGACAAAGGACACTCATAGAGATTAGAATATGGAATATACATTCTTATCATGAACTTTGGAGTTTTGAAACACTATTTAATCATATTTACAACATTCAAGTTGATTATATGGTGCAAGGTACCAAAATGGATAACAAGGCAACTCTTTTCAATATATCGCAGTAGATAACAATGACTAGTTTTAGTGTGTTTCTAGGTACCTTTAGAGGTCTAAATGACCATATTCATTTACTCATTTCTATTTAAAACATTGGGGAGTAAAATATTGGTATTGGAACAACACCTCCACCTAATATTAGAACTTAAATACTCTTATATTTACATTTTGAAGAGTCCACAAAAACCCTACAAGCCTTTGTTTGGTCATTTTAGGACTAGCAAGCCTGATCACAGTTCAACCCTCAAAATGTTTTTTTAACATCTTAATTTGAAAATTAATCTCATTAACAAGTATTTATTGTATTATCCATATAAATGGACTTAAAAAATGTATTGATCATGCATTGGAACACCTCCATAAGAGTCATTTGTGGCATTAACTATGGATGGCATTCCCCTTACACAAATAGACTAAGATCATTCCTCAAACATGCTATTTGTAGCACCTATATTCCATTTTCTAACACTTTAATGAATTCAATAAGTCTCTAAAGCTTTAAATACCATGTCACAACCTCCACATCTCATTGGTGATGTCAGCATGCTCCTGTAGGTGGAGATTTATGACTATGTTATGCAAGGAGGTCATGAGGAAGCAAGAAAATGCAATGAAAAACATTCCAAGCACTACAAAATAAGATGTCAAATTTTATATGTATGAAAAACATTTGGATCATCACCAAAACATATCAAAACACTCCTCCCAATGTGAAGGCAGATTTTCTAAGGTAGGTGAAGTGACTGTTAGTGCAAATCCAAGCCTTTTGCAAGCCTATAAGAGGATTTCTCAAACTAATGAAATATTAAAGCAAGAATAAGCATGGAAATATCTTTAAAATAAAGTAGAGGCCCCTGAAACACTCAAACACATCAATTCAAAACATTAAAATTTGACATAAACTAAAATAATGACCCCCCATGATTGATCATGCATAAGAAGCTACCTAGGATCAAATTGATGGTTCATAAAGTAGGAAGAACCAAATATAAATTTAATATTATGAATGTGAATATAACTCTAAGTAATATCCACCTATAGATTCACTACCTCCAATTCTATATGTACCTTCCATACCAAGTGTTTAAAGTTGACCTTCTTTTGCATGCCAAGAGGAAAAGGAAGAAAAATAAGTTTTATATCATATTTTTGCATTATAATTTAATTTAAAACATTTAAATTGGTGTGGGGAGGTGAAGAGACATCCCACCCACATTTTTAACTAGAGATCAAAACATGGGGACCGTACAAGTGCCCAAAAAGGCCTAAAAATAAGGAGAATCTCCCCTTTTTTTACCATAACTAAATCTTGAACTACAAAAAACCTGAATCTAGCATCCTCTAATATCTCCCACATTATCCACACTTGGTCACAAGTTTACCACTTTAGCCATCTATACAAGTCCTCCTTTTTAGCTCAAAGTGGGCCCACAAGGCAATTTTTTGCATATTAAATATGGTAAATATAAAAAATTGACGACTTAAAAAGATACTAAATCACATTAAAAACTATATTAGGATTTAAAAATATATTTTATGCCTTTGACCAAGTTTGACCTTTTTTGACTAGGGTTGACTTTCACTAACTTGACTAGTACAAAGGGCTAGAGTTTGGATAAGGCTAGACTAGGGATAAGTGAATATCTAGATCAACATGACACCCCCATAGGACATGGATAAACTTATAAAATTTTTATAAATGTAGGGGTTGACTCAAATTTGAATAAAGGTCAAATTTGGTTAACACTTACCATATGGAGGCATACTAGACCTGCAGGTCTCATAGGCTTCGAGGATAATTACTTGTTCCCCTATAGGGGTGGGTTATAATGTGTTGAAAGGCACATGGTGCCTCTACTCTAATTTGTATTTGATACTTAGACCATTATGATCACTAGGGGTATTTGTAGAGGTATATCTATTTGGGATACCCAATACCCCCATAGATTACCCTAACACCTATGACTTATTACCAATCAACCACCCTTTCTCTCAACTGGTGACTCCTCTACCATGAAATTCACATTTATCATGAATGATTACCCTTATGAACCCATGTGGCATGAACTTTGGAAAATATTCAGTACTCACTTCAACTGCAACATAAACTCTGTAACTTTAATGTATTGCACCTACATTAGCATCATTTTTTATTGTATATAATATGGCCCCTTTGGTGTACTATATTTACACAAACTTATTTTTCCATCTAAATACATTTGTACATATCATGAAAGTGGTGAATTATTCCAAGGTTAGTTGGGTATGGTGGTGAGAAGCAATGGAAATGAATTTAATGTGATGGACTCAAAAAGACTTAGGTAACTATGGACCATTTAGAGGCTTCTCTTATAAAATTTAATAGCTTCTTTATTTTTTTTATGTATTTTTTAAGGTTTTATTTCATTAAAGTGAGTTTATTTAAATTGAAATGGTGCAATTTTATGGTCGGACCTCACTTCAAACTCATGATGGCTAACCTTGTCTTGCCTTTTGTGCATGAAGGGTTAAATAAAAAAATATGTTATTCATTTTTTAAATCCTTCGAAAACATATTTTTTATGAGTATTCCCTTAGATTTTTTTTCGTACAATGATAAATAAAATGCTTACAAAGACAATCTCTAACTGTGATTGTATTTGTTCCAAGGGTTTGAGTACAGTATTTTCATATGTTCTTTAACCTAATGTGATTTATCTAGGTGTCAACATATTGTCAGCATGGTTTAAGAAAAGCTACAAGATAATTTTTTGGACCTCAATGTCTTATATGATGAACATCAAACCAAAATCGCAATGAGAAAACAACTATTATTTGGGTAATCTGTTGATGGAATAAAATGCATATAATTTATGTTTGACTAACCTTTTTATCACATCCTAATGTGGGAAAAATCAATCAAGGCCTAAAAGCATCACATATGACCTATGTCTAACCGAATATGATCTATGTCTGAGTGACAAAAATAGTTGAGTGATAGGTTAGTTTTAATAATACAAAAGGAGAATAAAATAGAAAACCTAATATAAAGTTTCAAACTACACCACATCAATAGAGCATGTAACCTTTGTGGGAGAGTCTGCCATGACTCTATTGAGTCTATCCATAATCAAATATAAAATAGTTAATTAAATATGTAACCACTCTACAAGCTAAAAACCCCTTTTGTAATGGGTGAAGGATATGTAAATCCAATAACCACCCCAATGTTGGGGTTGTGTAAGATGTGGCCCTCTTGTGTATGATATCACATGAAATACCTTGTAATATAATAACAACAAAAATGAACATAGTTACAATATAGACTTTGTAACCTCAATGTTTGGTCTCCATCTCATTGGCATTATAGTTATGATTTGAGTCTCACATTGGACTTTGAGCCTTCTCATAATCAAATCAACATCATGTTGCCCCCATCGACCTTGCATGATAATAAACTTCTAATTGAAGACCCTACCACCTTGAAAGTTGTGTACCCCATTATTATGGATGCAAGCCATGCAAAACTAATAACTGCCTTAAATTCATACTATATTCTAAATGCCCAAACACCAGCTAAAATCCTAATGGATACAAATACAATCTACCATAAAATCTGGATGACACATTTTGCATGAATATTTGAAACTAGAATGTTGATGATTATTGGTGCATATCATGTCTAAGTACTATATGGAAATGATTTTTTGTCAACCACATTAGACCATATTTGAACACCTTGGAAAATGGCCTTGGAAAAAATCACAAATAACTGGAGCATTCAAAACTTCAATCTTAATATTGGTTTTATGTACCCATGTCCACTTCAATTTTTTATCCAAATCTTAAACCAAAAATTCAAATCATTTGTGGTTTCTTCTAATTTTTCCAATGCCATTGTAATGAAAAAAATTATCCATTGCAATCACCAAGACAAAACCTAAACTTCCATAGTTGGCCTAATTATAATGTGTTGGGATTTTCAAATAGCCAATACAAATGTCCCCTAATAGAAACTAAGGGACTTGTAGTTTTGACATAGAGATTGGGAAAATATGCTATCTCTTTCGACAAATAATGCAAGATATTATATAATAAAGCATTGCATGGTGATTCAGATCCTAATCAGTCTCCCCCTAAAATTACATTAAATGAATTAATTTTGACATCCAAATACATTCGTACAAAGTAGAAAATAGTGAAATACTTAAAGGTGAGTTGGGCGATGATGGTGATAGGAAATGGAAAGTTAGTAGTTATGGGTTTTGATTGATTTTTAAATGTTAGTTATTACCCTTCATTACTATATCAACATAGATAAAAAATGGAAAATGTTGTAAATTTATATAGCAAAGCTCAAAAAACATTGACTATTGTATTGTTTTTTGGCTATTCCATGACAAACCAAACCAAAAGATAAGGGGCACCCCTTGTATGTGTTTCATGGAGCCATGTGAAATTAACTATATGAATCACAAATTACCTTCTCTTGAATTTTTGTTCGTATTGTATATGTTTGATACTTAGAGATCGTGTGGGCATATCTTTTGGTATGCTTGAACCAGTTTGCTTCCTAGTTCTCATACTACCAAAAAAAGTTGAGAATAAAAGATAGGGAATGAAGTAAAGAGTGTGAGTTTAATAAATATCAAATCTTTCATATAAATTTTATAAAACTATACATCATTGTAGTAATATATGTAAGTAGTATTTATTTTTAAAATAATACAACAATATACTTCTAATAATGCATAGTTTTGTAAGTTATAGCACATATAATATTTGAAATTATATTGTATCTATTAATTATGGATGCGGTATCAAATTTGACGTAGTTGAATGCATGGAATAAAAAATTAGGCATCAATAATATGGGAAGACTGTACCGAGGAGAAGACTTAAATACTTAAATATAATATAACGTTATATAATACATATGTTATAATATTAATATTTTATTATGTTTAATATATAAATAAATTAGTATATTTATCATTATTATTATTAGCATAATATACAAGGGCACCATGCACCAAGTCCATGCAGGGTTCAGAGTAGAATTAGAACTGAATGACAATAATACTAGTGGAGTTTTATCAATATGTGGCTAGAATTTTTCAGTACTCAAGATACTTGAATAGGTAACAACTCAAAAATGTATGCCCTTGTGAATAAATAACATGAACTATGAGTTTCCTTAAATAAATTATTTTGATATGAATTATATAACATTCAAATTGAATCCACCAAAGTGAAATTTTAAGCCATAGTCTAAAGTTTATTTATTTTATGTTGTTTTTTTGGTCTGATTTTATATTTATTTTATGGTTTATTTGTTGAACCACATTTTGGATTGTGAAATTATTGTATTATATAAAAAGTGAATGTTGATGAGTTCTTTCTCAATGAAACAATTTCACCTGTAAACTATTTTTTTTTCTATATTAAAATATAAAGAAGCAAATTTTAAAGAATGTGTATAAAATGTCAAAAAAATGTTGTGTTCAATGCTTATTTATTTATGAAAATTATAAGTTTTAACATTAATGCCTTATGTTCTTTGTATAAATAATTGTTGTGAGATATGTTTGTTTGGTGAATTTTTTTAGGTATTTAAATGCAATTTTAGGTATAGAATTTAGCTTTTAAATTTTTTGTTTGATGACTTAAAATAATTTTAAATTTAGCTTAATTCCTATCAAAATCATCATTTTCATATAACATTGTCCTATTGTTATCATCTGCCATAGCTCCTAAAAATGCAAACATACACCAGAGAACAACCAAATGGGCAAACAAAATACCATTTAAGAAAGTTTGATTTCTACACAATGAACAAAATCTCAAGAATAAGAACTAAAGCCTTAAACATGATCATTAATAGGTATGGTCATTTCCTTCATATTTACTACTGGAATGAGTGCAATAAAGGGAGAAGACTAACCAAGCTATTGAATAAATAGTGCCCTTAAATTTTCATTGGGGATGAAGAACATTGCATCTGCCTTTGGAGTGTTGGGTGCTTCTTCACCATCACTAAAAAATGAAATCTATATTTCAGAAACAAAAAATAGAAAAAACATTTAATATGGAAACAAAATACAGATTCAAACCAAAAACATTTGCAATAATAATTCAAATTTTATTTACCTTGGGACTATCCTTTTTCATATTATATCTTCGTGAATGCAAGAAGATTCTTGACCTTGGAGTTAGATGTCATGGAGTTGACAGGGTTGTTATCCTTACTTGAGTAGGTTTTTCATTAACCTACATAGATAATCATTTATCAATACATGAAGCAACCTCATCAAGAGAATAAATATGCAACAACCCTATTGAAAACATTGGTTCCACACTTATAGGCATGTTAGATATTCCATATTGAATAGATGGACTAGATCTTGTGATCCAGCCAATAGACATTTGAGGCATTGGTGGAAGATTTATAAAAGGATTACTAATAGGCTATGACACCATAACCATCACATTTTATTGAGAGCTATTACAAGAGAACATAGGAGAAAGAATATTTTCACTTAAGAGTTTGTAAATTTTGTTTAGGAGTAATTTTTCTAAGTATTTCAAGCAAAACAATAGTCATATAATCTCATGATTGTCTAAAGGTGGTATGTACAAATGTCATCATTGATGTCATATGAAAAAAACTAGAAACAAATGATAAAACCCGTAAAAAATAAGGACATGCACGTCCAATGTCAAATCACATGATCCAATCAAATAATAAACTAATAAACTAATAATTTAATGTTGTAATATTTTGCATGATCTAAAGACTATTTTTTTTAATAAAATAACTGGTAATTACCCTCGGTGATCATCTTGATACATGCAAATGGTGTCTATCAAACAAGCAGATAATGCCCATCATGTATCCTATTTTCCATTGTGTCTTTTCCAATAGAGGATCATTAGATATGAATCCAGACATGGACATTTTTACTTTTGTAGTTCAGCTCACAATATGATAGACACATGCATATGCAAATGTAGGGTAGAACAAGGCAATAAATTGATGTGGATAGACTGTACTTGGCTTGGGAGAAGAATAAAATTATGCAAGTCATGCACAAATTTTACTACATAGAAAATTAGAGTTCTACGAGGTGCGAATGTGTCCAACCTCTATAGTTCTAGTAATTTTGAAGCCTCTTTTTAACGAGTGTGACATGTGGATCACCTTAAATGGTTAAACTACTACCAAAAATAAAGAATGTTACTATATTCGCTATCCATATCCCATCAAGTGCTATGCTATAATCTCATAAACATTTTTGGTAAAACAAATTTTAGGTCATTGTATATAAGGATTTTATTAAACATTTAGGAATAACTAAATTCATTATTTTAAAGGTGAAATTTGAGTTTATCTATAGTAATGTTTTCATTTCTAACTGTTTCCTATGGATATTTAGGCAATCGAATGATGTAACAGTCTTTCTTGTAATAACATCTTCACAATTTTATCCAATTAAAACACAATTAAATAGGTTTTTTCATATATTTTTGTTAAAAATATACATATTAACTATTTAAAACTAAAAATAATTTAATATACAAAAAATAAATAATTTTTATTTATTGAGAAGAAATAATCAAATGTTAAAGAAAATTGATTCCTTTAGTTATCATAGACTAGTATGTTTAAGAAGATGCACACCATTCAAGTGCACCATCTCAGATGCTAATGTAAATTTAGACTCATTTAAGTTTGATGTGCACTCAACTTTGTTGCATAACATTGGTAATGTATGTAGTTGTCTATAACCCATATCCACTTGTACGGTCATGTTACCTAAAAATTAAAAGAAAGGCAACAATTTGTTATGTTATTACTAATAGAAGAAATTGAGATTAAAGAGTTTGAATCCTCACAATGTTCTTCACTCAATCAAACAAGACAACATTTTATAGTAGGTTTTATGTGAGACAACTTATTTTGAGCTCTAGTCGATTAAAACTCATGATGCATTCTACCCTCCTTAGACATGCATCGTATTACACCAAATTTTTATAAGATCTTTATGTGACTACAAGTGCGATGGTAGTTATGGCTTGTCCTTTACCTTGTAAGTTGATTGAAGCATATTCTAAAGAGAATAAAAATAATGTCACACATTATTACCATTGTAGGTGCATCATTCAACAAATTATTGAGAATTGCTACAAGTGTAATGAATTAGGTTTGACTCAACATAGGATTAAACTCATAAAAACAATCAAGAAACACTTGACAGTTTGCATATTTGACTATCCAAAATCTTTCAAGATGAAATCTCAATATCCCTCCCTTGATTATAGGGATCATGTAAATCTGAGTGGCCAAGATATTTTCCCACTGAATGGACTCTTTTTATGGTAGAAAACATTTAAAAAATACAAACAATAGTGTATCATTGTGGAAAGGATTCAACATATAGTTCCCAACAAAGCATCACGAGTGAGAAATAACTAAGACAACTCCATGAAATATCAATTGGAAAAGGAGAATGTAATCAATCTGTGGATATTATCAAGAGATGAGATGATTCTAACCCTACATGTAATAAACAAAAATTCCCATAAATGGATCTTACAATCCATTAAATTTTTCCCAAATCAAAATGTTTGCATGTAATAAACCAAGGCTACCATAACTAGATCCTACAATCCATAAAAAAAATTGAACTTGAAAAGCATGCAACTATCTTTCATTCATGAAATCAAAATAGTTTTTCTTAAGGAATTCCCACCTGCTGGAAGAACTAAATCTCTGCATCCCTGATGAAGGGTACAACTCTGATTCTCTATCAAACACTATCTCCTACTCCACATGCCAGATATGGGAGATGCCCTAATATTTTTATAAAAACCTAGCATCACAACAAAATAATTATAAATAAGTCCATGGAGCTTGTAAATTTTACTTGTGGACATGAGTCCTTAGCCAAAAGACTAAATCAGGATCATCGGCAAGGTACCCACTTTCTTTGTTCTTTATTCAAGGAAAATCAAGAAGTGGTTACTTATGTCTTGCATAGAACATCTTTGCAGAGAAGACCAAGGTCCAAATCAATATTTTTATATTTAACTAATTTAAACTATCCTAGACAACCAAGTCATGTTTGAGATCAAATATCCAACCCAAAAGTTCAATTTTTCAACACACAGAGAAAAAACATTCCCCAATACATATTTTTAGATGAAACAACCCACCCACTTGAGATCCTTTCCCTTGCCATTCTAAATACTAAATGATGCTATTCTTGGATATGTATATACAATCATAGCCTCGTATATGAAATACAAAATCAAGGCAATTTATTTTATAAATAAAACTAAACAATCTTCTAAATAATTAAACATAATCATATGTCCTATAGAGAGACTTAAAAGGTTAGACCAAATCATTTCAATGTAGTTGCTCCCAGAATATTCTCATAATGCTATTAGGAATGATTTGTCACTCATAAAAAACACTCATATGTTCTACAGATCATATTAAACTAAAGGGCATTCTTAATTGAGATCATTCAAATCCGTCTTAAACCAAATACCAAATCTAAAAGTAAAAGTAAAACACAAGTCCCCATTAAACTACTACCAAGGAATAAGGAATGTTATTATATTAGCTGTCTATATCCTGGCAAGAACTATGCCATAATCTCATAAACATTTTGGGAAAACAAATTTCACATCAACATATAAAAGGATTTTATTAAATATTTAAAAATAACTAAAGTCATGATTTTATAGGTGGAAGTTGAATTCATCTATAGCAATGTTTCCACTTCTAACTGTTTCCTATAGATATTTAGGCAATCAACTGAGTCAACAGTCTTTCCTATAATAACATCTTCACAATTTTATCCAATCAGAACACAATTAAATAAGTTTTTTCATATTTTTGGTTAATAAATACACAAATTAATTATTGAAGAACTATAAATATTTGAATACATAAAAAAATAATAAATTTTTATTGATCTAAAAATTAAAATTTAATCGAAAATTAAAGTGAATTGAATCCATAAGTTATCCCTTCAGAACTAATAATATATTATAAGAATATAAAATATGTTATTATTATATTATATAGAGTTATATATAATTATAAAAAACAACCTAATATATTACATTATTTCCACTATGGGAATGCTAATATTATACTTTGTGTTAGATGACATAAAAATTCACCTGCCATGCCCAAAGATTGCCATGTTTCTTCCAAACCCAACCTCCTCTTCACATACATCACCATCTTGCCTGATTAAATATTTTGGCCATCGATCAAGGGACTTCATGCCCTATTCATGGAAGTAATTTGTGTATAATTTCTAATGGTTTCCATGGAATTTTTAACCATTATGAGATCAAATAATAGGTGCATAAAAAAATGAGATTTTTGAGTAGAGATTTACGAGAACACTGTTGATTGAAAGAAAAGAGAAGTGCTATGAATATAGGTGGCTACCTCTTCAAGACAAATGCTTAGAAAATATATTTTTGACTTTTATTTTTATGAGATATTTTTTTTAAGTTCATATATATAAGTTTTGAGCTATTTTGGAACTAAATTTTTATTCTTGTTTTTAAAGGTAGGCATTTTTCTCCTCCTCTAATATGGACAGCGTGTGAGGTTTTTGACGTAAAATATAATATAGAAAAAAAAATTATATAATATGATTTTAATGTGTTTAAACTTCCAAATTTGAGATAATTTATTTATTTTGATGCCCATGATTGTTTTGATGCCCACAAAAGTTAAATCAATCAAGGAAGAAGGAATGCAAAATCTGAGAGGTCATTATATTTGTGTGCTCTTTTCTCATTAGAATTTCACTTTGAATTTCATTGTAGCTTTACATCTTCAATTTCAATTAAATTTATAGCCCAATTGCAGTGCAATGCAATCAAATTGTAATGTATACCCACCCATCTACAACCACTAACTAGCGTAATGACATAGATAATACCTTCCCTACGTAATAAACATGTATCCCTGTATAGCAACCAGGTGCCATCACATGAATAGGATCCATACTAAACTTGTATCATGACATAGATAGTTGAAAAAAATTTAATTTTTTTGATCTCATATAAGATGAATCTTTGCATACTTTCAAATAAAACACCTCTATCACAAAAATAAATAGATTAACTTTTAAACACTCAAAATTCAAAATAGTATAAATTAAAAAACCAATACAATAGTAAAAATGTTACTAAATTGAGAGATGAATTTACAATAAATGGTTCGACCTTATTTTATAAACAAGATAAGTGTCTATTCACTAACTAAATTATACATGCAATGTGGAGACAAAAAAATGTTGCACTAGCAATGCAAGATACAAAATGGATTAACTTTAAATTATTATATAGTTAAATAAAATGATTAATATAAATCTAAATCGGTACCAGTGTTATGTGGCCATCAAATACTTTCTCACAAGTTATTGATATGTATTCTGCCTCTTTAGATTGGTTTTCGAGGGACTGTTTTAACATGGTTATGATTTCATGATATTTACATCAAATCTATGCTTATACCAATTGGCAAAATTGCATTCCTATTTTTCAATTGGGTATTCTTTGAAAATTATAAATACTTTTAAAAAATATTCAAAAAATCATAAATAATTTATTAAAAATATTTGGAATAAACCATCTGATGAATCCAACCAAATAATTTAATAGTTGTGATGCAAATACTATAATAAATAAAATCATGATAGATCCCAACTTAATAAATTATTTTAGTTCACCTTATCTTCAACTAATAATGTAAAAAAAAAAATGTATTTAAAATATAAATCCCCATAAGAAAGAGTGTGATAAAGAAATATATTTATAGATAGCAAAGCTTCCACATGAATACGTATAATTCATGAATGAGAAATCATTGTTGTTGGAAACTACACAACACATCCATAACATGATTATGTTAGGTATACGCTGATGACAACTGGTTGGAAAAAAACACACACTAAGCTTCCCATATTTTAAAAAGCAAGGGCTTCATTTCAGATCAATTAAAAAGCATTCCCAACCCCCCTCCACCTATATGTCATAAATTTCAAATGAAACCCCAAAAACAAATATCCATTCAATTTCAATTATATGACAACATGACATGTATTCATGGGTATTGTCCATCTCAAACACTGACTCCTAATATATTTTTTTTTTAAAGTGAGGACTTCATTTCAAATCAAGTAAAAAACATTCCCAACCCCCTCCCCCCATATGTGTCATAAACATCTGACAAAAACCCAAAAACAAATATCCATTCTACTCCAATTGCATGACAACATGACATGTATTCACGGGTATTGTCCATCTCCAACACTAACTCCCAGTATAACTTTACTCTATAACATTAACCAATCAATGAGTGAGGAAAATTTTCAACCCATCTTATATTTACGTAAAATCTAATAAAATTTAATTATAACTTTTGACTATGTAGCTCTATTAAGTCGACCTCAAAATCATCACGCTACAAGCATAATATAAAAACACTTAAAAGTCAATGAGGCATCGTCATAGTATGTGTTTTTTAGCTACTCAAATTAAACACAGGAAAATATAGGAAAAATTGTACCAAAATCTCACCAATGCTCCTTCAATGTGTTCTAAAATCTCACTTTCGTTCCTTCAGCATGCAAAATAAGTCCACAGTTTAATTTGTAACTCTTTATCCTACACTACCCTATTGTAATATTCACTCGGGCCTACAATTGATGAACACGACTCCTTGCATGCCTCGACAGTGTTGTCACCACATCACAAATTCAATTCCTCTGCATCGTCTCTTATTCCTACCCTGTATACTCAACAAATTTTAAACTCTGCCAGAGAAACCCTATAAAAGAAAATCATGGTAAAATGTGTACCAAAATCTCCCCTTTATTTTCTATCATAGGCAAAATCATGTATCAAAAGGAGATTCAACTGTGATGTTACCAAATGAGATACATGATAGATAACTACGGCTACTTGTCCACAACAACAGGATCGAGGTGTAATAGAGCATAAAAGTGGCAAAAACTTAAAAAAACATTATCTTCTTTCTTGTCAATTCATGAGATTTTTTGACAATAAATAAATCCCTCTCTTTTTGGTATTTCAGAACTGTAAATGAAAATGTGTATGGGTATCGGCACATACAATGCAGTAAATTTTTTAATGAAGCGATTGGAAGTCACCCTAGTCCACCCATTTGGGTGAAACAAAATAAAAGAAGGTCTAATACTATGCTAAGAGTTGTTAAAATAAATAATACATACAAAATAAAAAAAATAGCTATCTATTTTTTTAAACTGATAGTTTAGTTTAGTTTATTTTTAAACTATTTGTTAAATTCAACACTTCTTTTTTATATATGAAGATGATGAGTAGCACTTCATTACATGGAAAAATTATTGAATAAAAGTCTTTTCTTTTGACTCAATATTTTTTCTGAGTTTATATATTAATTTTTTGGGCATCTATTTTTTTATTTCATCTATTTTATTTATTTTAATAGCTCTCAGCATAGTATTAGAACTTCTTTTATTTCATTTCAATTGGTATCAGGGTCAGGTTATATAATTTTAATTGTGCAAGTAGCAATTTCAGCTTATCAATGATATTTAGAATGGTAAACAACTTTCCATTTCAGCTTCCGTTGTTTATAGGAAACAACTATGATTATTGGAGTATTAAGATGAAGACTTTACTATTGTACCAAGATCTTTGGGAATTAGTGAAAGTGGGATACATAGAACATGTTGATTAGAATGATCCAAATGATTTGACATCAAACCAACAAACTCAGTTGAAAGAAGACAGAAAGAAGGATAATCGATCACTATTTGCTATCCAATCCACATTAGATATTTCAATTTTCTTCTATATTGCTGGTATGACAAAATCAAAGGATGTGTGGGAGGCTTTGTAAATTGCATATTAAGGATCTAACAAAGTTATATTGGTAAGACTTCAAACCTTAAGAAGAGATTTTGAAAATTTAAGGATGAAAAACGCTGAGTCTATTCAAGATTTTATTACTAGTACTCAAGGTGTTGTGAATCAACTTAGAACACAAGGGGAAGCAATTACATAATAAAAAATTATAGAGAAGATATCAAGATCTCTTCCTCCTAAATTTGATCCAGTGGTGATAGCCATTGAAGAAAGCAAAAATCTCACCACCTTAAAAGTGGTAGAGTTGGTTGGTTCTTTACAATCTCATGAGGAGTGTATGCAATGTTTTATAGAGATTTTAGTGCAATTTTTCCAGTCTACAGTGAAGGTTGAAAATAAATCAATAACTTTTTCTTTTGGAAAAAAGAAATCTCAAGGGGAGCCTTATAATAATAGAGGACATGGTAGAGGAAGAGGAAGAAGCAATAATAGAGGAAGAGGAAGAGGAAGAGGATTTTTTTTTGTAGATCAGAGAAGCATCCAATGCAAATATTGTGAACATTATAGACAATATGAATCTAAGTGTAGAAAGAAGAAATCTGACTTGAACAAGTCAAGAACTAACTATATTGAAGAGTCTTTTGAATATCCCAAGTACTCCGCATTTTTCACATGCAATTTGGTGAAAGAAAATTAAAAATATGTGTGGTTCTTGAATAGTGGCTACTCTAATCATATGGTGGGTAAATCTAATATCTTTGTTAAATTAGATGCATCTATAAAAAGTAAAGTAAAATTTGGTGATGATAAAGAGGTGGATGTCATGGGAAAAGGTACCTTTTCAATAAAAAATAAACAAGGAAAAACTACTTACATTCATAATACTTTGCATGTTCCCAAATTATATCATAACCTTTTAAGTATTGGATAGCTTGCAACAACAAAATTATAAAATTATGTTTGAAGACAATTGTTGTAAAATATTTGATATATCAACTAATTATCATCTTGTAGTAAAGGTTTTAATGATAGAGAACATGTTATTTGATCTCACATTGCATTCTACTACTATGCATGCCTTCAAAATAACCACACATGATTTGTGGTTATAGCATCAATGTTATGGTCATCTGAATTTTCAAAGATTAAATTTACTTCACAAGAAGAATATGGTGAGAGAACTTCCAACAATTCAGATAAAAGAAGTTTGTTTAAGGTGTGCACTTGGCAAGCAACATTAAGATAGCTTTCCAGTGAATAAATCTTGAAGGGAAAAATATCCTCTAGAGCTTGTGCAGGCTGACATTTATGGTGCTATGCAAGAGGAATCTTTGGTTAAAAATATTTATATTTTGACATTTATTGATGATTTTTCTTGCCACATACGGATTTATTTTCTTAATCAAAAATATGAAGCTTTTAAAAGCTTAAAAAAATTTAAAGCTATGGATGAAAAACAAAACAAGTATTATCTCAAAATACTCAGAATAGATAGAGGGTGAGAATGCACTTCCAAAGAGTTTTCTAATTTTTGTGACAAAAATGGCATCAAGAGATCACTTATTATAGTCTATATCCCCCAATAAAATGATATTGTAGAAAGAAAGAACTGTACCATTATGGAAATGGCAGGAAGTATGTTGGAATTAAAAAAATCTTTCAAATTGTTATTTGGTAGAAGTAGTGGAAATAAAAGTATACTTATTGAATCGAAGCCCCATAAAAATAGTTCACAACATCACTTTAAAAGAAACTTGGATTGGTTAAGCCTTTAGTGGCTCATCTTCATGTATTTGGTTGTCCTACATATGTTTATATTCCAGTTCGAAAGTGGAAGAAGTTGGATGTAAAATCCCAAAATTATATCTTTATGGGACATTATGATGTAACTAAAGGATATAGATTCTATAATCCTGACACAAAGAAGTGGATTATTAGTTGGGATATGAATTTTGATGAAGGGGGAGAATGACAATGGCAAAAAGGTTCATTAAAAAAAAAACACGATTAGCAATAATGGACATAGAAGTTGGAAGTGTTCCTCCTCTCCCCACAAGCTCAATCCCCAATAGTAGCTCAAGTTTGAGCTCTTCAAGCTCAAGTTTACTAGGTTCATCTACTAACACACCTTTAGGTGATAGTTCAAGTTTAGCATCAAGTCCAATCTCTTCAAGAAAGGTACAAAGTTTAAATGAAATTTATCATAAAAGTAATGTGATTCCAATTGCTAATTTTGTTTTGCTTAGTAAAATTCAAGTTGAGCCCTTTGTATATGAAGAAGCAATAAAATAAATAGTATGGATTGATGCTATGAATGATGAGATGGAAGAAATTGATAAAAATAATAGATGGGAATTAGTGTAACTTCCAAAAGATAAACATGTGATTGGTGTCAAATGGATGTATAAGGTGAACTATCATGCTGATGGTTCTGTGAAAAGACATAAGACAAGACTAGTTGCCAAGGGATTTGTACAAACACATGGAGTAGATTATTCATAAACTTTTGCTAAATTTGTAAGACTTGATACAATCAAGATTTTATTGGATATTACTATACAACACAAGTGGTCGGTATATCAAATGGATGTAAAATCAACCTTTGTTAATGGCTATATAGATGAGGAAGTCTATGTGGAATAACTCATGGGCTATGAAATTCCAGGTAAAAAATAGTTGGTTTACAAGTTAAAAAAATCTCTATATGGGTTGAAGCAAGCTTCTCGTGCCTAGTATGCAATGATTGATAGTTATTTCTTGAAGAAGGGATTCACAAGAAGCCATTCAGAGTAAACCATGTATGTCCCACATATTGGTAATGATATTCTCATTGTTTGTATTTATGTTGATGATCTTATTTATACCGGTAAGAGTAAAACTCTCATAGAAAAGTTTTAGGTAAAACTGAAATAGGAATTTGAAATGTCAGATCTGGGACTCATGCATTATTTTATTGGAGTGGAAGTGCAATAATAAGTAGCAAGTATTTTCTTTTGTCAAAAAAAATTTGTTGTTGATTTATTGAAAAGGTTTAAATGATGACATGCACAATAGTGACGACTCTTGTATCCTTTAGTGAGCAATTAACCAAGGAAGATGCAATTTCCAAAGTGGATGCTACTTTATACAAAATTTTGGTTGAAAGCATCATATACCTCACTACAACAAGACCTAACATTATATATGTTGTGAGTCTCATCTCTCAATTCATGCAGGATCGGCATGAGTCTCATTGGTGTGTTATAAAAAGAATCCTATGGTATGTGAGTGGTACACAAAATTTTGGCATTCATTATTCTTCCACTGAAAAATTAAGCTAGTTGGCTTAGACATATTCTAATTGGGTTAGTTCAG
This sequence comes from Torreya grandis, assembly GCA_037957365.1. Lineage (NCBI taxonomy): Eukaryota > Viridiplantae > Streptophyta > Pinopsida > Cupressales > Taxaceae > Torreya > Torreya grandis. Next base: position 465,204 of record JARHVA010006605.1, read on the forward strand.
TTGATGATAGAAAATCTACATCCGGTTATGTATTTTCACTTGGTTCTAGAGTTGTATCTTGGAGTAGTAAAAAGCAATGAATTGTGGCTCTCTCTTTAGCAGAAGTAGAGTATATTACAGAAGTAGTAGCAAGTTTTCAAGAAATATCGATTCGTATGATAATGGAGGATTTACATTTGATTTAGGAACATCCAAATACACTTTTTGTGATAACAATAACACTATTGCCATGATGAAGAATCTCGTATTTCATGATAGATCAAAACACATAGAGATTCGACATCATTTCATTCAAGATGGGCAAGTAGAATGCAATTTTGTCCTACATCTGAGTAAGTAGGTGATATTTTTACCAAAACTTTTCCTACAACCAATTTTTTGGCTTTACAACATCAGTTGGACATCTTCCTATTGATCACGGAGGAGATTGAAGAAGATCAAGTTGTTTGAACTTCACGCATGATCAATGCATGTTTTTTCTTTTTTAATTTGTTTTTAGATTGTTGTCCACAGTCCACATGATCAATGCACAGTCTACTTATTATTAGATTGCAGTTCACATGATTAATGAACTTATAGTTTAATTTAATTTTTTATTTTTAAACTTTTTTAAAACTCAAATACAATATTTTTAGACTGTTGTTAAACTCAACAATCGAAAAAATATTTTTTTATCTATTTTTCTAAATTGATAGTTTAGTTTACTTTATTTTTAAATTATTTGTTAAACTCAGTGCTTCTTTCCTATCTATGAAGATGATGAGCAGTGCTTCATTACATGGAAAAATCATTGAATAAACATCTTTTCTTTTGAGTCAATATTTTTTTCATGTAATAAAACATCGCTCATCATCTTCATATATAAGAAAGAAGCGTTGAGTTTAACAAATAGTTTAAAAATAAATTAAACTAAACTATCAGTTTAATATATATATATATATATATATATATATATATATATATATATATTCTACCTGTAATTGAGTTTAACAACAGTATAAAAATACTGTAGTTGAGTTTAACAACAATCTAAATATAAAAAAATAAAATTAATCTATCAAGTTCGTAGTTGAGTTTAACAACAATCTAAATATAAAAAAACAAAATTAATCTATCAAGTTCGTTGATCATGTGGACTGTGAACTGCAGTCTAAAAATAAGTAGACTATGCGTTGATCATGTAGACTTTGGACAGCAATCTAAAAATAAATTAAAAAAGAAAAATCATGCATTGATCATGCATGAAGTTTGAACAACTCAATCTTCTTCATTGGGCTTGTGTTTGGGTCATTCCAAATTCTAAAAAAAATCTTTTGTGTCGTTGAGCTTTGCCTTGAATTCTAGAAGATTTAAACCACTCATCCCAAAGAAAAATCACATGCAACCCAAAAAAAAAACAGAAAAACTACCAAAAATCCCAACTTCGATACAGAAACATCAGACTAAACTGCCATTTTAGCCTTAGATAACAACCATCACAATTATACACTTTTAATGTTAATGGAAATTGCTAGCCAATGATTATACATTAAAATTTTGATTAAAGCAAGAAACTTCAATACAAAATGAAAATCATTAAACTAAATACTATCAGTCTTATAGAACTTCAAACCCTGAATGGTAAGAACTACCACCTCACTCTAGAACTTCAAACAACGAGAACAACATTATAGTCTTGGTATTGATGTTTATTAATACACAATGTTTGTATATACTGTGGGAATCTACCATTAGAACAATGGCCCGTAGATTTGTTACCGATATAAATGAGACCATAGTGTGGGTGCTTAGTTTTCATGTTGGTGGTAAAAAAAATATGTACAGAAGCAGAAACATAGAGCTACATGACTGTGAAGCCATTGATTTTGATGTCCCCAAATTAATTCCGAGGAGACCATGCTGTGATTTATCATAGTTCTTGAAGCCGAAAAAATAAAACAAGTTACACACAACACTAAGAACCCTACTGACACATTGTTACAAAACAAGCATGCTCAGAAAGAGCTCCTTTATTATAAAGAACGAAAGTTTATAAACTTATAAACAGAAATAGGGTGTACAGAGCATCTTAAACCCAATGAAAACTGAAAAATAAATCAGTTGTGGATGGCGACAATGCATCATAGAAACGAACACAATGCCTGGAAATGTATCTCAGAATCAAAGCTTAGAAGCCAAATATTTGTAAGTCGGTGATAGGTTTTCGTAAAAAGAAAACTCCCTAAAACTCTGTTAAAGAAAAAATAATTTGAATGGATCAAAATTACTTGTGGGTTTTACAATTTCAGCATTTTCATCCTATTTAAAAAAAACACCTAAAATATCATTCAACAAACATGAAGTTGATTTAATTGATTTAATGATAGGAAGCTGATTTAATTAGAACATATAATATTTATTTTAATTTTGGGATGTATTAATGTTTTGTGCGATACGTATTCAATATCACAACGAGCATGGTAGGCAAGCTTTTAATATTGTCCCAGGGAATAATTAATATTGTAAATATATGATGTGAATTGATTCTCAATTCACTAAACATACTAATAATATGTGAAATTTTCAACCAATCTATACATAAAATAATATTATTATATTTTAATTTGTAAAAGGCTTCCAATTTATTTGTGGATAAATTTTACTACATATTTTAATACATACAAAATAATGGCATTCAATTAATTAAAGATAGCAATAATATGTGAAATTTTCAACCAATTAATATATAAAAAATAATATTATTTTATTTTATCTAATTAAAAAATTACAATTTATTTATAAATTCATATATTTTAATATATACAAAATAATTATATTTTATTAATTAAATAATTATTATTTAATTAAAATTATAGGAAAAATAATATTTAAAATATCCTTTCCACATTAATAACTAATAACAAATGTGAGGAAAAAAAAATATTTAAAATATCCCATACTAATAGAAAATAACATTTTAAATTAAAATTAAAAAAATATTATTTATCATCCATGTTTTTCCACTTATAATTATTTGGTTAAGATAGTGTAATGGAAGGAAGAGTGTTTCCCACTTAAAATATGATTTCTAATAAATTTGAGATTTCCAAAAGAAAATGTTTCAATGAAATGAAATAGATAAAGAGCACTAACACTATATTGAGTTGCAAAAATAAAGATAAAATAAATATACAACTATTCAAGAAAACTCAAAAATATAATGAATCAAAAGAAAAGATTTTTTTAATTCAAAAATGATTAAGCATTGTACATAACCATATATTAATAATACAGTGTTGGATTTAGAGGAGTTTAACAAGCAATTTTAATAGCAGTCTGTGGCAATTTAAAAATAAAAAAACATCATGCATAAAACTAGTTGTCATCCGTTGAACATGTGGACAGTCTAAAAATAACTAAAACATAAATTCAAATAAACTAAAAATAAGAAAAGTGCAGTTATCATGCACTTTTTCGATCTTGCACTTGTACTCCTTTGACATTGTTGCTATTGAACTGGAGATGACTGCAGATAATTTTATGTGGTTGATCATGTATTCTTCAATCTCCCCCTACATGAGCAATGTGGATGAGTCCCAACTGATTTTTGAAAGCAAAAAAACTCGCTGTAGGTAGAGCTTTGGTAAAAATATCAGCAACTTACTCAAATGTAGGACAAAATTGCAATTCCACTGTCCCATCTTGAACCAAATCTCGTATGAAGTGAGGTCTCATCTCAATGTGATTCGATCTAGAATGAAACACAAGTTTTTTAGTCATTGCAATGGTACTACTGTTATCACAGTGGATAGTTGTGCGATATTCCTGAACCAATTGTAGATCTTCCAAAATCCTTCAAATCCATATGGCTTGACAACTGGTTACTTCTACTCTAATATACTCTACCTCTGCGGAAAAGAGAGCCATAGTTTCCTTCTTTTTAATACTCCATGAGACAACTCTAGAACCAAGTGAGAAAATATAACCAAATGTTGATTTTCTATCATCCATTGAACCAACCCAATCAGAATCCGTGTAACCAACTAGCTCAAAATTGTGTGGGAGAATAATGAATGCCAAAATTTTGTGTACCACTCACATACCTTAAGAGTCTTTTTGTGGCATACCAATGAGACTCATGGGGATCTTGCATGAACCGAGAGATGAGGCTCACAGCATACATAATATCAGGATTCATTGTAGTGAGGTATATAAGAGTCCCTACCAAAATTATGTATAAAGTAGCATCCACGGTTGCAACTATTGTGCATGACATAATTCTAAACCATTTGAATAAATTAGCCACATACTTGGTTGGAGAAATGGATATACCTTAAGGGTGTTGTTGTACTTTCACTTCAATAAAATAATGCACGAGTCCCAGATCAAACATCTCAAACTCTTGTTTCATTTTTGCTTGAAATTTATCAATGAGAGATGGGTTATTAATCGTATAAATGAGATCATCAACATAAAGGCAAACAATGAGAATACCATTACCAAGATGTTGGATATAGAGGGTTAGCTCTGAGAGATTATAGATGAATCCTTCTTTCAAGAAATAACCATCAATCCTTGCATACCAGGGATGAGGAGCTTGCTTCAACGCATAGAGAGCTTTTTTAAACTTGTAGATCAAATGTTCTTTCCCTAAAATTTCATAAACAATAGGCTATTGCACATAGATTTCTTCATCAATATAACCAAAGAAAAAGTTGATTTTACATCCATTCGATAGATTGGCCACTTGTGTTGTGCAACAATAGCCAATATAATCTTGACCATATCAAATCATGTAACTAGAGAGAAAATCTTTGAATAATCTACTCCAAGCGTTTGTGCAAATCCCTTGGCAACTAGTCTTGCCTTGTGTCTTTTCATAGAACCATCAACATGATATTTCACCTTATAAATCCACTTGACACCAATCACCTATTTATTTTTGAGAAGTTGCACTAATTCCCATGTATTTTTTTTATCAATAACTTGCATCTCATCATTCATAGTATCAATCCATACCGTTTCTTTTACGGTTTCTTCATAAACATAGGGTTTAACTTGAATTTTACTAAGCAAAGCAAAATTAGCAATTGGAATCACATTATTCCTCTGATAAATTTCATTTAAACTTTGCATCTTTCTTGAAGAGCTTGGACTTGATGCTAGACTTGAACTATCATCTGAAAGTGTGCTAGTAGATGAACCGGGTGAACCTGAACTTGGAGAGCTCGAACTTGAGCTACTATTGGGGCTTGAACTTCCACTTGAGCTTGTGGGGAGAGGAGGAACACTTCCAACTTCTATGTCCATCATTACTAGTGGTGTTTTTTGTTGTGTACCATTTTTTCATTGTCATTTTCTCCTTTCATCAAAAGCCACATCCCGACTAATGTTAGGTTGTGGAGCTAAAAGCTTCAACCTTTGCAAACTGAGGAACAGATGGTTGCTGAGTTCTATAGGAACCGGCGTCGGCAGCAGGATCGACGTCGGCAGAGTCCAGTGCAGAAGGCCACTGGCGACGGCAGAAAGTCGGCCGACGTCGGCAGAACCAGACTAGCAGGGACCGGCGTCGGTCGCCTGTGTGTTCCCGAAGTGTTCGTTTCACAGACAGTTAGTTAAGTGAACGATGAGTTTGCATGTTAAGACCAGCCAGAGTCTTGGGCTGCGAGGATAATTGTCTAAATTAAGAGTCTAAGTTAGTGTTTGAGTTAGGGATCTATTTATAGACCCATTGGCATGTATTGTTTAAGGCATGAGATAGAAAGGAAGAGTTCCTTCTAGTTGTAAGATCTGTGAGTTGCAGGTTGTTGCAAGCTCATTGGGGATCTACATGTAAGTTTGGTCTTTGAATTGCAGGTTGCAAGTTCATGAGAGATCAGCTTGAAGTGCTATAGAGTGCTTGGTGTACCGGCAGGGTTATTACTGACTGGTTGGTGAGGTGAACACCAATTCTGTGTGTGAGTTGGTTGTTGGGACCGTTTTTTGTGTAGGAGAGTGTGTGTGAGAAGAATTACTGTACACTTGAGGTGTGGCGAATCTCTGTAAGGTGAAAGAGTGTGGCGGCTCTTTGATGTATTCTTTTCTGTATAGTGTTAATACAAGATAGTGTATTGTCTCTCATATTCTATGCTGTTGGTGAATTCTAGTTACTTGTGTTTCTGGTTATTTCCGCATATTCAATTGCTTATATTTGGTAATCATACTGTGCTCTTTCTGAGGAGCAAGATCCTAACGGGTGGAATTAGAACAGGTGTGTTTGTTTTTGGATTTATCTTCCACCCCCCTCTCCCAACAACTAATAGTTCATTTATTTATGTCATAATTATAAAATTTGTATCCTTTAGTTGCATTAGAATATTTTATAAAAATACAATGTTGGGATTTTGCATCCAACATCTTCCATTTCTGAACTAGAATATGAACATATGCAGAACAACCAAATACACGAAGATGAGCCACTGAAGGCTTGTGACCTCTCCAAGCTTCCTTTGGAGTTATGTTGTGAACTACTTTTGTGGGGCTTCGATTCAATATGTATTTTTTTGTTGCCACTACTTCTCCCCAATAACAATGTGGAAGAGTTTTTTATTGCAACATATTTCATGGCATTTTCATAATGGTACTGTTCTTTCTTTGTGCAATACCATTTTGTTGGGGGGTATAAGCTATAGTAAGTTGTCTCTTGATGCCATTTTTGTTACAAAAATTAAAAAAATCTTTGGAAGTGAATTCTCCCCTTCTATCTCTTTTGAGTATTTTGAGATAATACCCACTTTATTTTTCAGCGATAGCATTAAATTTTTTGAAGCATTCAAAAGCTTTAGATTTTTGCTTAAGAAAATAAATCCATGTGTGCCAAGAAAAATCATCAATGAATGTCAAAAAATAATGATGCTTACCCAAAGATTTCTCTTATATAGCACCACAAATGTCAGCATGCACAGGCTCTAGAGGAGATTTTGCCCTCCAAGATTTGTTCACTATAAAACTATCTCGATGTTGCTTCCCAAGTGCACACCCTGAGCAAACTTCTTTTCCTTGAATTGCTAGAAATCCTCTCACCATATACTTCTTATGAAGTAAAGTTAGTCCTTGAAAGTTCAGATGACCATATCATTGATGCCATAACCACATATCATTTATGGTTACTTTGAAAGCATGCATAGTAGTAGAATGCAATGTAAGAGGAAATAACTTATTCTCTGTCATAGGAACCTTTGCCACAAGATGACAATTAATTGATTTATCAAAAATTTTGCAGTAGTTGTTTTCAAACACAATTTTATAATTTTTTGCTACAAATTGCTCAATACTTAAAAGATTATGTTGTAATTTGGGCACATGCAACATATCATGAATATAAATAGTTTCTCTTTGCTTAGTTTTTACAGCGAACGTACATTTTCCTATCACATCAACTTCTTTATCATCACCAAATTTTACTCAAATTTTTACATATGCATCTAATTTGACAAAGAGATAATATCTCCATGTCATATGATTAGAGCAACGACTATCTAAGAACCACAAATCTTTTTGATTTTCTTTCACCAAATTGCATGTGAAGGTGGAGTGCTTGGGATCTTTAGAAAACTCTTTTGTATAGTTTGCACTTGACTTGTTCAAATTAGATTTTTTCTCACTCAAATTCATAATGTCCATAACGATCACAATATTTTCACTAGATATTTCTCCTATTCACAAAATTTCTACCTCTTCCTCTTCCTCTGTTATAGCTTCTTCTTCTTCCTCTACCACATCCTCTATTATTAGACGACTCATCTTGAGACTTCTTTGCTTCTAAAAAAGGAGTTGTTGATTTGTTTTCAACATTCACTATAGATTGGAAAGCTTATATTAAAATATCTGTAGAACGTTGCATACGTTCCTCATGAGATGGTAAAGAACCAACCAACTCTACCACTTTGAAGGTGGTAAGATTTTTGCTTTCTTCAATGGCTATCAATATTGGATCGAATTTAAGAAGAAATCTCAATATCTTCTTTACAATTTTTTGTTCTGTAATTGCTTCCCCTTATGTTCTAAGTTGATTCACAACATCTTGAGTCCTTATAATAAAGTCTTGAATAGACTCAGCATCTTTCATCCTTAAATTTTTAAAATCTCTTCTTAAGGTTTGAAGTCTTACCAATTTAACTTTGTCGTAACTTTGGTATGCAGTTTGTAAGGCCTCCCTTGCATCCTTTGACTTTGTCATACCAGTTATACAAGAAAAAATTTGACATGTTCAATTAAGATTGGATGGCAAAGAGAGCTCGATTGTCCCTCTTTATGTCTTCTTTAAACTGAGTTCATTGATTTGTTATCAAGTATCCCACTTCCACTAATTTTCAAAGATCTTGGGACAATAATAAGATCTTCATCTTAATACTCCAATAAATATAGTTGTCCCCTGTAAATCACAGAAGTTGGAATGGAAAATTTATACTATTTCCCATTCCGAAGATAACTGATAAGCTAAAATTGCTACCTGCAAAATTAAATTTCTACAACTTGCTATGGTACCAATTGAAACGAAATAGATAAAGATTGCTAACACTATACTAAGCTGTTGAAAAAATACAGACAAAATATATATACAAGTGCTCAAGAAAACTCAGATATATAAAGAATTCGGAAGAAAAAAAAAATTATTCAAAAATGATCAAACGCTGTACATAACCACTTATTAATAATACGAAGCACTGAATTTAGAGGACTTTACCAAACAGTTTTAACGGTAATTTACCGCAGTCTAAAAATATAAAAAACATCGTGCATAAAACTTGTTGTCATACGTTAAACATGAAAATAGTCTACAAATAAGTTAAACTAAAAATAAATTAAAATAAACTTAAAAATAAGAAAAGCGCAGTTATCATGCACTTGTTCGGTCTTGCACTTGCACTCCTTCAAAGCTGTTGCTGTTAAACTGAAGATGACTACAGATAATTGTATGCGGTTGATCATGCATTCTTTGGTAAAGATGACTATTTTCTTTTGTTTTATGACGGCGGCAACGGCTGTCAGGATATCCCACCATCCTCTCCAATCCCCCCCTCCAAAAAAAACAAAAAACGGTGGGATCACAAAGTAAAAACTCGATGTCCAATTTACTCGCTTTCGTTTGTTATTGTTATTGTTCTTGGTCTTGATAACCTATCCTCTTCAGCCCAAGAAACGGTGGGATCACAAAGCCCCAACCATCTTTTCTTTGTTTTAACCCTTTTATCCATCCTTTGCTGGCACTGCAAAGATGGAAGCACAGAGGCAGCCTATTCACGTGGTGATGCTCCCGTGGCTGGCACGAGGTCACATTAATCCTTTCTTCAATCTCTCCAACTCCTTAGTAAGCCACAGGGCCATAAAAGTATGGTTAGTATCAACCCCTGTCAATATATCCCGATTGACACCTCGCTTGTGGAATTTCCACTGCCGTCTGTTGATGGATTGCCTCCTGGCGCCGAATGCACAGCAGATATTAAACCAGAAATTGAGCCTCTGCTTCACCAGGCATTCGGCCAATTGGAGAAACCGTTTGAAACCCTGATGCGCCGCCTTTCACGGGATTTCCCAGTTTATGACTTTGTGGGGACTTGGGCTGCCACCGTCGCCGCCCAGGTCGGAGTACCGAGCCTTGCCTTCTCGTTCAGCTACGTTCTCAGCCAGGTTATGCACAGCCAGGTTAAGGATGGAGGGGGCAGCGACAAAACGGCGGAGGATCTGACCCGACCCGAGCCCGGCTATCCTTCCGCGGTCATATCGTGGAGGTTGTTCGATGCCCACCTCGTGTTGTGGTCCATGGTGAATTTAGGCGATCTTGAAATGAAATGAAATGAGTTTTAATGACGTCCACAAGACCAAATAGTCTATGGGACTAAGTGTCAAGGTCATTAGAGATTCTTCATATTTTTTTCGAAGTCATTTCGCCTCCTATGAATCTTTACCAACAGCGAGGGTGTGTTGTGTAGCCTTTCCTCTTCAAATAATTCACTAAAACTGCCCACATTCACATTGTTATCCTGCTACATACAAATATCTTTGTACGCATCACACTCCCTAATGAAGTGTCGTTCAGTTTCAACCACTCTATCATTGCAAAAAATGCAAGTTCTATCTTCCCATCTTTCCTTGGGAACCGTCCATCTTCCCGTTTCATACCTAAGATGGTGTGAACCGATCCTCAATTGTGCCATTAGGATCCTAGCATTACCTTTAAGTTCAGCACTTAGGTATGCTTTATCTCCGTGCTCCCAAGTGGGATTAAACTCTTTGATATAATGCATTTTTTTACGTCCAGTCTGATTTGTCCACATGGCAGTCCTGAATTTTTCTAATACAAACGTTTTTATTTCCTCTTTGGAGTTAGGGCACTCATGTAACTTAATGTTCCATTTACCCAGCCATTTGATGTTTTGCTTCATCCACGTCTTCTTCCTCCGATCTAGCACCTCGTTCACCACCATTTTGGGCCACCGGTGATTCTCCATGTTTTCAACATTTTTTTATGTAGCTTAGTACCAGTGAAATCCCCACAGTTTTCATTAGAAAAGTACCGGCTTCCACTAGGAGGATCTCATACGGAACAGTGGCTTTAACTTTAAGACCACTGGTGATCAGATGTTTTTGAATTCTTTCTAACTGTCTCCATCTGTGATTTGACATGTTGCTTCCCCAAACCTCACACCCGTAGAGGACAACCGGTGTGACCAGCAAACCAAAAAGGGTTTTCTTGGTTTTCCAGTCCCAAAGTTCTGCTTTTCTGCATCTGTTTTAGAGAAGGTAAGAAGCTCTCCAACCTCCTTGAATCTTTTTTGCCCTGCAAGTTTCCCAATTGACTCTGTTATGAAAATCAATACCAAGATACTTGTATTCTTCGACGATTTCCAATGGGTAACCCTTGAACATAAAATTAGTTTGTTGTTGTTTCTTTTTTAGAGAGAAGATCATGACTTTAGTCTTGCTAATATTCACTTGCATCCCGACATCTTGGCAAATAGCTCTAAAGCCTTCAAATGATCCTTCAAATCATGGGCAGTTTTTGCTATAAAAATAAGATCATCTGCATATAAAAGTAGCTTTACTACAACACTGGTCAACTGAATGCCACCACCTTCAATTTTATTTATCCATTCCTTAAGTTTGTCAATGTAAAGGCCAAACAAAGTGAGGGAGAGTGAGCACCCCTGCTTGACCCCTATGTTGCTGCCGAAGCATTCAGACATGCCTTCTCTAGTTCTAATTTTTGCTCTAACACGCTCATAGAGTTTGTGGACAGCTGCTCTTGGATGGGCATCTTGTCAACAGTCATGTGGAATACTGATAAAATCGTGCTTTGAAGAGGAAGACAAGTATCTGCAATATCTAAGGGATATCACTGGAAAGCCCGTTATTTCAGTGGGTCCGTTGATGCTGCCCGACGCAGGGCCGGCAGTTGACGATGATTGGGGATGCTACATGATAGAGTGGTTAGACAAGCAGCAGCCATCTTCAGTGGTGTTTGTGTCCTTCGGAAGCCAGTCGTTTCTGTCAGCGGAGGAGATGAAGAAGGTGGCTTTAGCCCTGGAAGACACCGGGATGCCCTTTCTGTGGTCGCTACGCGTGCCACGGTCCCCTGATGCATTTGGGGCATCTTCGTCGGCGTTGTTGCCGGAGGGGTTTGAGGCTCGAACGCGTGACCGGGGGCTGGTGGTTGACGGTTGGATACCTCAGCAGCGCATCATTTCGCACATTTCTGTCGGGTGCTACGTTACTCACGGCGGGTGGAGCTCAATGATGGAAGCCTGGCTGTACAAGGGATTGCCGCTGGCGCTGATTCCTCTGCGGCATGACCAGGGTCTTAACTGCAGGCAGACTGCGGTGGAATTGAATGCGGGAATTGAAATGGGTGAGTAAGGCCGTGTGTTTGGTAATGGATAACGAAGAGATTCGATCGAGGGGGGGAAAGCTTAGCAACCGCCAGGATTTGACAGCCGTTTAGGCGCTTTTGACAAATTTACCCGTAAAAAACAGTTCAAAAATAATTTGAAACGTATTAATAGATGGGTAAAATTTAGTTGAAACTGTCATTATGACGTTTCAAATGAAAAAATCCCTGTTTTATATTATAAGGCAGATGGACCGTGCCCGTGACAGCCTATAACCCACAGGCTACACCAAATTAAACCAATGACCAATCGCAGCCTAAGCCTCCTGCCCACTTAGAATTTGGTGGCAAGCTGGAATTAATTTTTTAAGTCTTGGACAAGTTACGGACGGCGGCCAATACCTGCCCCGACGATTCGTGGAGGATTTTCATATCTTCTCATAAATGCATATTTATTATTAGCGATCAGATGAGGTGGATTTTCATATCTTCTCATAAATGCATATTCATTATTAGCGATAAGACTGTAATACTGTATCACTGTATCACCAATAACCATTGACAACCATTATTGGCCACATCTAAGTTTCAACACCATATCGTCCTGCGCAGTGCGCATCAACACGCTGAGACAAGCAACGGCCATCCTTAATTGTGTTTGTGTCCTTCGGAAGCGAGTCGTTTATGTCAGCGGAATTGAAGTGGAAAGAGGGACGGAGGAGGGGTCATTTTGCATGGAAGATGTGATTAAAGCCGTGCGTTTGGTTGGTAATGGATAATGAGGAGATTCAGTCGAGAGAGGAAAAGCTTAGCCATGTCATCCACCTCAATTGCAACCGCCAGTCTTCATACATTGAAGAGGTGGTTGATCACATGAGCAAGGTAGTCACGAATAGCGACTAAGAAGTAATGTGTGATCCACCGTGGGTTAATTTTTTAAGATTTTTGCATGTGTAGGAAAGGTTGCATATATGCTTTTAAGCTTCCAGCCAGAACTTGATTGCATAATAATAATACCTTCCAGTTCCATGTCTCACACCTTAAGAAGGTGGTAGGTAAAGAAGTCAAAGCTTCAAACACCTTGCCTCCCTTTGATGATGGAAGACATTAATTTAACTCGAATGAATTTTGGCTCCACAAGAAAAGAAGTTGTGGACTAATGAAGTATCAGAGTATTTGAGTATCTTATTCGAAGGAAGGATCTGTTGTTGAAGGATGGCAAACGGGAGGGAGGGTCCAGACATACTGCTGCACCCAGCACTACAATTGCTTTGGGACAAAGAAATTCAAAGATGCTACTATTACAATGCTAAATGATTATAAGCTGCAACAATAATCATTTATATCACGTTTATGTGGGTCCATTAAGAACTCATTTTCTTATTTTTTTTGGGGTGAGAATGGGAACTACCGAAGCCAACAACTAACCAGGAATAGTTTTTGTGATAAATGAAGTTATAAGGATGTATTCAGGCCATTCCTACATCATCATTGAGCACCGCATCTAGTTGGTCGAGTGTGCCAGTGTATGGTCGTGTACCAATATGCATTTTTCATGTCATCGCATATCGTATTGTTATCACCAATTTTTGAAAGGAAAATAGTTATGTACTAACAGGGCGTGAAAATCAGAGTTACAGTTTCACATTAAAAGGGGTGTTTAAAATACAATTAAAAAAGTTCAAAAAAAAAAAATGTTGGTCATTTGACCAAAATAACAATTAAGCTTAGGGTCAGTCATCACGTAGTGATGCTAACAAGAATATATTGCAGTGTTATATATATTGAAGATGAAATGTTAAGGTTTGTTGATCGATGCTTATTTGTTGAGGTTCACTATCAAATAAAGCCTGGTCTCTCCTGACTATTGTAATATGTATGTAGAAAGAAAAACCAAAACTGTATATTAAGAGTTCTAGTACCACCAGGGCCACCACTGCATAAAAACAGAAGACCGAGAAGAAGTGCAAGTTGTGTGTGACAACCGATCTGGCACAACCAAGATATTTTAAATATATATATGTTTTTATATATTTTTGTAAATTTTTGTTATGTGTGATTATGAAAATATATATTTTTGTATTTATATAAAAATTATGAAAGTCAAAAATGAGATATGAATGTCATATGCAAAATAATATTAATTCAAAAATTATCATAAAAAAATTTGACGAGTAAAAGTGATCGTCAAATTTGACCCTTGACTCCCAATTATCATATATTTAAAAAGTAGTTGATCACACTAAAAAGGTGATCACGAATCACAACTAAGAAGTAATGTGTGATTCACCATTGGTTTATTTATTTATTCATTAATTGTGAATTTTAAGTGATGGAAATAGTAAAAGCTTTTCAATAGTAAGGAAGTGTTTTATGATATTGAAAAACTTTTATCTTGTTTTGATAGAGAAGAAATTGTGTTGGAGATTATAAATATTATTATCTTTTTTATTTTTAAGAGATGTGAATTAATTTTTTATAATATTTTTATCTTTTGAAAAATAGTATATAAATATTATTACATTTTTGTGTTGAAAAAAAAAAAAAATGATTACTAAAAATATTTAAATTTAAATTAAAATAATTTATTAAAATGATAGTTAAATAATTATAGTAAGATTAGTAATATCATATTTGAAAAGTGTCATGATCAAACTTTTAAATAATTGTAAGTTTTGTAATAAAGATCAAATTTATAATTTAAATATCATAATTATATATATTTTCATTTTCAAAATCATTTTATTTTATTTTGTGTTGAATGAGTTTTCAACAAAATCTCTTTATAAATTATAATATAAATGTATAACATTCTTCACTGAAAGGAATTCATATCTATTACATTCTCATCCTATTCTAATTAAATTAGACAAACTTTAAACACTATTATTGATCAAACAAATCTGAAATATCCATGATACCACATTATTAATTAATTACTAAAATTATGTTGCACATGCTAAAAATAAAACACTTATATAACAAAGTTGAAAACAAACATTCTTGATGAGATACAATTCATGGTATTGGAAGAACTTGACCCAAAAAAATAAAATAAAAATCAAATTACCATAATTATTGTTGCACATTATCTATATGGATATTTGTAATTCAAGATGTCTATACATAACTCATAAGAATCAACTCATACAAATTATGTAAGCATACATGTGAGAAATAATGAATTTGTAATAAAAGAGTGTAACTCAAATGAATTAGGAGTGAAAACAAATAACACTTGCTTATATTTTCTTAAAATAAGTAAATTTATAATCAAGGCATTTTGGTATAACAACGAGTCCATATAATATTATTATAAACTTGGTTGAATCAATTATTCTTTAAATTACTTGAAGAGGGTATCAAGTGCTACTTTTAACAAATTTCACCAAAAATGGGGCATTGGATTATCCTAGGAAGCATGAGATAGTTGAGTTTTAAATGTGGATCATAGCTAAAATTAGCACTCAAACTTTCTATTATAGACCATGTCGCAGTGAGCTATAATAGACCATGTCGCAGTGAGCTATAATAGACCATGTCGCAGTGAGCTATAAAAAGTTAAGTATAAATAATTTATAAGAACTAGAATCATGTCGTAGTGAGCTATATGAAGTAGATTCAAACAAAGGAGATGGACAATCAGCCTCAAGCTTCACACCAAATAAAAAGGCAATTAGAGTTGGCTTATAGTCAATAATGTTAAAATGTAGAAGAAAATCAAGAGCATACTTATATTATGCAATAGTAATCCGAGAGTAAGACTGATAAATTTCACTTCTAAGTAAGTAATATAACAAGCCCAAGTCAGTCATTGAGAACCTATCAGACAAAATAATTTTCACTATTCTTATAGTGGATGAATAACTCATTTTGATGAATAGGTCATCCACGTAGAGTGTTGAATGAAGAATGGAGCTTGCTAAAACTAAAAAGTATATAAGTTGAAAATATATGTGAATTGTATGATTTTTATTTTTGTATAATTTTTATTTGTATTCAACTTTATAAGCTTAATTAAGTATTAGAAGAATGCGAAGAGTATTTCTTTTTATATCTCTAAAGGTTAGAATGTGAAGAGGAAATAAGATTGTAAAAGGCTATAAATAACACTTTGATATAATAGAATCTGGTTTGATGTGTTGATAGAGATTAATATGATCATTCTGTTATAGTTTTTCTTATCTTATTTTATGTATGGTTTATGTGTAGTGTGTGCTCTATTTTATTTTAATTTGTTATCTGATGTGATACTAGTTATGGTTCTACTTCTATTTATATTTGCTTTGTCTTGCTCTTTAGTTTAGTTTAGTATGTTGTCGATGGATTATACTATTTTCATCTCTTCTATGCCTTTTTTAATTCTCCACTACATAAGCTATCCCTATAAATAGCATGATCTCATTTAATTCTAAGAACTTTTGCTAATAATGGTATGGTGAGCATGGAACCTAATTGGATGAATTATTGCTAGATGGTTCAAGACAGAGAGACATAGAAAAATGGCTAGATGAAATAATTAATTTTTTTGAAGAGGAATAAGCATGAAGAGTAAAAAAAAATATAGAGGAGATTATCCAAGAAAACCTCTATGGTAAAATCTATGAAATTTTTTGGTATGAATTGATTGGATTGTTAGCTACATGATTAGCTAGATTATAATACTATTACTTTAGTTTGAGGAAAATAGAGTTTATAGTTTGGATTGAGGATAAACTAGAAAGACTATGCAACCTAGATACTGATTGGTTAAGAGCAATAGATTACTGGATGAAAATTATAATTTATTTCTATATCACAAAGTTTGTAGTACAAATATATGTAGCTTTTGAGACCGCACAAGACCTATTTATCCAAGGAATCAGAGGGAATTTTTGTAGTGCCTACATTTGCTAATCAAGATGTTGGTTGTGGAAAAGGCCATGGTGCCTACTCTAGCCAACATGAGTTAGATACTTTGGGCACCATGGGGGTATGTGCAGGTTAAAGTGGATGATAAAGAATTGAATAAGAGGAACTTGAACCTGATCCCATAAAATGGAAGATAAAAAGACTCAGATTGAGAAAATAATTCTGGGACTCGAAAGAGAGATATGACATCAAAGAAGGTAGAATAAGACAAATGACCCTAAAGTAATTATGTGTAGGACTAAGAGTAAATAATAAATTGATAGAGATGGATACATACAAGGAACAAATGCTAGAGAAGAAAGGTTACTGAGAAAAGTGTGAAAACTATTGAAAAAGAAGGGTATGTAGAATATGAGAAAGGTCTCAGTGAGAAAAAGGATGCTAGAAGTAGTGATGTTGTGGAAGATCAATTAAGAAGTAGAGGTATATTGTAGTTAAGTGAGGGGTTTCTAGCTAGAACTAGGAAGGAAAGTTCATGAAAAATGTTAAAATTAAAGGTAGTAATATTACATGTTCAATTTCAAAGCAAGAAGAATCTAAAAATAAACGTCATTTATTTCAAGGGTATGTATCTCCCAATCCCACTTTATTTATATAAGTTAGAAAAATTACAGATAGAGAAGCTGATTCAAGGGAGTTTAATTCCTTTACCGACAAGTTTAGAAGGCTCAATACAGAAACCAAATGGGTATTAGAATTAAATAAATTGTAGGAAGAAGTATTTTTGGTTACTCCTGAAAAGAATAGTGTGAAGCAGCCTTTAGTCACAATAACCACTACGTGGTCACCTAGAAGTGCAAAAATTAGTATGCAAAAACCACTAGTCATTATTGCTAGTATTTAGATGTTTATAGCAACAACTATCAGCGTACAAACTATGACACTTCATGTAGAAATTTTTGTATCTTTAATTTCATATGATAGATCTTTGGACCTTGAACAATACTTGGTAACCTACAAGATGAAATGGGTCGTAAAAGGGGTAACATTCGATGATGTGAAGAAATGTGAACTAGTAGGGTCTTTGGGAGAACAGGCTTTGGAGTTCATTTAAAAATAAATATCAATGGCCTAGATTTCACACAAGTTAAAGATTTAATAGTATCAAAATTTAAAGTAAAATAATGTTTCAGTCAAGTGATCTTGGATCTTAAATAAATTCAACAAAATTCAAGAGAAACGATTGGAGAATATGATCATAAGTTCTCTGATGTGATGAACAAAATATATTTTATCATAGAAGATAAAGATAAGGTTTATTGGTTCTTAGATGGCTTACAACCAAGAATAAGGTTCACTATTGTGAAAACCTAGTTCTCCACCAAGGTTGATACATAGTCTATTGCCATCAAAGTTGAAAAAATAGAAGATTATGTAGATCTTCCATCGATGGGATCAAAAGTAGAAGCTAAGTTAGATGATTTTATGAAGAGGATGAATGAGATGCATGAAAATGATAATCCTAAATTAGGCTTATGCTGAGTAGAGTGTGTCTACAAGGGACATCATAGGAATGACTTCTCAGTAATTAAAATAGAATTTTGTGAAATCTGCAGGGTAGTTGGACATCCTACATCCAAATGACATCTTCTCCAATAATATATCTAAAATTCACATAGTATGTAATGCAATTTTTTCAAATCTACAAATCATGAAAAGATAATTTATCGATCTTTGCAAGAGTTAAATTAAGATATAACAAAGAATGGATTTTTAGTTGTATCCCAACAAATACCTATAATAAAGCAAACAATTCTAGGACCAGACATGGGGATGACAAATGCGACTCAAGGAATTCTAATATGGGTACCTTCATTGCCACAATATCAAATTCCTTCATCACTATAGTACTAGCCATAGGGCCTATCAAGCTAGAATAATACATCATATCTCTTGTATCAATATTCTAGTTAATATGTGCAACCATGAAATAACACAAATCTTAAACAAAAATAGGTAAATTAGACTCCAAGTTATCTTTAGCATCATTATGGCAGATATGATGCAGAAGTGAATCAACAAGGAGGATATAATGGACAACAATCCCAAGGGTGGAGATACAAATAAAATAGAGGAGGCTGCAAAGGAAGATACAGGGGAGGATATCATGGCAAATATCAAGGAGGTCATAATAATGATAATCGACAAACTTGACTTCCCATGCAATTTTATCTATGTGGAGCATATAATCATTATGTGAAGAAATATCCCAAAAATCCTCTAAGATAAGTTTATTATGTATAATATAGGGCTGAACATCAACATCAAATAGAATATTTCCCTATTTTGGAGAATCAAAGAAAGGAAAAACCAATGCACAATGTGAACATAATTAATATATAGCCAAAAGAAAATGCATTTATGCAAGCCATCACAAGGCAACAAAGAGATGAACAATGTTTACCTCCTTTAGAAATGCCTCAAGATAAAGGTATTATAAATTTTCATTGGGATAAATATCTCGATCCTGCAACAAAAAATAATTTAATGTATCAAGTTTTGTAGGTATTATAGGAAATACAGTAGAAACCAGTCTCTGATGATGATAACACTATTATTGATCCTCAAATGTATGTGCAAATTACTTGGATAATGCATCAAGAAGACATTGTGACCTCTGACAGATCTAATGAAACTACTCAATACACTAAACAATGAGGATATATCCTAGAATATCACTAACCTCCTACACAATCTCCTAGAGTGTGAGTAATAAGGGCAAACAAACATAGATAAATTAGTTTTGTATGTCAAGACCAAGAAGCCTTGGGATGTGGATTCGTGATTGGATATTGAGTTGGTTGGATAAGAAATCCCAAATAGAGTATTTAATTTTAGGAGTACAGTAAATATGATTATTCACTCAACATGGGAATCCATTGGTTGACCAACTTTGAGCTACAGTCTAGTAACTTTGAGCTTAGTGGATTATGGCAAAGTCAAACACATTGGTTGGCTAGAATATGTTTAAATTAAAGTGGATGAGCTTAGCTTGCAAGGGGATTTTGAGGTCATTGACATGAAGATACCAGAGACCCATTACCTTGTTTTAATTTTTAATAAATGGGCCTACAATAGCCAAATGACTATTAACACTATGACCAATCAGTTAGAAGTGCATAATAAAGATAATATAGTAGTCATGCCTTTAAATAAATTTGAACAAAAGCCATATATCATTCCTAAAGAGCTAAAGGATCTTTATTCTTATTAGGACAATAGTTGGTTTAAAGTGGGGATAGATGAAAGGAAAAATGGGGTGTGGACTGTAGAATGTCAAAAGTGGAAATCGCTAGTATTCAAAATGGTTATATCAAAGTCACTAGTTAGACAGGTTTACATCTAAAAATGTGTTTCTCCTTTAGTACATTCACCAAAAATATCTAAGGTACACTTTATGTATAATAATCTTGAAGCTATGATGGATGATACTGAACCCACCCTAGAATTAATTCTACCTCTAATTCTGCATTACCCATAACTAGTGACTTGGATGTGCACATCTTGAATTAGTCTCATAGAGATCGTGAGTTATGACCTATGCGCATGGTGTTCACTATAGAATGCTAAATACCTTAATATTTTGTGATAGAGGATCTTAATCCTTTCATATTGAGGCTTGAACACCATGTACCATAGGTCAAATAATGAGTTAGTGTACTCATATATACACTAAAAGGAACTATTATGACATGGTGGGTCATACACAAAAACTCAAAAATGCATTAGGAGGATGCCTATGAAATCTTGTGTGCAAAATTTTAGCTACCATATAGTATTAAATAAAAATGGCTTTTCTTTCAAGAGGGTCAATTCCTCGAATTGCACATCCATTAGTGCATATATATATATATATATATATATATATATATATATATGGACCACACAAGGAGTAAATTCATGATACTAGGTGCACATATTTAGTCATATCCTTGAACCTCTTCTAATAACTTGGTATATACATCAAGAGCATAGAAGGGAAACTAAACATTGGGCACAACTTCAAAAATATTTCATTGAAAATTTTCTATTTGAAGATGATAACCCATTAGTACATAATCCCTTGTAAAAGATTAATAATTTCTATGTCATGGATATGCAAAAGATTTAATAAATGTTGTTGAATCATCCTCTCAGAAGGAAGTTGCACAGGACTTGGATATTACACTATGCAATTACAAAGCTAACAAAAAAAAATCTAGGTTCAACCATGTAATAGAATAAATAATGATTTAATATAATTGAGTGACAACAATAGTGACGGGGATATCAATTTAGAAGGGTTCTTAAAAAAAATTCAACGTGAAGAGGAGTCCAAAATAATGCAAAACATAGAGAAAGTAGATGAGGAAAAATTATGCTATATTAAAATTCTATAATGTGAAGGCAAATGAATTTTAAAAGGTATTATGCCCAGTAGATCAAGAAATATATACCAGGAACCTTTATGAAAGACTCAAGAAAATATTGGGATAGAAGCGACCCCTAGGATTGTAATAGTGGGATATTACTAGGGACAAGAGTAGATCTCTAAGGCCTTGAAAGTATTAATATATTATCAAGATGTGTTTCCAAGGAAATTCTTAGATGTAAAAGGTGTAGATCCATCTCTGGGAAAAATGCATATTGAGTTAAAATAATGTGCATGTCCTATTAAAAAGTGGCCCTATAGGCTCAATCCTAATATCAAGACCAAACTAAAGGCCAAACTAGATCGAATGCAATAAGTTGGAATCATTTATCTATTTGAAAAAGTAGAGTGGGTGAGTCTCATGGTTGTTTAACCTAAGAAAATAGGAGAAATTCAGGTGTGTGGGGATTAATGTGTACTTAACGATGCTTGTGTTAATGATCTATTTCCTATTCTTTTTATAGATAAAGTACTTGAATCTAAGCATGAGGTATATTCATTTAATTATAGTTTTAGTGGATATTACTAGATTATGATTACTAAAGAGAATCAAACAAAGACCACCTTCACTACTAAATGGGGATTGTTTGCATACAAGGTAATGCTACTTGGTATAAAGAATGCATCTATTGTATTTTTTAGAGCTATGGTAAATTCATTCGAAGACTTCATTCATGATTTATTTAAAGTCTATCTATATGATTGGTCAATCTTCTCTATTTTTAAAGAACACTTGTCAAAGCTAAGACTGATGCTAGAGAGATGCCAGGCTTTGTGCATCATCTTAAATTTAAAAAGTGTTTATTATTTACAACTTTTGGTGTCTTACTAAGTCATGTTATGTGTAATGATGGAATTTTAGTTGACCCAGCTAAAAGTTTTGTTATAATAGTAATGCCAAATCATAACAACTTTATTGAAGTGTGCACCTTGCTTGGCCATATCAGATACTATAGAAAGTTTATAAAAGGGTATGAAACTATATCAAAATTTATAGATAAACTACTATAGAAAGATACCAAATTTGAATGGACACAAAAATGTCAAATAAAATTAATTGAGTTAAAGAATAGGTTG
This sequence comes from Torreya grandis, assembly GCA_037957365.1. Classification (NCBI taxonomy): domain Eukaryota; kingdom Viridiplantae; phylum Streptophyta; class Pinopsida; order Cupressales; family Taxaceae; genus Torreya; species Torreya grandis. Next base: position 487,448 of record JARHVA010006605.1, read on the forward strand.
GTAAAAACATCCATCTTGGTATTTACTGACTAGAAGAAGACATTCCACGTACATGTGGATGCTTTGGCCACTATAGTAAGAGCTATGTTAGTGTAGCTAGGTGAAGGTGGGTTAGACCACCCAATACATTTTTATATTACCAAAATATTATTTGCATATAATTAATTACATAACCATGGAGAGAGAAGCACTGTCTACGATGTTTTCATTGCAAAAGTTTGGGCATGAATTATTGGCTACTCCCTTTGAGTCCTTTACAAACCACCAGAGATTGTGGTACGTGGTTAATAAACCAATGCTAAGAGGATGCATATCCAGGTGGTTGATGCTCTTTCAATTTTTTTTTTTTATTAATGTTAATCTAAGATAGGAGAATGTGGGACCAGATAATCTTAGCAAACTTCACATCGGGGAGGAACCAAAGGAACTTGAAGATGAATCCCTTGATGCACATTTATTTAGAATTGTTACAGTTCCTGATAACATGGAAGAGATTGCAAATTTTTTGGAACAAGGGAATTTTATTGGACATTATACAGAGAGGGAAAAGAAATAATGGTTAACAGAGCTATACCATATAACTTTATTAATGGATTATTGTATAATCTTGGTAAAGATGATGTATTGCACAATGTAACTCTAGTTCACGAGTAACCATAGTTATTTCAAGAGGCTCACCAAGGAATCTCAAGACGTCACTTCACAAGAGAAGCCACTGTAAGGAAAATAATCTAGATTGGTCTATGGTAGTTTATGATATTTAAGTATGTGCACAGAGTTGCTAAACACTGTGACATATGTCAAAGAATGAGTAAACCTAACCAATGAAATGAAATGCTTTTGGTACCTATATTTGCATAAAAACCTTTTGAGAAATGGATAATTGATAATTTTAGACCTATAGCTCCCCTAATTAAGTTTAGTCATGTCATATACATTATCACTACAATTGACTATTTCATGAAATAGGTGGAAGATGTTGCCACTCCAAGCTATAATGCAAAAGATGTTGCCAAGTTTTTATATGAAAACATTATCATGAGGTTTAGATGTCCAGTTAAGTTGGTAAGTGATAGAGGCACACACTTTATCAATAAAACTATTAAGACTCTCATTGAAGAGTCTATGATATCAAACTATAAAATCACGGCTTACAATCTACAAGATAATGGATAGGTAAATGCATATAATAAAGTTTTGGGAAAAATGTTAACATAAATTTAAAATGTTTAGAGAGATTATTGCGAGGATCAAATTCCTAAAATTATATGGGCATATCACACACATTATAAGAGAGTTATTGGTTTCATTCCCTTATAATTGGTATATGGCCTTGAGGCAATAATGCCTACGGAATATATTGTGCCTAGTCTGTGCATTGTGATTATCATGTGATTAAGAGATCAGGATTCATTAAGGGCATAGTTGATGGATTTAAATAGGATGGAAGAATTTTTTAAGAGCATAGTGAACACAACATATCAAAAATAAAATTAAAAATCATGGCATGATCTCAATCTATGATCTAAGAAATTTTACTTGCACCAAACAATATTTCTTCTCGAGAGAATATTTAAAGCATTCCCTAGAAAGTTGCACATAAGATGTAAATGACCCTACATCATTAATGACATATCACCAAAGAGTACCATAGTGATAAAATATTTGTAGGGAACTATATTATGAGGGTCAATAAATGGGGGTAAGCTTAATCCATATAATATTTAATCTCTATCATTTTGGTAAAAAAATTGAGTAGGTGCTAAGTAGCTCCATGTATCTATAATTTCATTTAATGTTCTTTTATGATTTGTTTTCTTAGGTTAGAATGTTTTTATAGTGTGCTCATTGTTGTGAAACACATCACAACCACTAGAAACTAGTTATCATCATAGGATGCGATCAAATTCTTATGACAACTAATCAAAGACAACTGGCCACAACTACACCAAGCATTGTAATTAAGTTCAATAAGTTAGCAAGGTGAGTGAAATGCCAATGGTCAAGTTAGATCATTAATGATATGGCATTTCAAAAGATTCAATCAATTTTGAATCAGATTTGGCTATAAAATGATAATTGGATTCATAAAACAAAATAATTAACCAAAAGGATAGCTACTTACCTGTAACAACTACCCAAAAGTAAATTAAAGATCTTAGGCACCAAACGTCCCTATCAAGGTGATTTATAATATCTAATATTAATTGAAAAGGGAACAATTGTGTGCATGTAGTCAATGCATTAAAATAAAGTAGTGACATGAAATTGGGAACCAAACAGTTATAAAAGAGAAGGGTATGGACAATGATCAAACATTACAACCTTCAACTAACAAAAAAATTCTATGATCATCCTTTCTACTATCTATTCATGAGTAAACATTAAACCAGAGCATAATTTCTTAAAATAATCATTTAGCCTAAATTATTCATCAATCCATAGATAGAGGTTAGTTATTGATTCCAATTTGAAATACTCAAAAAGAGGAAATGGCAATCAAGCTAGGGATCCAATAGACTAAATACAATGATCACAAACTAGTCAATTTCATAGATGTTGTACAAGCTACTATGTTTGTCCAAGAGGTTCAATGAGTAGATAAGTAGGAACCCTAACACTACAACATCCACTATGAGGCTTTACCATTGAACAGTTGCTTAAGTTGCCTATACTTGGGTAGTTAGATAAAGTTATGATGATGTTTTTAATTCAATTTAATCAGGGAGCTATCCATTTAGCTTAGGATATCAAAATATGAATTAATATGCACACCATGTCATGATAAAATGGTCTACCTAATCATGGAAAATATCTCATTCCATATAATTTTACAACACCACTAATCCACTTAGATATCAGAGATAAATACACCACTAAGGTAGGGTGAGGAACCCCTATTGATTTGATTTAAGATGCTTCACTATGCATCATGGTGAAATGTATCACCAAAAGATTCTAGTAAACCACAAAGTAAACAAAACAAGTGACAAGAGGCATAATTGACATTGCCTATCGAATGACAAAGTTGTGGGAGGATTTCAACTAGCCTAAGTTTTTGGTAGCCAATCTTACCACAAATATAAAAAAAGGTACTTTCAAGAACCACACAGACATTTCAATATCAATTTTTAGTTATGTTTTAGTATTTAACATAGTGGAAGTCTCCACTAGGGCTAGTGAATATAACCTATGATTTTTAGCTTGATAATGCCTTTAAAAGAATTGCATGAACTAAAAAAAGACAATATAATGAGAAATTGGAGTAGTTCAATGCATAATGGTTGGAATTCCTACCCTTAACTTGATCACACCCCAAGATTACTCAAGATGTAATGTAGTATCAGGGATAACATGTTTTGGTTACCAAACTACATAATGGCATACAGATTAAGTTTCATGAGTTGAATACCCCAATTTTCACTCCAATGCCATTTTTGATTTTGGTTGTTGAAGTGAAGGATAATGTCTACCATCAAAAATCCCTAGTTGTGAGGTCATAACTTACATTGCAATTCATACCTCTATAGGCATCATAAACACAAGTTTAGAATGTACCTTCACAATAACCCACACAACCATAGGACCAACCAACATAGTCAGCATAGCCAAAATCTATAATGCAACAAGAGAAAGGAAAGATCAAATCACCTACATGTAGAGTCTTACCACCTCCACCAAATAAAAGAACCTGGTAAACAAAGTCATGGTTTGAACATCTCATGGTTCCATGGATAGATTTTGAGTTGGACCTACCTAAGATTGGGTTATAAGAATAAAAAGTTCTCCAATTGATGTTTGAAGACACCAAAAATGAGGAGTTTTTATTTTGAAAAGTAGTGTGTACTTTACAAGTGTGAAATCAAGTAAGACAAGACCTTTGGGTTGATATTACTCAACCCCCTCCTTATATTATTTTAGATACTTTAGGATAAGAAATAACTTGAATAAAGTTAGAGGATGAAATATTTTCACAATAAATAGCCACAAGATCATCCATTGCACGCACAGTGGATTTATCTACATAAGAAAATCCTACACAACTCTTACTCAAGTGGCCATGCACACATCTGACTGCTAAGCTATCACAAGTGGTGAAAGAAATGATGGTTGCTTTTGGCACACCTGTAGAACATGTTAGTACATAAACATCTCATCCAACTCAAAAACAAACTCAACTCTAGGGTGTGAAGAAAAAAAAGCATACCCTAAAGCCTCTAGCAAAATCTAAGAGAAAAAAGTTGGTAAAAAAAATCATCTAGGTGAAACAAAATCACATGAACAGAGAAAATATAAAAATGGTGCGAAAGGGGATGAAGAATGCATTGATACAACCATGCTTGAGGAAGTTAGGAAATAACATACTACATAAGCTACACTTGAGCTTGAGGAGATGAAATAAGAACAAAGGACTGAAGAAACATAATAACAAGCAGTAGTACCACAAGCAACACAATAACAAGATATATAAGTTCAATAATAGTAGCATCAAGACACAGACATGGAGAAATAAAGAATAGTTGAGGAAGTAGAGGCTGAATGGAAGCAAGCCAAAGAAGCTAAAGCCATAAAGAAGAAAGTAAAGAAAGTATAATTTGTGCACAATCAAGATGAAGAAGTGGAGGCAAATAATAGATAATGAGAGGAATCATAAAGATGACAATAAGAGGTGAAAGCTACACAGAATAAACTTAAAGAATAAGTAGTCAAAGCTAAGGCTGAAGCTGAAGCCAAAGCTATGGCTGAAGCACATACTAAAGCCAAATCCCAAACTGATGTTCAATCTAAGGCTGAAGAGGAAACACCAAGGCCAAGGATAAAGTAGAAACCTAGGATAAGGAGTTCAAGGATGCATAATAAGAAGTAGAGATAACACCCACCCCCCACACTAAGGGCATTGAAGAAGCAACACAAATCTCTAGTCAATGGCTATGGGATGTCTCTACTACATCAACATGGAAGACTATCTTATTGATCCCACTCTCTCAATTTACACCTACTCCTATGAAATCTATGACCACATTGATGAAACTTACCACTACTATGATGGAAACATCAATAGACATAACCTAATTTTCACTCTCTAAATAGATTTAAGGATTAATCACCTTCCAGGAATACATTATGCAGAAGGCCTCTGATTTGGAGTATGAAGTCATGAGGCTGTGGAATGAAAAGGTTGAAGTAGAAGAGAGGTTGCAAAATTCAAGGTAAATGATTGATAGTGTTTATCCCACCTTAGTTACATAAGTACTAGGTGATCAATTCATGTGGGATGACAAATAATTCATGGCTCTATTGACAAAACTTGCAAAGAGTTGGGGAACTATGCAGTAAGTATTGGCATTGTACACACAATGACAAGATCTCAGGTCAAAAATAGAGGTCATGTGTTAACTCCTAGATGAGTATGAGTAAGTCCTAGACACCACTACAAAATAGGCCAAGAAGATATCGTAGGATATGCTAAACTATAGACAACATTTGAATCAAGCCTTGTCCATTGTAAATCCTAAATTTACCATTACTGACAAAGATAAAGCCATGTTGGAAGATCAAATGGAAACTTCAAATAAAATGAGTGACACACTAAAATAATTTATAGATTCTAGGGATGCTACCATATATAAGCTATAATTATGGCATAATTAAATAATGGACAACACATTTGTAGCCATTTAAGCCTAGCGGATAGTAGATAAATTGGATGAGCTTGTCTTGGACATTCAATAGAAATAATATAATGCCAAGGCATTGATTACAATCATAGAAGATGAATATCCCAAAAACATAATGATGATCTAGTTACCATTGCACATTCTACTTACCATGGTATGAGAAGAACTCATCGACTAGAAAATTCTTAATTAGGATCTTGCTCAAGTTGATCTATCCATTTTGAAGATAATAGATGAGCCCCAATTCATTCCTCCATAGAAACTTCAAAAAATCATAGAGGAGAGGGATATAGACACACAGGAATAGTATTTATAGATAATTTTGGTAGTGCATATGTTAGAATCCAATGGGCTAGCAACTACTCAACCATAACAACATCTGCAGTCCCCAAGTAAAATAACCCCTTAGTTATAATAGTAAGGTTTGCACACTTATTTTTTATGACTTCCAATATATTCAAATTTTTGTAAGATAAAGCTAAACATTAGGAGTGGGGCCATAATAGTGGAAAAATCATAAAGGGTAGCCACCTAGTTATGATAGTCTATTGAAAACCTGAAATGTAAGTAAGCTAGTATGATACTTAGTTAAAAACTTGAAAGGATGGCTAATTAGTGCATAAAGTGAGAAAATTGATAAATGACACTTGGAGTGATAACTATGATATTTGTTTATGACTTATCTTTATAGCTCGATTTATATCATCTTACAACTTTGTCTTGGAATGAGACAAATAATTAAGTCTTGGAAAGTGTTGAATGAAGAATGGAACTTGAAAAAACCATGAAGTATATAAGATGAACACATGTGAGAAGTGTATGATTTTGTCTTTTCTATAAATTTTATTTATATACGACCTTGTAAGCCTAATTAGGTATTAAAAGAATGCAAAGATTCATTCCTTTTGTATCTTGAAAGGATGGAATTTGAAGAGGCAATAGGATTATAAAAGGATACAAATAACACTTTGATGTAATATAATCATTCTATTATGGTTTTCCTTATCTTATTTTATGTATGGTTTATGCACAATGAGTACTCTATTTTACTTTAATTTTTTATCTGATGTGATACTAGTTATGGTTATGCTTATGTTTATATCAACTTCATCTTACTCTTAGATTTAGTTTAGTACATCATAGATGGATTATATTGTTGTCATCTTTTTTGTGCCTTTTTGTATTCTCCATCGTGCAAGTTATCCCTATAATTAGCATGTTCTGGTGTAATTCTAGTAGCCTCTACTAATATAGAGAGATAGAATCAGTATTGAATCATCATGCCATAAAATGTAGACACTCAAATCAAAATGGCATTTGGTGAACCCAACCGAAATAATAAATATGTCCATCTTGGCATACCAAACTCAAGGAGCTTATTTGATGCTATATATAAATTTCCAAAGATTGCAAACTAATACATAATCTTACACAAATCATTTTGGTGGATCCATGTATATTTCCTCTTTGAGGTTACCATGAAGAAAATCATTCTTCACATTCATTTGATGAACATCCCAATCATGTGTTTTGGTAATGGAAAGAGTGATTCAGATTGAGTTCATTTTTGGAACTAGAGCAAATATCTCGGTATAGTCAATGCTAGGTACCTAATAAAAATCCTTTACTTCCAAATGTGATTTAAACTTGTATATGGACCCATCTGCTACAAATTTTGTTTAGTAGATATATGTACATTGAATAATTTTTCTTCCATTAAGAAGAGGGAATAAATCCCAAGTATTTTTCCTCAATAAGAAACCATACTCCTCTCCCATAGTAGTATCCCACTCAAGAGTGTATGATGCCTCAAGAAATGACTATGGATTAGAGTCTGATGTAATGAATGCATGTGGGGCATTCTATTATTTTGAATGTATTCATCTATTATTTTATGGATATCTAACCCAATGGCCATCACTTTATAGTGTAATTTTATCTTGAAGAAGACTAGTGCTCAGAGAGTTAGGAGGAGATTCATCATCTTATAGATATATTATTAAATATGGAGGAGGTGATTCCTCATAAATATACTCATCATCATAATTAGAATAAGAATTTAGACCATCAACAATATACTCATGTGGATTTGAATCAATAAAATTATCATCAAATCCCATTGCATCTAAGGAAAAGGGATAATTATCAGGTTTGGAGTCTTCATGACCCTCTTAAAAATGAACACTTGTCTCAATGAGTAAATATAGTGGTGGGATGGAGAATCCTATATAATTTAACACCATTAGGATATCTAAAAGATGCAAGGTAGACTCTAAGGTTCTATTTCTTTCTGTTTCTTCTTCATAATGCATGCCATAAAAATAAATCCAAACATTTAGAGGTGCATAACTATGGGTTTATGACAAATCTAAGATTTAAAAGGAGTGAATCCCTCCAATCCATTATGGTTAAATTGGTTCTAAATATAACAAGGATAGTTGATGGACTCATCCCAATATTGAGGTGCAAGAGACTTGGAGTGTAGTATACAGTTGGCCATTTACTTCAAGGACATATTCTTTCATTCTATAACACCATTCTATTGAGGACTATAGGGAACTATACATTTTATTTTAATCCCATATTAAGGGCATAATTTCTCAAAACTATTACTAACATACTCACCACTATTATCTATGTGCAAAATATTGATGGATTTACTTGACTATTTTTATAAAAGCACCTTGAAGTTATGCAAAAGATCAAAGACCTCACATCTTTTTTGTAAAAAGTACACCCAAGTATACCTCAAGAAGGAATATATGAAAGTAATCATGTATTTAGTCTTGTTAATTGAAGGAGCTAGAAATGGTCTAGCAATGTCACTTTGAACAAGCTCTAATATTTGTATAGATCTTCATGATTTGCCTTTGTCATTCTTATCTTCAGGATACTTACCAAATATGCAACCTTAGAAAATGTTATTAGAAAAAATAACACGTGGAAACCTTAAAACCATGCCATGACAACTAAGTTGCTCCAAGTAGTGATAGTTGAGATGGATGAATCATTCATGCCATAATTTGCTCACCCCATCTAAATGAGTGAGAAATGTAGTAGAGGGTTGATCAGGAACAAAATGTTAAAAAGTATATAATCATGATTAGTGATTTGATTTCCCAAATGTAACTATGTAATCATTGTATGCTTCCATAATAACTATTGAATTCAATATGAGCTTAAATCTCTTTCCAAACTAATGTGAATGATCTGATTAATAGATAGGATATTGATGGATACTAAGGGAACACATAGAGTACTGTGAAATTTCCCATCATTCACTTTAACAAATCCTCTCCCACTAATTTATATGGAAGTATTGTCACCCAACAAGATATAATGTATATAACAAGGCTCATATGATGTGAGGCACCAAAATTAATTACCCATGTGAAAGGTTGGGATACAACTACAAGTGATTTTACCTTATCCTTTTCCCTTTCTATTGTATTTGGTATTAGAATACTCCTATGTTGATGAAATCTAATTAGATGAATCAATAACATTGATATTGTGTTTCTCAAGCATATTAGTCATTTGGTCAATTTTCTTCTTCATGCCCTTGGTTTCATCATGCCCAAATTTCTTAAAATAGGAACATGTGAGTCATTATTTCTTGGGTATTCTATTTGAAGATACAGACTCTTTTGATGCTTTGCACTTAACATCATATTTTTGATCATTTATTTACTTTGGGTAGGTTTTTATTTTATTTATTATTTCTATTGCTAAGGCATGTGATTTAGAGGATTTTAGTGTACCCATTTGAATAAGCTTGTCTTACTCTTAAGTCAAGTTAGTGTACCTAGTAGTTCTAAAGACATGCTTGGTGGCATGAAGGTACAAATTAAGATAGAATAGTCAGACCTCAATTTGGCAAGGATGGAAAGATTCAAGTGATCATCATTTTTGTTAATTTCACAAATTTTCAACTTCAATTTGAGGGATTTAATCTTATTGAAGAAGTCATGTATAGTATCAAAATTGATTGGGATCAAACTAATGAACTCATTCTCTAACTGATGATCTCTCATTATGTCCTTCTTTCCAAAGAGTGTTTCGAATGTGTTCTACACTTGATTAGGAGCAGTTGTAGATTCAACATGGAAGAACAAGTTGAGAGACATAGACAAACACAATAGACCATAGTACTTTTCACTTCTATTGTACCACTTCATCTTCTTTACATTCAGTACCAGTTCTATTTTTATACCCATAGTGATCTAGTGTAATATTTTACTCCTCAAGATGATTTATATTTTGACTTTCCACTCATGATAATTAAAAGGAGTAATAAGTGGAACTTGATATTGATCCATTACAATAGATAGGTATGCATTAAACTCATGTTTCTATAAATACAAGGATGTTCAACCCACCTAAATCTAGATAAAGGTTAAATTTTACAAGGCACTAAAAAAACACTAATGTGTAGAGCTTGAAAAAACTTGCACTTTTTAAAAAATGATGCCTAAAAAGGAGTTATCAATTGAAAGCTATGAAAGTTTGATGATCTTGGTCATAAAATAAATTATTCACTTTGTATAAATTTGGGTGTGTAAGACATTTTGCCTAAGTTTTTGAGATAAAGTTAATCCCCCTTGGGTTGGCTGTGACCAATGGCTAAACTCTCATGTAACCATGGGGCTAAGTCTCATGATGAGAGATGATGTCACATTTAAAGAGTTTTTTAATGTCATCATGATGAAACAAAAAACCAATGAGTAGTACCATAATCCACTACCTTAAATTTAATTTTATTATGGACGTCACATGTCAGCATCTTATATTTGACATTCATGTGACTATCGTTAGACATGAGAGGGAAAAGTACACCTAGGCATAAACATGAGGGTGACTTATAGTGGTAAATATTTATTGTTGGAATTGTAATCACCTTATGTAACCATCAAAGTTTCCTATCAGACTTTTAATAACCCCTTACAATAATCAAAGTTCATTCTAGACTACACAAGTAGTGGATGTTTATAGTGTTGGGGTTATGGACTATTGGACTAGTTGAAATGTCCACCATTGGAATTGTTGACTATTGCTATATGTGAGATTTCTAATATTGGGTTTTGGACTATCAATATAGATGGAGGTCTTGATGTTAGACTTAGGGACTATTGAATTAGTCAAAATTCCTAGCATTAGACTTTTGGATTACATGTGTAGTTGAAAGTTTTGATATTGGAACTTGGGATTCCCAGTGCAGCCAAGTGTTCTGAAAATTGGGGAGGTGGACTACCATAGTAGTCAAAAGTTTTGATAATTGAGCTTTGGACTATCAATGTAGCTCAATGTTTTGATAGTCAAAGTCTTGTATTGTCGATGCAACTCAGAGTTTCATCATTGGGGTTTGGGGATATTGAATCAACTTAGAGTTATCCATTTGGTTTTGGGTTACTTAATCAATCAAAAGTTATGGTAGGTGCTAAGAAAACCTAAAACTCAGGTAGGTGCATATATGTATGAAATTTTCAATAAGTCTATAATCTCTAGATTGGGGAATAGTTATGGAACATTCTGTTAGGTTGTGGAGCTAAAAGCTTCAACCAATGCAAACATGGAGGAGGTTGCTGAGTTCCAGGGAGACCGACGTCGGTAGAGTATGGTGCAAAAGGCAACTGACATTGGCAGGTGTGAGATGAAGGCAACCGGCATCGGCAAGAGTCAGCCGACGTCAGCCACCTCCAGGTAGACAGGGACCGACGTTGGTCACCTGTGTGGTTCCAGAACTGTTTATTGCACAAACAGTCAGTTTGTTGAATCGAGTGTTTGCATGTAAAGACTATTTTTGGTCTTAGCTGCGTGTCTAATTATTGTAAATCAAAATTCTAAGTTATTGTTTAGTATGGGAGCTATTTATAGACCCATTGGCATGTATTGTAATTAGTGAAAAGCAAGGAAGGCAAGGAAGTTCCTTCCAAGTGTAAGATCATTGATTTTTAGGTTGTTGCAAGATCAAGGAGAAGATCTACATGGCAAGTTAGATCAGTTTGAATTGTAGGTTGTTGCAAGCTCATGGGAGATCTACTTGAAGTACTTTGAGTACTTGTGTACTAGTAGGGTTATTACTGACTAGTTGGAGGTGAACACCAATTCTATGTTTAGATTTTGTGTTGGAACTATTTTTGTAGGAGAGTGAACTCTTGATTGAGAGTAGCTGTACACTTGAGGTGTGGGAATCCTCTAGGAGGTGTGGAGAAGTGGCACCTTCTTTATTGTATTTTCTTTCTGTATGAGTATTAATACAAGTGTGTGTATTGTCTCTCATATTTTGTGCTAATACAAGTGTGTGTATTGTCTCTCATATTTTGTGTTATGTGTGAATTCTAGTTACTTATTCAATCTGGTATAATTCTGTGTTTAGTTGCTTATACAAGGTAATCATATTGTGCTCTTATTGAGGAGCAAGATCCTAACAAGTGGAATCAGAGCTATTTGTTGTTCTAGATTTCCCAACAATTGGTATCAAAGCTTTTGGTTGGGTTTACTAACAAGTTGTGTGAGATCTGGTTAGTGTGTTGATTACAGGTTACTCACAGGGGTTTCTGTTTGAGTGGGAGTATAGCAATGGCAGATGAAAGTAGACTACAAATGGAGAAGTTTAATGGCAAGAACTACCAATTATGGAGGATGCAGATAGAAGATTGTCTGTATCAAAAAGATTTGTACTTACCGTTGGGTGGGGTTGCTAGCAAGCCCTTAGATATGAAAGATGAAGAATGGAACGTTCTTGATTGGAAGGCTCTGGGATCTATAAGATTGAGTCTTGCATCATCTGTGATTTCAAACTTATCACAGTGTAAGACAACGGTAGAGTTGATGGAATCTTTGGAAAATTTATATGAAAAACCCTCCGCTTTGAATAAGGTATTTCTTATGAAGCAATTATTTAATTTGAAAATGTTGGATGGTGGATATGTACATAGTCATCTTAGTGATTTCCATGGTTTGGTAAACCAGTTAAGTTTAGTCAATATTGTTTTTGATGATGAAATTAAAGCTCTTTTAATCTTGTGCTCATTCCCTGAAAGCTAGGAGAGTTTGGTAATGGCAGTAAGTAATACTGTGTCTGCTTCTAAAATCTTAAAAGTGGATGATATTGTGAGTGTAATCTTGAATGAAGAGATACGCAAGAAAATCACAGGTGAATCATCAGGAATTGCTTTGAGTGTTGAAAGTAGGGGAAGGCAAAGAGAGAAGATCGAGCATGGGAGATCAAGGGCGAAGATAGGTAGGAGATCGAAATCCAGGTATGGCAGAATAACCTGCTGGAAGTGTGGAAAGCAAGGGCACTTAAAGAGATATTGCAGGTCAGTTGTAGATCAGCATGAAGGACATGGAGAAGAAGCAGATGTTGCAGAATATGTTGCACAGGATGCTCTGGTATGTTCTTTGGATAAAGTAGAATCTTGGATTTTAGATTCTAGTGCCTCTTTTCATGCATCCCCAAATAGGGAATTTTTTCATGAGTATGTCCAGGGAGACTTTGGAGAAATTTATTTAGGGGATGGTAAGCCTTGTCAAACGGTTGGCAAAGGGAAAGTGGAGCTGAAATTGCAGACGGGCAACACATGGGTGTTGAAGGAGGTCATGCATGTCCCAGTCTTAAAGCAGAGTTTGATTTCTGTTAAAAGTTTGGGTGATGAGGGTTACACAGTAACTCTCACAATAGATTCTTGGAAGGTTTCCAAGGGTGCACTTGTTGTAGCTAGAGGTAAGAAAGTAGGTACGCTTTATCTATCTGCTTGTCTTATTGATTCTCCTTTTAGTTTATCTACTTCAGCTGTAGATTTGGAGTTGTGGCTTAATAGGCTTGGTCACATGGATAAGAAGGAGATGCATGTTCTTGAGTCAAAGGGTATGCTTTCGATTTTAAGAAGCATGGATCGTGATTTCTGTATGCAAAAGAAGAAAGTTACGTTACTTGAGAAATCTGATGTTCGTAACAAGAACAAGAAAGCCTTGGTTTTCAAGGAGAAGATGACGGATAGGTATCAGTCACAAGGGCTAAGGAATTATAAGTAGAGCAAGGGTGATTTGGACAAGGTTTTGTTCAAAAAGGAGCTCACGAGAAAAAGTCATTTCTCACAAGCAAAACACAAAGACTGACGTCAGTTAGAAAACTGACGTCGGTGTCCAGACAGGGACCGATGTCGGCTATGTGCAGACCGATGTCAGTGACTCAAGGCAGATTACAACTGGTGTCGACCAGGGGAAACTGATGTCAGTAAGGAGGCAGTCACATGAAACCGATGTTAATCAGGTGCAGACTGAGATGTGACCGACATCGGTCACTGAGACAAATTTTGGGCAGACAACAAGCTATCAAGGAGTCTCAAGTGCCCATAAGGAGGACTGAAGTGGTAATTAAGCCTCAAATTTGTCATTTCCCTTCTTTACACTACTTGTTGCTCACTGATGGTCAAGAACCAGGAAGTTGTTAAAGAAGCAAAGCAGGTAGATCCAGGAAATAGTGGGAGCTAGGCATGGATGAGGAATGTGATTTCCTTGGAGGAGAACCAAACAAGAGTTTTTTGGTGGAGTTGCTAGCTAGAAGAAAGCACTGAGAGACGAATGGATGTTCAGGATAAATAAGAGTGGGAATGGACATGTGAGATAGAAGGCTAGGGTGTATGGTCTTGAGTAAGTTACAGAACAATGGAGGTTTGACCATTGTGTTTCTCCTTACTAGGATGGATAATATTAGCTACATTATCCTATTATTGTATTGTGTGCTTGTTGCAGGGTTACACATACAGGGAGTAACTGAACTAAAGGTAAAGTTAGTTTAGAGGTGTGTCATGAGGAATCTTAGAGCAGTAAGATTCTTTGGCATAAGTGTGTTCTAAGGGCATGGAAGGTCACATGTTGATTTTGTCACCAGATGATTGTGTGGAACCGATTAGCATGCTGATGGTTGGACAGTTCACAGAACATGGTCTTGATTCACATAATGAGGTTAAGTGCATGGTATGTACTAGACCTGAGTTTTCCCAAGCAGTGGGAGCTGCCAAAAAGTTTGGAGACAATCCAAGAAAGAAGCACTGGAGGGCAGTTCAGTGGATTCTCAGGTATTTGAGAGGGACCAGCAGCAGGTGCACTTGCTATGCAGGGTCAAGTTTCTTTTCTACATGGTTTTTAGATGCAGATGTGGTAGGTGATTTGGATGACAGGAGGTTCACCACAAGTTTTGTGGTGGTTGGTCTTCAAGGGTGATTTTGAGGATGGATACATAGCCGAGATACAAACTAGATGATGTATAGGTACAGGTACAATTGCAACTATTTATCTCCAAGTGGGAGATTGTTAGGTTGTGGAGCTAAAAGCTTCAACCAATGCAAACATGGAGGAGGTTGTTGAGTTCCAGGGAGACCGGCGTTGGTAGAGTATGGTGCAGAAGGCAACCGACATCAGCAGGTGTGAGCTAAAGGCAACCGGCATTGACAGGAGTCGGCTGACGTTGGCCACCTCCAGGCAGACAGGGACCGACGTAGGTCGCCTGTGCGGTTCCAGAACTGTTTGTTGCACGAACAGTCAGTTAGTTGAACCGAGTGTTTGCATGTAAAGACTATTTTTGGTCTTAGCTGCGTGTCTAATTATTGTAAATCAGAAGTCTAAGTTATTGTTTAGTATGGGAGCTATTTATAGACCCATTGGCATGTATTGTAATTAGTGCAAAGCAAGGAAGGCAAGGAAGTTCCTTCCAAGTGTAAGATCATTGATTTGCAGGTTGTTGCAAGATCAAGGAGAAGATCTACATGGTAAGTTAGATCAGTTTGAATTGCAGGTTGTTGCAAGCTCATGGGAGATCTACTTGAAGTACTTTGAGTACTTGTGTACTGGCAGGGTTATTACTGACCAATTGGAGGTGAACACCAATTCTATGTTTAGATTGTGTGTTGGGACCATTTTTTTAGGAGAGTGAACGCTTGATTGAGAGTAGCTGTACACTTGAGGTGTGGGAATCCTCTGAGAGGTGTGGAGAAGAAGTAGCATCTTCTTTATTGTATTTTCTTTCTATACGAGTATTAATACAAGTGTGTGTATTGTCTCTCATATTCTGTGCTATGTGTGAATTCTAGTTACTTATTCAATCTGGTATAATTCCATGTTTAGTTGCTTATACAAGGTAATCATATTGTGCTCTTATTGAGGAGCAAGATCCTAACAAGTGGAATCAGAGCTGTTTGTTGTTCTGGATTTCCCAACACATTCACTAAAGACCCACTAAGGATTTCCAAAATCTATAAAAAATAGAAAGGATTTACCCTTGAATACCTCAAATAATACAAATTTGTGCAAAATCTTTGAAAATCCCTTCAAAACCTCCAAAATGGTTGAAATCCACTCTCACAAAACTACTTCATGTTTATATATGATCCTAATGTTTTGACACCTTCTGAATTTGATGTCACTAGTCATTTTACATGAAAACCTATTAGATGATAGATGACGAATAAAAGACACCTTTCTCTTGTTATTTTTCTGAATTTGGATTAGTAGAGGACCCCCAAAAAAGATTAAAATATGGGAAATGGTGAATCTTCAATATGTTAGGTCAAATAATGGTAGATTTTTGATATACAAGCTAAAAATCAATATTTCAAAATAGGAACAATGACATTCAACTACAAAAAATACTCTAATACTATGTCAAAGTGGTCCATAATTAAGGATCAATCTAGATACGATCAAATGCATGAAGAAATTAATTGAACTATATAAGTAAAATCAAACATGAAACAAAAGAAGCTTTGTAATAATTATCACTAATGAATTATCATTAAAAATAGAATCATTAACCATAAAAACTTTAGGAAATGTACATGTATAGGTGGAAGATAAATATGTCTTCACATCCTTGTGAATGTGAGATTTTCTTTCACAATGACCTAAAATGACACCTAAGAAAGATAAATAAACATGTGTATAGAAAAACCATTAAATGAAATAAAAACCCACACTAATAAACCATAAACTTTTAGATTGAAACTTTAAATCATTTCTTTCCCTTATTTTACTCTTTATATAACCATTTTATCTAGGTTTCTAAATTTCAATTGCCATTTGAAATAAGGGAAAGAAATATTTTATTTTTAGTGTCATAATTAACTCCTCTTTCTTGACAAAATTGTATTACTTTGGAAATTCTCTTTTGGAACTTTATATTTATTTATGTAGTGCCTTCATGTGTAACTCTAAAACCAATTATATTTTTTTTATTTTTTATATGATAAACAAAGTGCTATAGAGTATGCACAAATACACACAACACACATACATACCTGTATAATATTGTCTCATGTGACCTTTCATAATTAATCCTTTTGGATTAATGTGGGTAAGATAGACTAGTTACTACGACACTGACTCATGCCAAGGTATGATCATGACACCTGTGGGTTATAGGACCATGAGGAAAAAATTGTCTAGGTTACTCTAGGTCTAAAATAGATCCCACCATTGCGTTCAGAAGACTTGAAAACCTATGGGATGCTTATAAATCTATTCATGTATGGTGTCAAATAAAATCCCTGATTAAGTCCTATCATTAAATCAATTACAATAGGACATACTAATTACTAATGTTTCTAAATTTAATTAGCCATTAAACATCTAATTATGCACCCAAATTGGGACACGATTGACCTCTTAATCAATGCCACAATGACACATCACTACTTGGACCCTACTTATAATGTTAAGGGTCTTAAAACTAATGGATTTTTCTTTGCTTGTATTTTACAAATAAGGTGGGATGATTTATCACCCACTCAAGCTTTAGACTTAAGGGTATGTCATTTGTCTCCTATAAAAATTGCTATTTGAATCAAATTTACAAATCCATCATGTTATATCACTTATAACAATATTGCATAGTCACAACATTGAGTTTAGCTTTGTGTCTCATGCTTAATCATGGTTTACATTCTTGAATGTTATCCATCAAGACACTATGTGTCACCATTACATCACCTCAAGACTAGTGATGGGGATAACTAGGCTTTCTAAGTCTACATGGTGAATTCCAATGCTTTCAATACCTCACAATGTGTAAGATGTCCAAGCCCTTACTTGCTGTGATGTAGCATGTTTCTATTCACTAATGACTTTGTAATTAATCATGGAATAAAAGGGAACTTTGGCCTTATGGGATTATAATGTAGTTGTAGTTGATCATGTGTCAAGTTATCATGGCCTTGAAACTTAATAGTCGTTAGAAAGATTTTGAGGATCGAAGTGATTTAACCTTTTAAGGTTTAATTTTGTGAAACCTATGTTTAGATTAAAGGATTGAGATGTCTAAATTAGTTAAATAATTATAATAAGTAAGCACTAATTTTTTAGAGCATTTGACCTAATTTGACATTCTAAAAAAATTAATAAATAGGCATAAATATAGACTTATCTAAAAAATTACTATTGTGGATGATTTAGGTTCTGAAAGTTAAGTTATAGATAGTTTTGAGTGTCATCAACAGGATTCTGGTTTCTATCTACTCACTAGATAGTAGCACCCCATATGGATAGTAGCACCATGCTTGTGGAGTGTCCTAAATGTGGTGCTAATATCCCATTTACATGATTTTTCCTATTTTTAGGAGCACTTATGCCTATGTTTTTATGTCATATTCCTATGCACATGAAACTTAGAGCTCTATGTTATGCGTAGAAAACATGATTTAGTGTGCAAACCTTAATCCTCCTTATAAGTATGGCATGAGAAATAATTATGTTTTCATTAGTATAATAGGTTGGACATCCTCAACACCTCAATTTGAAGAGAGTTTACTACATACCAATACTCTGAAGAGGGATAAATCCTAATGTAATTATCCCACCTAGTGCTTGATGCAAACACAAGTGAATGCTAAAATGAGAGTAGACTTGGATGCCTTGAATGTGCTTAAGCTTTGAAATATTTAAAAACTAGGATTATGGATAATCTATATGATATTATACAAAAGTAGGGTATAATAGGTATCAAATACCTTAATTTTGCACAACTTATCTTTGGTTTGAATGTGTGTTTTGCATCTAATTTCCATCTAGTGAATAGAGGTAAATTAGACTTGTATTTATACAATTTGTAGCTTTTTATAATATGAAAATATGCTTAGACCAACCTTAGGAGTGGAACACATTTGAAAAAGTATACATTGGGAAGAGTTAGGGCTAAGGACAATAGCGCCTAGTTGGGGAGACTCGCACCATGTGGCACTAATGTCCACTTGGCAGACTAATGAGCAATTTGGGATGGGATCTAGGAAGACAATTATAGGACTAATTTTACTGACTGTAGGTGATTTTAGTCTGCACAATGATTGTAAAAGTGTGTTTAAGGATCTAGAATAGTTTTAGGGATAAGCTGAGAATAGGGTAACTCAAGCAACACTCTTAGCATCTAATTACCACTTTTAAGTGATTACATTCTCCCGTCCTGCCTTGCCCCCCCTCCCTTATGATAGTAATGTAGTAAAGTGAAATGACTAATATAAAGGAATAAAGAAGCATACTTGGACTTACCTTGGAAGTGAAACCCATGTAGTTGATTATGAATGCAAATCTAGGTATGCACATATGGAACATGATCTCAAGTAATGTTCTTCAATGAAACATGCAAAAATCAATCCTCAAGATATTATCAAAAGAAAAATACTATACTAAAATAATGTAACTAAGTAAAGCTGAGTAAAGAGAGAGGAAATGAACAAATACACCTCATTGGGTATGTGAACCAATGCTTGAACCTGGTGATAACATGTGTATGTGAGTGTACATAGTGATCATATCATTGAATAGCTTGGATTGAGTTGATGGCTTGCTCAATCCAATTTTGACTCCATCATTACCCACCCCTACTCAGGTGGATCTTGATCTCTATGAATATCTTGGATAAGACTGTAAGTGTGTCTAACCCTCTCATGTGGGTGGTTCATGAACTCAAGTTGGACATGACTCCATCCTTTCGCAGCTACATGAAGTAGATGCATGTGTAATTAAATTATGAAACATGTTGAAAGTATCTAATTGAGTAAATTTATATCTATGTATGTCATCTTTGTAGCCACTTAGGTATATTAGGTAGCTCTCGGCCACTCAAGATTTCCAACCATTGTAGATGGAGTAAGGCATGAATCTTTTGACAACCTAGAATGTGATAACAAGTGTATATAATGTAGAGAATGACAGAGATTTTTTCATTCCATCTAATTAACCTATGTGTAGTTGAGTATATGGAAACTATGTGATGTGCACATGCCCCCAATATGGTATCTGAGTATATCAAATCGAAACTGAGTGTGTAATATTAAATCTATGCAACTAAACTAAATGTGAGAGTGATCATGTCGCATATAATTCCCCCAAATCTAAGCATCTAGCATGAATCTAAACTAAAATGAATGAATCTAAGTAAAATCTAATAATTTTTATCAAAACCTATGACTCTATCTATGCAAATATGTAATATACCTAGTGTACTGTTCTAATTAATCTAGACTATCCTAAAGTTTGGACTACTAGATAGTATCACCCTGTAGTGTACAATAGCACCCTGTAGATCTAGTGTCCCATTCGAGGTGCTAATGTCTTATTGGTCTAATTTCTAAGTGATCTGATTTGACTTCTGAGTCTCTATTCTATTTTATGTATACCCTATGTTTGATGTCTAAAACTGAGCCTGTGTGTTGAATTTCATCTATGAAAAGCAAAGTAGGAGCCTGATCTCTGTGGTAAACCCCTATGAATGCCCTTTATTTTGAGGGTAGTTTTGAACCTATGTAAGAACTACCCTCTAAATAAATAACTATGCAAAATGTGTTAGCCAAATCATGTGCATGATATTCCAATACAATGTACAAACATAACATCGAAAGGTAAATGAATATGAGCATAAGTAGGTAATGTAAGATGTATGTTATAATTTATCATTGCACAAGGGTGTCAAGATAAATCTAATCAATGTGCATAGTATAAAATCTAAGTGACTACCTAGGCAGATGGAGCATGATTTCCATCATGTATCCCAAGTAGGAAGCATAGATGAATGAAATCCCTCATGTCATCATAAACTAGTGTGTGTGTAACAAGCAAATACAAGTGTCATTTTGTAGAAGCATAAAAGGAAGTATACATACAATAACATGAGGCATGTAAAAGATAGGCCAAGAGGCCACAATACAAAGGAATTTGGCACATGTCACTAAATCTAATAATGAAGACATAAAAAGACATGTTCAAATGTCCACTTATTCAAGAAACAAGTAATTTGGCGTAGATCCACATAGAAGGACATGTTCAAATGTCTATTTATATAATCAAGAAAGAACACACAACAAACATTGGCACATGTCCAAGGCATACAAATAGATCAGTGTCATAGAGCTAAAGAATAATGGCATATTCAAATGCCCTTGAATATGGAAGAAACATAGGAAGCACAATCAAGTCTAATCTAGGAAAACTAGAAATGAAAGCATGTATAACTATGTAGTACAAATCTATGTAAATTATAAGATGCATATATACTGATTCTAACTAGTGATAATTGGTAAAAAAATATGAGGAATGAAGAACAATGATCAATATCAAGATAAATCAATGCATAACTAGAATGTATAGCATGTCAAGATAAAACTTGGTTATAACAACTATGTGGGAGATGCCCCCAAGTGGGCTGATGTATCAAATGTATAAAATTATATTGATGCAAATTCCCCCAATGGGTAGATGATATCTAGTTTAGATTAGTGTAGTGGACCAGAGTCCTATCTGGAATCTACAAGCACTTGACAAGAACAAGTGAAGCATATGTGTATGATAGAACTAACTATACTAGAATAGATAGCAATATGGAATATATGGCAAGTAGTAAAATTTTAAACATAGCAATGCATACAATCTATAAAATGGTGTGTTTTTCAAATATTTGAATGTTTTTATATTATGACATGTTATATTATTTTTGTGTTTTATGAGCATAAGCTATGTATAATCAAATATAAATAAACTATGTACAAGGAGCGAGAGAGAGAAGGAAGTATGTACAAGGGCAGGAACCATACTAACAAATGAGTCTCATAGGACATTCATTATCACTGTGACCTATGTTGAAGAAGGGAATTATGATCATGTGTGCAGTGTGAAAGAGTAACTATGAGCCCATGATCTTCTGTGCTATATAATCTAAGTATAAAGTTGCATGTGTAGTGATGCTACGGTGTTGTGGCACTGACTATGATGTATGCATAAGAGGTGTACTCTTTACTATAACTAAGAATCATGCAATATATGATAATGGTGTTGGAACTATAACTAGTGTCTAGGATCGAACTGCCTGTGGGATGGGTATAGGGTACTCATATGGGACACCCTCAACCTTAATCACTAGATTAACATGTATATACTTTATGCATAAATGTAATATATATGGGATGGATCAAAACTGTGGTAACCATGGCCTTCCCATTAATATATTGAATACATCTACACTAAGTACTACTAGGAATCGAGTGGATATGTCTGCTAGTCCAACCTATAATGGAAGCACAATCTCACTAATGGAACTTTGAACGTGGCCTCTAAAAACACTAATAAATTTATCTATGGGTAATATATCCCATTTTTTGTAGCCTAAGTGATGTAAGAGTGTCATGGTGCATGTGCTTATGTTTGATCTATTATCAACCATAATATTATGACTAGGATAGTGGTATATATATTCTCATATGAAGAGCGCATGTGAGTCTATGTCATCATCCAAAATATCCTTATTTGAAAATGTGATAAGTGGTATAAGTGGCACTATAGTGTGATACATGCCAATAATGTTATGCAATGGATGTGTCTCCTCTATAACTATATGATATGAATCTAGTGGTGGATGTACCTAGTATGTATAGTGAACACTTGATGTGCCCCCTACCTCATTAGATGTATGCTTTGGAAAATGATATCAAAATAATTTGAGTGCCTTAGCCTCTATTTTCTATTGTTTTAGTGCCTCTATGGGTGTTACACATCAATAATATTAGCCTCAATGAGATCTTGTATCTTGTGCTTTAGGCTAATTCATCTATTTGTCATGTGGCCTAGTGCCCTATGATAATTTCATAATGAATTTGAATCATAGCTATTTGGAAGAGGTAGTGTGATATAAACCTTTTTAATGAGAGGGAATATACGAAATTTCATTCCAATAGTTGTTGTAGAACTCATGCTGGTGACTTTGGAAGATTAGTGAAGTCTCTGCACTGAGGAGTGGATAAAACCAATCAAGGAGTAGACTCAAAAGTTGTATTAACTATGGCCTTTTGATCACTTTGTTTTCTATGGATCTAACCTTGTATGGAGGTTTTTTTGAACTCCTAATATTTGATTCTAATTCATTTGTGTACTTGATTTTTCCCATTGCAAAGATTTGAACCTCTCTTTCCTTGACTATGTGGCACATATCGTTAAATATGGGAAACTTATTGAATAAGATAAATTTGTGCAATTCTATTAATAGACTATGTTTAAATATATCCTAAAGCTCTTTGTCTATCATGGGGACAATTAATTTGGATAATATTGTCTTGTATCGTAAGACATAATCGACGATAGGATTATTAGAATTTTTCTTTAACTATGCCACTAGTGCATATGATACCTTATCATTGATGTTGATAGAGAAATGTGCTAATAACATGTCAGATAAAAGATTGAATGTCATGATAGATTGATTTGGAAAATCATACAACCACTATAGGGAATAACCCTTGAGATTGCATGGAAATATATTTGTAAGAAGACAATTGTTGGAAACATAGTCTAAGCATGCTACATGAAAGGATCTAAGGTAATGTTCTAGGTCACCTATTCCATCATATAATGTGAGCTTGGGTGACATGAAACTAGATGTCAAAGGAGTTGCCTATATGTGATGTGCCAAAGGTGTATGCAAGGGAATGTTGGAATCTAAGGCATGTGACGGCCTAGTTGCTCCTTTCTAAAGATGTAACACCTTAGGCTATAGAGTAATATCCTTCTGTGTAATGGATTTTACATTTAGAGTAGAATAACTAGACACAAGTGGTGTAACTATCATTGTTGGTTGAATAACAATCTTGGGTTATGTTATTTGAGTAGGTTGAGTTGGCCCCACTAGAGGTATAAAATCAATGTTAACTGGAGGGGTTGAAGATTGACCTTTGTTTTTCTTATTCTTTATTTCTAATATGACATGTATAATCTATGCATGATCAATGGGTTGTTACTAAATTCTATCTCTAAAGCCTTGTAATACCTCATATTTGTTCATAATTATGTCATTATCATTAAATGGAGGTAGTGTGTCTCGATTCTCAATGTGGACCTCATATTGATATTACATCAAGATTTACATCCTTTTCTTGATCTTTTTTGTTCTATTTCTTCTCTTTGTTGTTTAAATCCTTCTTTTTCTTAGCAAAAAGTGCATGATATTTTGAGGACTTCATTGTGCCCATTTGTATCAACTTATCTTGTTCTTGAATCATGTTGGGAACATAGGTATATATATATATAGGAAATCTTCCATGTAACTCCAAGATCACTTTTATGGCATGGAAAGTGGACACAAATACAGAATAATTTAGACCTAAACTGGAGAGTATCAACAGATCAAGTTGTTTATCTTTCTTGTCAATTCCACATTCTTTCAACTACAACCTCAAAAGTTTAAACTAGGTGAAGAAGTCTTTTAGGGTGTCATAATCATCTAGGTTCAAACTGATGAGCTCATTCACCATCTCATGGACTCTCATCACATCTTGATTCCCAAAGAGCATTTCTAAAGTGGTCCACACTTGAGTAGGTGTTTTGGTAGATTATATGTGAAAGAATAGATCATGAGAGATATAAAGACATAATAGCCCTAATCTCTATATGAGTTTTCATTAGCATGAACAAATGGAACAATACAATAAGAAGACTTCAAATTAAATTATGTTATAAGCCCTTCAATTTTGACTTTTCAATAAACATTCTACTTATTTTTATAACTCATATCCTTGGCAATCCATTATGATCCACTTGATATTTTTCTTATATGCACTACTGCACCTGTGTATTTATATACTTTTTAAATTCAAATTAGGACTCTATTACCATATATACTAACACAAAATAGAAAATAAGACTCTCAAAAGAGGAACACAAGACGTAATGGAACCCAACAAAATGGCCAAAAGGGCCCAAAAATCAAGGAGCTAAGTATGTGGTACATTCTTATATAAATTAAGAACATATTGGTACATTATAGGTCAGTGAGTACCAAAATATTTTCTTCTTATAAAACCTTCAAAAGAAAAAAGAAAAAAGAGGAAGAGAGATAAATTAAAACAATGGGAAAATAAGTAGTGCCTAGAACACAGATAACACACGCTAATAAGAGCCTAATATAAATAAATAATTGACAAACATAAATGTACCATATAAAAATATAAATTTATGGTTAAAACTATCCCAAAACCAAAATTATATGTTGTCTACATTTATATCATTATGAATGCCCAAAACAATTAACTAATTGTTAATCTTTTTTCCAACCTCCTTAAACATGACTATGAGATAGTAGTGGTTATTGATGATTATAGAAATATTGTGTTATTCAAATTTTTATAATATTTTGTTTTATAATATATTTTGTCTTAATATCTCACTCTTTATTGAAAAAAAACATACCACTTCAATGAGGTGGACACAATAAAGTGTGTTGCTTTTAATTTTAAAATTATCAATATAAATTATTTAATTTTATTTGAATTTTTTTAAAATATAATTTGATATTAAATTTTATAAAAATAAATAAATAAATTTATTTGACTTAATGAGGTGAATAAAACCTAATTCCAAATTAATAACATGTAGTTTCATTTTTTTTAAATCATAAAATATAGTAATTTCCTAATGAATCGATGTCACCCTTCCCAATTTCTAAATATAGTAGTCAAGGGAGTCCCTCAATCTATTAATAAAACATATATATGTGGAAAGGGAGTGGGAATATAGATATATAGGGAAAATCCCAAATAGTTATATAGGGGGGGAGATCGAGGGACCCATATAACTAGAGGGACCAATGAGCCAAGATAATGGAACTAGATTTTATGCACACTATTTGTAGTTATCTCTAATGCCTATATATTAATTTGGAGCACTCGACCTTTCCTATTTGAATACATACTGACACTTGAATTATAATCTTGGAATACAAGAGAGTATATATATGGAGCCTACAACCTAAGCAAGCGACCAAGAAATATAAAAAATAATACAACGATTTTTCAATACTAAAACTTTAAATAAAATATAATTAAAATAAAACTTTGAATTTTATTAAAAAATAATAAATGATTCATGTTTGGCTATTTTGACTCTGCTAGGGTTTCCTCCATGCATGTCATTGATTTGGCCCTTGTTTTTCTACCTACCTAGTCTTGTGGCATACCATGGCCTTAGTTGCATGTAGGACTTGTATTTATTGTAATTTTAAGGTTTCTCACCTACAGGTGAGGCTAGACTTTATAATGACTTTTCCTCAATCCATCCCAACTATTTTAGCTATGGAGAATAATGGTGGAGCATTGTGCAATGGCCCCATATAAGTACATGATGAAGTTTGTCCCAAAGGTATACCATGAGGTAATGCTTTGGAACTTGATATTATATTGCCTATTCCTAAATTTAATTATGCATGTCAATGGTTAGAGAAATTCTATTTAATAGGCTATTTTTTTGGGAGAATCCCCTCTAAAAGTACGCTTTGGTCTTCGGTTCAAACTCACTGGGTAGCTCATGGCATTAAGCTAGAGAGCATCCAGAACATAATTAAAGGATTTTTTCTCTTTTGCTTCTCCAACCCTTCCCATGTAGGAGGAGTCCTTCATAGGTCTGCCACTTGGTATGTCAAGAACTCACTTATGGTTCTCTCCCCCTGGACATGAGACTTTGTGGTCTCAGAGCACACTGCTCTTAAATTCCCAATTTGGGTTGAATTTCTAAGTCTCATGTTCCCCTACTAGCACTTTATTCACCAAAAAATGTCCTCCATAGGCCATATGGTTTGTCATGAATAAAATTGGTTATACTCAGCTAGACCATAGAAAAGGGTTTGTGTAGAATTAGACCTCTTCTGGGACCTCAAGGAGTTTTTGGAAATCCAAGTCAGGGATGTGAGACACTCTCAGTGAGTCCTGTATATTAGATTACCTAACACTTTCTTTCACTACCAAGCCATAGATCATAAGATACATGATTGTCCCCTTCAGTTGGATCACATTAATACATCCAACCACTCATCCTCTCCCCCTAAGACCTCTCCTAAATTTAGCAAGAAATTAACTAAGGATGGATGGACCATGGTAGGGAAGAAGAACACTCACTCCAAAGCTGCAACATAATTATTGCTCTTAAAGGAGGCAAGATGTCTTTGAGCAATGGCCCACAAGAGCAAGATCTTGTTGATAAAGATCCCTCTTTGACTAAATCCCCAAAATTAGTGAAAAATCCTAGGGTGTTCAACACCCCTCTAATTGCTAATGTCTTGTCCCAAGGTTTTGAGGCCTTTATGCCTAGTTCTTTTAGATTTTTAGACTCACAACCAACCAATATTCCACTTATTACTTAGTAGGTACACCCAAATGATCTTGCATCCCTCTTTGGAGGAGTGATGAGGTGGAGGAAGGAGAGTATCAGGTTGACCCTATTATGAGGAATCAATTTGATGATTTATTAAGTGCCAACAATAGGCATTTTCTGTAGAATCGATATGATTCCATGGAAGGGATAGACTCGGAGGACATGTCCCTTGGCACCCATCATCTATGAATTTTTTTCATGGAATGTTTGAGGTCTCATAGATCTAAAATGAATGTTTATTGTACGTGATTTCAGAGGGAAGTTTCCCAAGATGGACATTCTTTGTCTACAAGAAGTCAAGGTGGTAGATTTTTTATTGATGGTTATCAGTAATTATATCTAGCATGATAGTATCATTCTTTATAGCAACCATGACCTAGGACGTGGAGGGGTGATCACATTCATTTATTCAAGGTGGTAGCCACACTTAGTACAATCTAGCGTGGACCCTACCATTTGGTTAGTATGGGATCTTTTTAGCATTAAAAGCCACTCTTTTAGATTTATTAATATTTATACCTCAAATGACACCTTAGATCGTAACCATTTATGGTAGTGGATAGTGGATGATTTCCTTGATGCCCATTGGGTATTATTTGGAGACTTTAATATAGTAGTGTCTCTCGAAGACAAAATGAGCCACTTGCCTATGAGGTGGGCAGCTATCAAAAGGGAGGCATGGTTCTACATGTGCAATAAATGGGGCTTTTATGACCCCAATTTTACCATCAACCTATAGATGGAGTTTTTTACACCTAGAATAATCTTAGGGAAGGCCCCACTTAGATTCTAAAGCATCTAGATAGCGTAATGATGTCCACCCAAACATACTTCTCTTTTGATAACAATTTTTTTCCTTTGGTGTAGGCACTATAGATTTTGGTCTTTTTGGTCACTCCCCTATTCGGTTCCGAGTGACATGGAAGTTCATGAAACCCGAAGTCTATAAAATGCAATTCTTCCTTAACACTTCCTTGCTCAAGTATGGGCCCACAGTGGCACACATTAGGAGAGTTTGGAATTTAGATCCACGTCCTTCCCAAGAATTTAATTGGATTCTCTAGTGGGATGATTCCATCAGAAGGAACTCATACTTTCTATGGATTTATGGCCACCAGCTTGACAAAATTCAAAGACACTCATACTCTGCTACTTCCTCAAAACTGAGCTGTGCAAGTTTAACCTTGAATCAAGATCTATTTAATGAGATCTTGTAGGTGAGAGTTGTATCTTTGAGGCATCACATTAAAATTGTAGACAACTACTATGCTCAAGAAGCCCAAGTCAAAACCAGGCTTTATTAGTTTAAGAATGGGGGTAAAGCTTCTAATGTGTTCTTCCAAATGTTGTGAGCCAAGAACTTGAAGTAGCAAATACAAGTCATTTCAGAGGCTAGCAATAGACTCTCAGAGAGTCCATAGATTTTACAAAAAGTCTTCCATTATCAACAAGTGTTTAAATCTCAATCATCTTCAACTAAGCGGGAAACTACCCTTTAACAATGCCTTTTAGTGGTGCCATGCAAACTCACTCTCGCATAGTGACTAGTTTACGACATGCCCCCCACTATTGATGATTTGTATGAGGCAGTGTCTCACATGAATAATGACAAAGTTATTGGCATTGATGGCTTCTCTTACAAATTCTATAAAACTCTTTGGGACCTTGTGGGTAGTAACCCACATAAGATTTATCAAGAAGCATTTTGCAAGCAATTACTGGGTAAAAATATAAATAAAGGAAATATCAAATTCATACCTAAGGAGGGAGATATTGATTTTATCTACAATTGGTGGCCCATCACCCTCCTAAATTTCTCCTATAAAATCATTGCCAAGGCTCTCGCAATTTAATTACGTAATATACTACCTCTCATTATGCATCTAGAACAAATAGGTTTCATCAGAAGCCGTTATATTTTGGATAGCATGATTGTCATCTGGGAAGGGATAGATTGGGTTAGATAGTCAAAGAAATAGGCTATGTTCATCAAAATTGACTTTGAAAAAGCTTATGATCGCATTAAATGGCCATTTATACTAGCCATGCTTCCAGCTCTGGGCTTTAGGCCCATCTTCATCCAAACCATCGAAATGCTTTTCTCAAATGCCTCTATTATTGTCTCCAGTCACATCAGAGAAATTTGGCTTGTTTCATTGTATTCATCAAGGGTGCCCGCTAGCTCCTAACTTTTATATTCTTATAGATGAGGGTTTTCGATATATTCTTAGCAATGCCCAAGCTAGGGGCCTTGTTAAGGGAATTTATCTCCTTCATTTTGCTAAGAACCCATATGAAGATATGCATCTGCTTAATGGCCACTTTACGGATGACTCCTTCCTTACTCTCATTGAGGATGAAACCGGTGTGGACAATGTCTTATAATGTCTCGACACCTTCTGCTTGGCCTCTGGCTCTAACATCCAATGGTATAAAACTCAATGCTACAGACAATCTTACCTCCCTTTGTCAGTGTGGGCTGAAATCAAAAGTGGATCCAACATGATGAAATATTTAAATTTATTAGCATCCCCTTTGCTTTGATGTCTTATCACCTTTGTTGTGGTAATATGTTATTGACAGAGTTCCTAAGAAGCTAGAACATTAGGTGACCAACTCTCTTTCATTAGTAAGAAAATTTTAAATCTGCTAAAAATTATTGTGTCCACCCATGTGTACTACTTGTCATGTCGGGTGCCTTATAATAAATATTTCTAGAATTTGAAGAAATTACTCAGAGATTTCTTTTGGCCCAATTTCCTTCAAGGTAAAGGATTCCATAGGGTGGCTTGGGAATATTGTTGTCTCACACATGATGCTAGAGGGATGGGGCTCATTGCCATATCCTAGCAAAGAACTGCCTTATGTGCCAAATGGATTGTACCTACCATTGAGGACCAAGAAGATTGGAAGGTGTTGTTCAGACATTGTATCTCCTCAGGCTTGCCTAAGGGAAAGAAGGCCTATAAAAGTCTCGGCTTCTCCAATTTACTCTTCATTTAGTCTCCCATCCAAATCACTAGCTCATTTGTGGCCAAAAGCATTTGGAAGGCCTGGGAAAAGATCAATCCATGGCTAATTTAGAATGGCTCTAGTTTCCTTAATGAGATTTATGATAACTCCCATTCTCTTTGGTGGTCTCTCATTTTCTCTCGCAATGAAGTGCCCCTCACAGAAATCCCTTGGGTCAATACTATTAAGCTTTGTTGTAGAGGTATTCATACCATCCAAAATATCTTCTGTTGGCGCTCTCACTCTTGGCTATCCTAGTAGGAAGTGAAAGCTAAATTTTGATTAGCCATTATGGACTGGGAGTTCTATTAGGAGATCTTCAATGTCGTCCCAGCTTCCATGCTACGTAAAATCATAGTCCACTCCACTCGATTATGGTGAAAGGATTGGAAATGGTATGTTGAGACCCCTTTATGCAATTACACTCCTCGGCTTGGCTATGCATGGTTACCCCCCATTTGCCCATGGTTGACAAGCTTAACTCCCACTACGGGCTACACTCATCTACTAAAACATGGAGCTTTCATTTCAACACTATTTGGGGGGTTTATGTGGAGTCCAAACTACTCATTTTTCTTGGTGTATGCTACACCAAGGCTTACCTTTTGGTACAAGACTCATCTAGCTTGCAGTCCACATACCTACTTGCCCCTTCTATGGCCATCTTGAGACACTTCCTCATCTTTTCTGGTGCTATTTCAAAGCTCAAAGGGTCTGGATTTGGATCCATGATCTTTTCAAGCCTTTCCAGTCCAAATTTTTTGTTTGACAACACATTCTCCTTGGAGACAAACCCATGATGCCCTTCAAATACACACAAGTCTGACATACTTTTAGAGTGGAGATTCTCTTCTGACTTTTGAAAGAAATAAATAATTTTGTGTTTAATAATGATTCTGTTGATTGTAATATTTTTACTTTACACAAGTCTTCTATATCTCCAATGTTCTTTTACAGATTCAAGTCCAAGCCAATAAAGTGGGTATAAAGCTTGGGCATCTTCAGGATCTCTTCTCCCACTGGGGAGATGCTCCTTGTGCAATGATCCGGGTTCTACCTTTTCTGCCTAGGGATCCCAAACTGGATGATAGAGTGTCTCGATTGTCTTGTGGTGGGCATCATCACAACCATTCCAAGCACCACTCTCATAGCGGCACCCCGTACCAGTGCATTTCCCCACCTGGGTAGTAGCGAGGGTGGCAACCATTGCCTCTTTCCCTTGTTGGGTAGGATGGCTAGGATGCTCCTCCTCCTTTGCATCCAGATCCTGGGGGGCACCACCTGGAGGCTGATCGAACATGCTAGATAAGTTCCCCAGGTTTTCTTTGGCCATTTTGCCCACTCGGACACAAGCAGAAGATGATGACAAGGACACTGCTCAAGTTAATAGCTGGGAGCATATTCCAGATGAGATGATTTGCTAAGCTTGGGCTGGGGTCCTAATGATATGGATTCTCCACCTTCTGGCCTTGATCTTGCTACATAAATGTTATCTTTTTTTATTACTTTGTGACTTGTTTCTAGACTTTGCCTAGTTTCTGATGCTTCTGATTTTGTTCTTAAGCTCTACCTAATGTAACGTGACGTACTTTCATATCACCTATATTTTTTTATGAATTATTTGTATATTTGTATTAAATTTATATATATAAATAATTTTTAAATTTTGATAGTGATAATTTTATTTTTTCAATATTTCTCAGGAAATCATAATCCATCAAATAGAGTATCAAACGAATTTAGAGAAGCCACACATATCTTCCACAAATTCTCCCACTACATGAGAACAGTGAAATTATTAGCAGGTATAGATCCCAGCTAAGTTGACACTGTGTTTTTCATTTTCTTGTTGATCCTCATGTGATTAACCAGCTGTGTGACATATACATGCTTGTGTCCGCTGTTGAGAGTTACCACACCCCGAAGGTCTTCCGCCCTCGATCGGATTTCTTCATTACTCATCACCAAACGCACCGTCCTACAAACATCCTCCCTGCGAAATGATCCGTCGTCAGCGCCTCTTTCAACCTCCACTCCCGCCTTCAATTCCCACGCGACTTGCCGACAGTTAAGCCCCTGGTCGTGACGCAGCGGAATCAGCACCAACGGCAATCCCCAGCTGAATGCTTCCATCACGGAGTTCCATCCGGCGTGGGTCACAAAGCTCCCCACCGAAGCATGCGAAACAATCCGCCAACGACCAGCCCCCGTCCATGCGTCCGGGACTCGAAACCCTCCGGTAACAGACACCCCGGGGAGGTCCCCTGAGAAGACCGCAACGACCACAGGAAGGGCATCGCCAAAGCCAGCGCGTTTATCTTCTCCGCCGACAGATATGACTTGTTTGCGAACGACACATACACAACCGAAGACGGCCGTTGCTCGTCCAGCCATTTTACCACGTAGTCTGCGGACTCGTCCTCCACCGCTTCACCGACCTCCGGCAGCATCAAAAGACCCACGGAAATCACAGGCTTTCCGGTGACGTCCCTTACATATTGCAGATACTTGTTCTCTTATTCCAAGCAGGATTTTATGAGTATTCCAAATGAGTATTGGTAGCCCTGTTCCGAGGCCTTGGGGCCTTCACGGCTTGACAAAAACAATCCCACCACCTGGCGGGCTTCAAACAGCCGCCATGAGATCACCGTTGACGGATAGTCGGGAGTCGGTCGAGTCAGATCCTCCGCCGTTTTATCCGCTCCGTTTGCGTGTCTGTGCTTCGTTTGGCTGAGCACGTAGCTGAACACCGCTGGACTGAATCCAAGCGTCGGTATTCCCAGCGGGGCGGCCACGGGGGCAGCCCACGACGGCAAGAGGTCGTGGATTACGAAATCCGGGGAAAGGCGGCGCAGCAGCTTCTCCAACGTCTCCCCGACTTTGTCGAATGCCTGATGAAGGAGATGCGCCATTTCTGGTTTGATGTCTGCAGTGCATTCGGCGGCGGGAGGTAGGCCTTCAACAGACGGCAATGCTATCTCCACCAGCTCGATCGGCTCCCCCTGAAAGCGCACTTTGATTCGAGATATATTCACAGGCGTTGACAAGATGGAGATTCTGTTGGTGTTAAGTTATACTCAGACCGAAGATGGACTGATCTAAGAGGGGTCAGTAGTTCAGTGGTAGAGCATTCCAGCAGCAAATCGATGGTCCTAGGTTTGAGTCCTAGCTGGTCCATGTCTCAACGTGGTATCAAAGCCAGGCCCAGGGTAGGAGCCCCAAGCACACGAGAGGTGTGGCTTAAGGGGGGTGTTGGTGTTAAGCCACACTCGGACCGAAGATGGACTGGTCCAAAAAGGCCCAGTAACTCAATGGTAGAGCACTCCAGCAGCATATGAATGGTCCTAAGTTCGAGTCCTAGCTGATCCATGTCTCAATAAACTCTTATTACCTGTGGCTTACAGAATTTTGAACAGGGTAAAAAATGGATTAATGTGACCTACTGCCAACCATGGTAGCATCACTACGTGAAAATGTTGTTTCCTCTCTTCTTCCATTTTTGGATATATATTTGTTTTCTCTTCACCTCTTTTTATATCATTTTAACTCTCAACTTCACTTCGTTTTTGTGGAGCCAACAGCAACAACCGTACTGTCAGTCGGGCCTGCAGGCTGTGGCACTGAGGTCGATATTATTGCAACTACTTTTCAACTTCCCTGTGCTCAATAGGGTATATAAATTAAACGGACATCAAAAAGTTACTTTAAGAGTTTCATATATGGGAAAGCAATTCAAGGTTAATTAAAGGACTTTTACATTGTATATCAAAAAGATAGTTTAAGAATTGCATATATAGTAAAGCTTTTCCCGGTTTGTTAGAGGATTCTTTAAATATGTTTGGAGTAAGTCACAGAATTGCATATATAGTAAAGCTTTTCCCGGTTTGTTAGAGGATTCTTTAAATATGTTTGGAATAGGTCATGTAGATATCATGAAATATATTTATTTTATGAATTAAATATATTTAATTATAAATTTTTGTATAATAATTTTAATTTTTAAATTTAATATGTAATAGTAAATATTTTACATATATAAATATAATAAATATTATATATTAATTTTGAATATTAATTTTAAATTTATTATATATT
Organism: Torreya grandis; assembly: GCA_037957365.1. Classification (NCBI taxonomy): domain Eukaryota; kingdom Viridiplantae; phylum Streptophyta; class Pinopsida; order Cupressales; family Taxaceae; genus Torreya; species Torreya grandis. Next base: position 521,908 of record JARHVA010006605.1, read on the forward strand.
TTTATTTATCAAATGGTTTCATATTAATTTATTATTTTATTACTATTTTTATAATTTTTAATTGAATAAAGATCGATATCTCTAATTAAATTATATATATATATATATATATATATATATATATATATATATATATATATATATATATATATATATATATTCTTTATCTGTAAATATAATTATGCCTTCCAAATCTTATTTATTTTATATCTATCATTGTGATTATGTCTCCCACCATTAAAAATACAATTAATAAAAAAAATAATTAAATTATTATTTTATTTAACAAATACATTTGAAAAAGAAAATAAAAATTGAATACGTTAACATATTTTAAATACGTTATCATATGAATTTATCCTAATCATTTTAATAATATATATAATTATTATAAATATTATTTATCATAATAATATTAATTCTTGTGTTATTATTAAGTATAAGTCATATTATAATATAAGACTTGTATAACAATTTTTAGTCTAGCATTGTTATTGTGAGGTAATATAGAGTTTAACTTAAGTTTTTGTTGCTTTTTTTTTTATAATCATTATTTTTTATGTATCAATTTTTTTTTCAACTTTAATATTAAAAAAGAAAAAAAAAACTACATATTTTATTTTTATTTATATTTTTTAAATAAGTATATATTTTTTAATTTATTACTTAAAATAATTTACAAGGTATATATATATATATATATATATATATATATATATATAATTAGTGAAAAATAAGTAATTCTGAGGTAGCCAATGAGAATGGATAACATTGAAAAAAAATTCTTAGATTATAGTTTTGGAAAACATATTTATTTTATTAAAAATAATATATTCAAATTTAATAACTATCGACATCTGTGTTAGTATGCAAATACAATCAATATTTTTATTGTTTTGCATTGTTTGGGGATGCCACATTATGTAGGGGATTTTAAAGTGCATATAAAAATATAGATAGCTTTTGCATAGATGACATCATTTAGAATGTTTTACTCTTCTATTATTGTCATCCTTGAGATGTGAACAGGGGCAACATATATGTTTTATTGATAATGAATACTTCTTTTATATCTCAATATTTTTTATTGAGATATTGTATAAGTGAGATATATTTGTTGTAATTATGTATATTTTATAAGAAAAAATGTGTGTGACATAAAATTGGAATGAATTCCTACTTGCATAATACAGATAAAGGAGATTTTGCATATTTTTCATTTTCTTTTAGTTAAAAAAGTTGACTTAATGGATATAGTCATTGTTTTATATTGCAAACAAATCATATACCTTTTTGAGATACATGTTCATATATTTTTGAAGCATACTCAAAATATTTTTTTTGTATTATTATTATTTTTTTTAAACTTTTTATTAAATGGAGGATATGTCTTTGATATATTCAATGAGTATTTATTGTGCATAGAAAAAATAAATATTTGGACATAGGTGAAAGCTTTTGAAGTGTGTTATTTATCTATTATCCGTGTGTTTGACTTCTAGGAAGTGCAACATGTAGTTCTTTGTTACTTTAAAAAATCTTCCTATCCTTATATTTTCTTGTTGAAATATAATATAAATGGGTATATTTATTACATATATGCATTAATTGTAACTAAATAGGTGTGATTAACCCATGCTAGATATGTATTTCTATTTGTACATATTTTTAAGGAAAGTATATATATATATATATATATATATATATATATATATATACACGCTTCTTTTTGTCCCTTTTTCTTTTAAAATATAATATAATAATATTATATTCATTATATATGTATTTTCGATGAAACCATAAAAAATAGACAAAAATTAAGTTTTACATTCTTAACATTTTTTTCCTTGAAAATTTATAGATCGGATATATGATATTTTAAATTTTTAATCTAGTTTGTATGTGCCTCAAAAATCTATATGTATTCCATTATTTATGAACAAAGTTTTGAAGATAGTTAAAAGTATTATACTTTTGTAGTTTATAATTTTCTTTTTAAAAAATATATAAAAATATTTATATCTTCATGCTAAACCAAAAAAGTTTTTATGTCGAGCGAGAAGACTGGGTAAGATGTGGGGTGAGGTTTTGAAATTGGGTGTAGAGGAGGAGGAGGAGGAGGATGGTGACGATGATGGGGATGATGATGAGAGGGTGGGTTTTCTGGTTCAACTATAGAGAATACCATGTAAGATGTGTCATGTCCTGGAATCTCGCTTTCTGAAATGGAAAGCAGTTTCCTTCGGAGTGGCTTGGGGAAGTCGTCTTCTCAAGCAACCCTTTTGGTGGCTTGTCTTATGGATTTGGGTGTCCCGTTTGATGACTGTCTACGGTTCTTCGTTGTAAGCAAGAGATTTGATCTGTTTAGAAGGGAAGTAGTTTTATTATTCTCCTTCAAAGAATGGAGGGCCCTCTTTTGGGACGTTCATGGATTTTACCTTTCTGCAGGAAGGAAGGGGCTCTCATATGTATGAAGGCCTTCATAAGTTTTTAGTGGTACTGATGGGCATAAAGGGTCTTTTATCTTTTTTTGTGATTTTGCTTGCCTTTTCCCCTATTTCGGGCCTACTAATAATTTCTAGTTACTAGGGACATTTACTAGAACACTATGTTTTCATTCTGATCTAAGATTGATGAAGGATCCTGGACAACGATGTCAGGATAATATCTCCCTTATATTTCTCTATTATCACAAACCTGTTGAGGCACTTTTTCTGTTGCTTGATCTAATTCTTAACTGGTCGATACCCTATTTTGAGGGGATGACGTGCTTGAGTTTCCCAACTCCCTCTTTGGAGAGAAACTAAGTTGACTGGCATGGTACATTGAGCCCTGTTGTATTCACCCTGTTCATTAAGATGTGCTTGGAGTGGGTCTTTAATGATAACATTCTCTACTTAATCGTTGTTCAAATTTAGAAATTGAACCGAGCGATGACTCTCTCCTCTCTACTTGGTGTTTAAAAAGAACTAACCTCTAATGCCTAGAAGGAAGTGGTTTTGGCACTGGTTGTTGGTTTTTCACTAGTTTAATGAAATCTATTTTAAGTTTTTTTTTTTTTTTTTTTTTTCTTTTTTTTTTTTTTCCTCTTAAGGAAAGTTCTTTTGAGGGCATTAATATATTCATTCTTTCTAATGACATCTGGAAGGTGAGTTTTATCTTTAGAATGAATGATGATTTTATTACATCTTTTAAGGAACTTTAATCTTAGAATCCTATTGGATCTCCTTTGGGAGATTTGGGCCTCCCTTTGTGACCAGGAGAATTATTCCTCTTTGAAAATATTATCCTTAAAGAGAGGTCAGTTGGATGCCCCTTTGTTTGGTTCCCTCTATTGGGATTGGGTTCTCTAGGCACCTTGAAAATTACCTTTTTCTTTTTTGGGTGCCTATTTGAAAACTTCTTTGATTATGATTCTACTTGGAATCTTTCTCCTGACTATACCATGGATACCTGAGGGGGTCCTTCCTCATTTGGTGAATCCATCTGGGGCCTTGGGCCCCTTTATACTTAGGGATAGTGTTCATTTTGTTGGGTTTGGGTTCCCTAGAGATCCCGATGGTTCTTTTTGAGACCTAGACCTCTTTCTCTAGTAGTCTAGCTTAGTTTTCAGTCCAACTAAATCCAACTAGTTTTTGCACCATCTAAAAGCATTTTTTTCTCTTTTCAATGTCATTACTTCTTTTGGTCCGGTCCTTTTTGTTTTCTTGATGAATTGCACCTTCTTTTATATTTTTAAAACCAAGCGGAGACCCGAACCTCCTGATGTGTTCTGACTAGATTTTACACTAGTTCAAAAGTGGGTTAATCTTAATTTAAACAATTATATCTTCATTATATATATTTTAAATAAAACATGTATGTGTGTCATTATTATATACATTCATATATAGTTAAATCAAACTTAAAATATAAGATTTGAATTATTTCTATTTTAATTTTTTTTCAAAAAGTTATATAGTCTAGATATACTCATTGTTTATATATTTTACAAATATATACAATCCTTGTGACTATGTTTTAATAATTATATACCTTATTTTATAAAATACCAAGAATGAAAGTTTTAAAAGGAAACTTTTAGTTTCTATTTATTAGAATTAAAAAAAGGTGAGCATATGGATTGTATATGTAATCGCTCTAAATAGACCATATGTGTACTTGTAATCACCTAAAAGTTGTATTTAGATGCTAAGAGTGTCCCTTGAGTTAGCCTATTCCTAGCTTAGCCTTAAACCTATCATAGAGCCTTAGACATACTTTTTAATGATTGTGCAAACCACGTATATCAGTCCCAAAACAACTTCCCTAGAGTTTTTCTAATAGTCTACTAGGTGGACATTAGTGCCACATTTAGGACACTACAGCCACATGTCACTAATGTTCCCGACTGGGCCCTATTGTCCTTTTCCCTAACTCTCTAGAATATATACTTTTTCAAACATGTGCCCCTCCTAAGGTCTCCTTAAGAATATTTTCTTATCCACACAAACTACATATCTCTATAAATACAAGTCTATTTGACCTTTATTCACTAGATGTAAAATAAATGTAAAAGCCTATCGAAATAAAGGATAAGTTGAGTAAAATTAAGGTATTTGATCCCTATTCTTCCCTACTTTTGCATACTGCCAGCTATAGTATCCCTAAACCTAGATTTCAAAGCTCAAACACATTAAAGGCATCGAAGTCCACTCTCGTTCTAGCATTCACTTGCCCTTGCATCAAATACTAGGTTGGAGAAATACATCGAGATTGATCCCTTTTTAAAGTATTGGTATGTAGGCAACTCTCTTTACAACGGGGTGTTGAGAATGTCCAATCTATCCTACTAAAGAACACAAAATTATTGCTCATGCCATAATTATAAAGAGGATTAGGGTTTGCACACTAAATCAAGTTTTTAAGGTATAACACAGAGTTCCATATTTCATGTGTGCAAGAATAGGACCTAAAAACATAGGTACATATGCTCTCAAAAAGTAGGAACAATCCTACAAAAAGGACACTAACACCAATTTGAAGACACTACAGTAAAATGGCGCTACTCTTCAGGTGGAGCGTTATTATCTAGTGAGCAAACAAATCCCATAATTTTGTTAACGACACTCAAAACTATCTAAAACCCAAATTTGAAAACCTAGATCATCTGTGTTAGTCACTTTCCAGATAAGTCTCTATTTAAGTATATTTATTACTATTTTTAGAAAGACAAGAAGTTCAAAGCCATAACAAATCAATACTTAATTATAAAAAACTATTTGATAGATACATACATCCCATTTTTTTAGCCAAATATAAGATTTACACTTGTAAACTCTAAAATGTTAAATTAGTACCTATATTTTTTTTTATTTTTTAGGAAAAACTTATTAATAAAATTTTAATTTTCTCTTGATTTGTTTTTGTTCATATAACATGATAAAAATTCAATTATATATATATATATATATATATATATATATATATATATATATATATATATATATATATAACCAATTTAGAGCATTGTACCATACAAGCCATATATTTATTTTTGGAAAGTACAGATAAAGAAAACTTTTCATATTTAGAATTTTTTTTCCCAAAAATAATATACTAAGAATGTATATAGACCAACTTTGTGCAAAAACTATGCCTAAGTTAATAATGCAAAAACATGATTAAGTTATAAGAAGCAAAGTTTGGGTCTTTTGCACGTAACTTTAATTAAGAGTGATTAAAAATAGAAAATAAAGTATAAATAAATTATTATTTTGGTCACTGTTTATAAATTTAAGTTTGTGTATGTATGTATGTGTATATATATATATATATATATATATGTTGGTAAATTTATTCCAAATATTTTAAGGATCAAATCAAATATCAACTTTTTTTTATCGCAATTTAAAATGACATTTTTTTCCCTATTTAATAGTGATATTTTTAATCAATTCAAATTATTTTATAGTTCTTTAATGTAAAAACTAAGAATACTTGAACATATATGAATTCATTGATAATTTATTACTACTCTATTTTAGGTGTCTTGGATTTATGAATGGATGCACTCTACAACTTTTTGTTGCTAATGGACACACTTTTATGTCCCTGTAATTTTCTTTGAAATATAATGTAATAAAATTATATGCATACTAATAATTTATACATGATTTGTTCGCATTAGCCAAAGATAAATAATATAGTAGGATCTTTAATACGTAATGCTATTTATGTTGACATGTATATATGTTTAATATCTAACCTTATTTGCATTTAATAAGATGGGAACATCATTATTTATGTATTTTTATTGTATAGATATTGTTGTATTGTATTAATTCACATCGTTTTCTAGTTTTTATTGTACACATAAAAAACAAACTTATTTAAACATAAATAACATCATTTATAATAAACTTTTTATTTGTAAATAAATAAAGTTTTTTATTTTATTTTATTAAAATTTCAATCATTCGAATCATTTGTAGATCAATAGTTCTTCGCCTCATTGGTTTTTCCAACTCTTTATGAAAGTTTTTATTTTTTATTAGGAAAATAATATTTAATACTCATATTATTATTTATGTGAAATTATAGGTGAAAATAATGTACGCATGAATTGTTTTGTAATGGGCTTTCAATTTATCATATATAGATTTAAGTGAGTAATTATAGGAGATATAGAGAATGTAGGGATTAGGATAGACTCATTGTTTATAAAAAAATCGTGTGTAAAAATATGAATGTTATTTTCTTTAAAAAAAAAATAATAAATAAAAATGTTGTATTATTTCTTGTGCAATCCAATATGAAATTATTATTTGGAATCGGAGCAGTGTTTATCCTTTGTATAATGAAAGTCAAAGGATTTGTAAGGGGCATTCTTCTTATTCACCCGTGTGAATGAAAGTCTAAATAGTGAGGCCTTTGTATCATTCCCGTATGAAGTAGTTGTAGGAAGGTTTGATATTCCAGTTTGCTTTAATGATCGAGTCTGACATTGGCTTTTCTTTGGTATTCCATTGCATTGCATTGTCGATTTGGATCAGCTATCTCGAACGTGCTTTGGTGCCATTACTTTTGCCATCTCTGTGCCAAAGATCTATCAAGGTGATCAGTCTGGGTATTAATATGAAATGATAGGCCGAATGTATTCTGTCTGAATCCTGCGTGGTACGTACGTCAGCCATCTCCTTCGTGGATCAACATCACCATGTCTGCTATGTTATCCTCACTTCTAGTAGCGTGGACGCATTTGGGAAAGTGCTGGAGGCCGTTCAATCCTCTCTATCTCGTGTCAGATCTGCCATGGGTGTGCTTGCAAAGCTACCATTCTCTGTTGATCATTCATATTGTATATGTTGCAGTCTTCAATATATACATACGCAAAACCATGTAGCTGTTTGTATTGAGTTCTGCGTTAGACTATGAGGGGTCAAAATACCAAGGTATGTTTTTTTTATAAAAGTTTCGAGTCAATAGCTTACGATTTCAAATACTAAGACATGGTTTTTAGTTTCGAGTCAATATTTATATAGTTTTAGATATTTTAAGAGTATTTTATGTTTAGGTTGTGTAAATTTTATAGTGATAGAAGACGTTAAATAGTTTTATAGTTATCCTATTAACGTTTTAGTTGTTTAAAACTATGCTCTTCTTTTATGTTCGTTTTAATATTTAGTTTTGTTTAGAGTATATAATATCTTAAAGTTATATAAACGTATTTTGCATGTATCTTAATCAAGTTAAGAGGAGTGATTTTCATGTATGTTGTTAATATCAAAATTTCTTTTTTGTAATAGAGATATTTTTGGATGAATTTGGCATTCATCTTAGGGGGGTAGGGTTTAATAAAAATAATATGCAAATGAATTTTAAATTTTAATCATTTGAGTAATCAATAATATATTGAAGGTGGGAGGTAATGGAGGTAGGAAGCTTAATAGCGCCTTCCATTCATTACTAATGAAGGAGACACAATCGAATAATATCAAATTATATACACTAAAATATCTAATGTCTTAAAAAGTTATCAACGGTAATGATAATCATCTATGTTATTTGCCACCGAGTGATATTGATCTATAAAGTGGCTACAAAAGAAAATAATGTGGACTTGGTCCTCAAACATTTCATATTTAATTTGTGTATTGTGTTGTATATTGTATCAATGTAAAGCACCATATATGTGGGTGAAATAGTTTCTATTTCCTCAGATATTGTACTCAATTATTAATTAATGTGTTTACTTATACAAGTGTGGAGGGTGAACAAAGGCATGTGGTTTTGTTCATCCTTGAGTGGTTGATATATCCATCCATGAAATCTATTTGTGATAGATACAGAGAATGAATAGATATGTGTGTGTCCATGTTCATTTTTAATTTCCTATTCATGGTCTATGGTTGATGTGCTCCCATTTGAATGGTTAAAAAGAGGTTGATGAGTTCCTTATTTACCTTTTTTCTATGTATATAATCATACATTTTAATGTTAGTATTAAGGAAGGGAATGTTAGGAAAATAATGTTTAGTACTTACATTATTATTTGTATGAGATTATATGTGAAAAATAATATGTGTATATGAATTGTTGTGAAATGAGTTGACAACTCATCATAGATAGATTTGAGTGAGTTATTATTGAAGATAGAGAATATAGGGATTGAGATAGACTCCTTATTTATAGGATATTCTTGTGTATAAATATGAATGTCTTCCTATGAATAAAATAAGGAAAGTTTGTTGTGTTATTTCTTGTACAATCTAATAACAAATTATTAGTTTTTCTATTATTTCATTGAAATATAATATTAGAAGGATATATTTACTATGTGTGTATGAGAGGGAGATCTACGAACAAAACCATATAAATGTTTCAAAATAAATATATATTTTTGTTTACAAAATACCTACAAAAAATATTTATATTTATATTTATAATTATTTATTTTTATAAAAGTAAAACCTGTATATATTCACTGTGTTTTCGAAGTATATGTACACCACCATATATGTTTATATATATTTCAATAAAACCCATAAAGAAATGTTTTTCATGTTTTATATTTTTTTTTGGTAATTTTTATTCTTTTCCAAAAAGTAGGACATGTATATATTCTGTGTTTTCAAAGTATGCGCACCCCACAACATGTGTTCATATATATTTCAATAAAACCCACAAGGAAATGTTTTCGGTGTTTATTTTTGGTACTTAAAAAAGATATGGTGTAGTTTGGCTGTATTATGTGTATATTTATATAGACCTATTGCCAACCATGGCAGCATCACTACATGAATATGTCGTTTCCTCTGTGCTTCCATTTTTGGATATATATTTGTTGCGTATACACTTTTTTTATATCGTTTTAACTCTCAACTTTGTTTCATTTTTGTGGAGCCAACAGCTACAACAATACTGTCAGTTAGGCATGCGGGCTGTGGCATTAGGTCGACATTATTTCAACAACTTTTGAACTTCCCTATGACTCGATAGGGCATGTAAATTAAATGGACATCAAAAAGCTTGTTTAAGAGTTGTGTATATAGGAAAGCACTTCAGGGTTCGTTAAAGACCTTTTAAATCATGTATGGAATAGGTAGTGCATATATATGAAATATATGAATTAAATATATTTAATTATGACTTTGTATAATTATATTATTTTTTTAAATTTAATATATATTAATAAATATTTTAAATATATAAATATGATAAATGTTATGTATTAATTTTGAGTGTTTATTTTAAATTTATTATATATTTTTATTCATTGAAAGGTTTCATATCGATTTATTATTTTATTATCATTTTTATTAAAAAAATTATTCAATAAAGATAGATATCTCCAATTAAAATAGATATGTAAGTTTAATTCTATATTTAAAATATTTTAATTGTTTTATCATTTTTTAAATAAAATATTAAAAAAATCTTTATATTGATTAAATGGGTATCAAATTTAAAGTCAACCATCATTTTATGGGTCTCTATTAAACTATTATATATATATTTTTCTCATTTTCCTTATCTATCATTATAATTATGCCTTTCAACTCACATCAGCATTATCTATCATTATGGTTACATCTCCCACCATAAAAAAATTTATAACGAATAAAAAAATTATGATTAAACTGCTATTTTCATTTAACAAATTTATTTAGAAAGAAAAATAAATGAATTAAATTACATTAACTTATTTTAAATAGATTATAAAATAAGTTCATCCTAATCATTTTAATAATATATTTAATTATTATGAACATTATTCATCATAATAATATTAATTCTTATACATTATTATTAAATAAAGTCATATTATAATGGAAGACTTTGTACAATTTTTGATCCAATATTTTTATCATGGGGTAATATGTAGTTCATGCTTAACACTTTTTTATTTTCAATCATATATTTTCAAGTATCATTTTCTATCTGTAATGTTAATTTTTTATTTTAAATATATTTTTTTAATTAATTAAAATACTTTTTTATTCATATGATTTTTTTTAATTAATAAAAATAAGTAGTTTTTAGATAATCAATAAGAATGTGCTATATCGAAACAAATTTATTGGACTATAATTTTAGAAAACATATTTATTTTATTAAAAAAATATAGTCAATTTTTAATCATTCTCATCATATGTGCTAGCATGCAAATGCACTTAATATTTTCCCCTTTTGTATTGCTTGGAGATGCTACATTATGTGGTAGAATTAAAGTGCATATAAAAATATAAATATATTTCTCATAGATGATATTATTCACAATGTTTTACTCTTCTATTATTATCATCTTTGAGATGTGAACATGTGCATTATACATATTTTTGTTGGTAATGAATGACTTTTTTTTCTAATATTTTTCATTAAAATATTATATAAGTTGAATATATTTATCCTATATTTGTATATTTCATGAGAAAATACATGGGACACAAAATAGGTATGAAATTTTACAAAGGAGGTTTTGCATTTTTTTAATTCTTTAATTAAAAAACATTATGACTTAATGGATATATTTATTGTTTATGTTTTAAATAAATCATACATATCTTTACGTATTCATATGTTTTTGAAGTAAATTCAAAATGAGTCTCATATTTTTCTGATTTTTTACTCTCTCTTGAATGGAGGATATATCTTTGATATATATATTCAATATGTATTTATTGTGTAGAGAAAAAAATAAAATATTTAAACATAGGTAAAAGAATTGAAAGTATGTTATTCATTCATTATGAATGTGTTTGACATTTGAAAAGTGCAATGTGTAGTTCTTCGTTACTTTATTGTTAGATTTTGTTGAAATATAATATGAATAGGTATATTCATTTTATATATGTATTAATTGTAAATAAATATGTATGAATAATTTAAGATAAACACATTTTTATTTGTAAGTATTTATAAAGAGTATTATATTTTTATAAAATTTTTTTAAATAATTTATATATGTGTGTGTTCATTTTGTATATTATAAAAATTAATATGTGCTTTTATTTTTATTTTTTAATTAAAAATATAATATATGTGTAGATATCTAAATTTGGCCACTAATAACTTCTAATCATGTTTTTGACCAATTTCCACTTAAAATGCATAATTTGGCCTAAAAACACTAAAATATATTAAATGATGTGAAAATGAGATATTCAAGTGCTAATTTTGGCCAACGTATCCCTATATGGGGTAATAAAATTAATCAGCAAGTTAACTTTGATCAAATCATTCCGAGTCAAAATGCTAAATTTGCATATGGGTGCTTTGGGTTGCTCTTCTTTATCAAATATTTTGTACAAGACATGCCTTTATTATTTGATGTTGGCAACATCCTAAATGAGAATACAGTTCCAACGCATCTGATATCACCTTCCAATTCCAATTTAGTCAAATTTTAGATCAAAAACAAGATATTTTGATCAATTTGGGTAATTTGTGCACAAAGTGCTTAATCATGCTTAAGAGCTAATTAAACCAAATCAAGTCCTAATTAATAATTCCATATAAAATTATTGAATACTTGTTTTTAGAAATAAGTATTGAATATCTGCATCATAAAGTGACCTCATTTTTTGGGAAGACATCCTTAGGCTATAAATATGACAAATATTAGGATTCATGCCTCCTATGCCTCATCAATGCCTTCTATGCCTCTTAATTACCTCTTCTTCCAATGCCATGATGAGGATAATTATAAAATTAATTCTAAAAAATGAATTAATCTTCAACCACACATCTCAATCTTGAGATAGACGGTTAAGGTTCGTTTTGATCAAATCCAAAAATCTATAAATATGAGGCCTCACAACATCATTTCTATGCTTAATTAGTGCAAATTTATAATGTAGGATAGGTTCCAAAAGCTTCAATCAAATAGTGTTCCCATGCCAAATTGATTCTAAGCTAAGCCAAGCCACAAGCCAAAGGTGTTAAAAAGGGATGGAAGTAGCCAACCTTCCATTGCCAAGGATTTCATGAGCACAAATCGAGCAAACCACCACTACAAAGGCATTTGGAGCATCCAAGGAAGGTGAAAAAATTATTGTGTTTGATTCTTTACTTTTTTGTTGTGTTTTTCATTTATTTTTGTTAACTAAACTCTCCTTAGTGTCTAGTCCTAGAGATGTTATGCTATTAGTGTATTTATTTCATCTTATTTTTATTTTGGAACTAACACCATACTAACCATCCTTTCTTGAGTCAAATTCTTAAATCACATAATGGTATGTCCGGTGGGACTAGACGTATTTCACACATAAAAAAGATCCTTTTGTAACTCTAAAATATTTATTTGATCCTTTAAAACTCTTGTAAATTGATTTTCTAACTTTATTTTGCTATTTTTGGTTGCCACAATTTTACACAGTAACTGATGTCGATAGGAAATGCTGACATCGATTACTGACTTAACTGATGTCATTCAATAGAACCAACATTGATTAGATCTTAGTTATCAGAGTAACTGATGTTGATGGTAATAACTGATGTTGGTCACTGTGTTTTTCCAAAAACACAGGCTTGAGAGCTATTTTTCCAAAGTTTGTTGTTTCAAGCTAAAAAAAGCTTCAAAGCGAAAGGACATGCTAACAATTTTGCTATAGGACCAAGTTTAAAATTTACTCAAAACATGTTTAAATCACCTTTTCATGCTTAAAAATCAATTAGAAAATTTGTTTTGGGTGTTTAACAAAGAATTTAGATGTTTTTGATGAATGTTTTCAAAGTTTACAACTAAGACCAAGGGGTCAAATGAACACCACCAAACATTTTATTTTGGGTTTAAAATTAAACACACTTATCAGTTTTTGTTTATAATAGTTGTTCAATAAAACATTTTCTAGAAAAAAGAAGAATGTTGCGTGTATGTTCTTCCATGTGTCCCCTATAGGGAACCCTTGGAATCAAAAGCAATATTCATTTTGCAAGTAGCTTAGTCTAAGGCTTAGAAAGAAAGTCATCTAAAACTCTCCCTAAAAATTCATCAAAGTTTGGGTGATTTTTAAAATGACCATAAAGTCTTTCTATTTTATACTTTTTTTATTTTCATGCAAACTTGGCTTGCAAGGGGGATGACATTACCTCCCACAAGTTCTTTAGGGAAGCTTTGACTTGGGGTTTCACCTCTTGACATTGACTTCATTTGACTCCTTTAGAGTTGCACATGGGACGTATCTGTATTTAAAAATTGCACTACACTGAGTGAACAATAGGATGTAGCAGTTGTAAAAAAGACTAGACCTTTTTACAACTAGCCAATGCCATGTTCACCCAATTTTCATGCTTATCTTTATATTGTTTGACATGAAAGTTGTTATGTGATTGATTCCCCTAGAATGATAAAAACTTTACTAGTTTAGTAAACCCCATTTTTCCATACCCTTGTTAGGATTTGGATGATTATACTTAATGTATTTTGGTCTTTTTTGCTTAGAATGATTTGAAGCTAAAACATGTTTGTTTGTTCATAAGCCATGTCAAAACAATGAATTTGAGTTGTGAAGGGTAGTGTTATGCTGCCCAAATCATGTCAAAACATTTTGAGTCTTTTAAGTCCTTTGAAATATAACATTGACCACATCATTCGAACATGCTTACATCATTAGGCTACTCAAATTATTTCAAAAATTGTTTACCATTGTACCAAAACCATTTGTTTTAAACCACTTTATGTATACCATTTAGACATTTATCATGTGCCATCATGCTGTCTAATCTTGTCTAGTCTATTTGGTCAAATCTTAGTTTTTAATATTGAGTTTTTAATTAGCCTTGTCATGTTTGGATTCAAACATTGATTGATTTCTATTTAAGCCTCAATTCGTAGAGTTGATACATAGATATTTCTCTTTTGGGTTGCATAACTTCAATTAATTAATTACCCAAATTTGAAGACTATTGATGGTTTATTTGTTTAAAGCCTATCCCCATCATTGTTTATGTCTTTATTTAAGAGAACACAACCTTTCTCAAAGATGTTTTTGTCTTATGCATTATGCCAACTGTTCATGGTTATGTTTGATTTTGTGTGTCAGGTCTATGTCAAATTTGTTTCCAAACTTGTTAGATTAAATCAAATGATATCAACCTTTATTTCAAGTCTAGCTTTTGACATCGTTTGGATAAGAGTCCTTGCTTATGCCTATTTATTTGAGCCTAGCTTTTGACTCCACATTTGGATAAAATACCTAGCAACTCAACTTTTCTCTTTTCTAGTTTAGACCTTTTTTGGAACACTTTGACCTAGGTCTTTGACATGCTAGTTTTTATTCAGACACTTGACCATTTATGTGTATGACATTTGACATTAGACATTTGATGATAGGTTATTTTATGCCAAGTCTTAGTATAAATTATTTTTGAAATACAACTCCACTTTCAAACCACATTGGAGATACAACTCCACCTTTTGATCAAGTTAGACCAAGCTTGAACCATTTATCTTTTATACATAGTTTTTTAGAGTTTGTAGAACTCTAAGTCCTTTTATTTTTGGAGCTTTCATCATTTACGTAGATATGTCTCACTAAAATTATGGTGGAGTCACTTACAATCTAACCTATGATATAATGGCCACATAAAATGAATTTTATGGCTTTTATCAAGACCCTAATGATGCTAATATGGTTTATGAGACAAATTTATATCTGCCTCATATTAATCATTCATGGGAATAAAGTCACGAAGCAACTTATGATCTAACTCAAGACCTTGATTGGTATGAAGAGGCTTGTGAAGAGGAATTTGGAGACCCAACTATAGATAATATTTTTTGGGATACGAATCAATACCCTCTTTTTAAAAATTAGTACATAGAACAAAGTCAAGAACCAACTTATGATCCAACTCAAGACTGGGATGATATGGTTTATGAGGAAGACTTGGACACTTTTTATTTTGCAAGAAATCAAGTTTCATGATGTCTCTTTATTATCTAATCATCAACTACCCCTAACCCTCCTTTGCATTATATGATCCATCAAGCTCTATAATATCTAAGGATTACCATTAACATTCCTAGACCTAGTCCATTGGCTTGTGCGAGTAACCAAGATCCATAACTCCCAACCATTTATATACCAAGAACTCATCCTTTGGTTTGTATGAGAAACCAAGCTCCACAATGCCCAACCATTTTTATATTAGGACCTCATCCTTTGGTTTGTGTGAGAAATCAAGCTCTATAACGCCCCTTCATCATTCCAAGACCTCATCCTTTGGTTTGTGTCGGTAACAAAGTTACACAATGCCTAACCATTTTTATACTAGGACCTCATCTTTTGGTTTGTGTGAGCAATCAATATCCACAATGCCCCTTCATCATTCTCAAACCTAGTCTTTTAGCTTGTGCGAGCAATCAAGCTTTGCACCACCATATCCTTACCATCTCATGACTTTGTGCTTTGGATCATGGAATCAATCATGCTCCCAAATGCCCTACCATTATCCAACCATAAGTTATTCCTCATATAGTACCAATCCCATCCAAACCTCAACCCATCTAATTTTTCGAAGACCAAGCTGTGTTCAAAATTGGTATTTTCAAACTCATTGAAAACCAAGGCTAAGAGAACCAACCAATTCGAGATGTTTCTATTGAGTCAATTATTTATGATAATTCAACCTATGATAAATTACCTATTGATCCTATCCCAATATTTGAGGAGCCTCACTTTGAGGAGCCAGTCTTTGATGAGTCACTTCTTAATAATTATAACCACCCTTGGGTAGATCATTACCTCAACCATGTGCCTATTTTTCAAGAGCCTTCTATTGACAAGCCAATCTTAGAGGAGTTGTATCTTGACCTATTTCCCATCCTAGAGGAGTCTCATTTTGACAAACCAATCTTTGTGGAGCCCATTATGTCATCACAGGCTATAGCTTGTCCAAAAATAAACATTCAACAAGACATCATTGTAACAGAGTACCCATTAGATAAAGAATCAAAGTTAGAGTCAATTTTTATTCTTGAACTAACATCATATTTAGTATCAAAACTAGAATCAACATTAGTTATGACATTGAACTCAGAGTCCCTTGCTTTATAATCAAATTCAGAAGAAGAATATGTTTATGGCTATTACAACATTGATTACACATACCTCACAGATCAGTTTGAATACATTTTTTTATCCTTTTATAGTTTTTGAGGATGAGCATTTTAGCTTCAACACAAGTTATCCTAGTATCTTCTACAAGTATTGTGTAGCCTCTCCCCATTCCATTACCATTCCATAGGTCATTACCATTAACCAAGATAGCCATGTTATTGACATTCCATCTCCCATAAGTGTTGATTGGGATTGATAGAGTCACACTTTGTTGAACTACATCTATGGTGACATAGTAGTTGAAAAAGAGCAAGGAGGCTAAGACAACATTCATGTATCAGAAGAACACTCTCCTAGTGAAACCTTTTCAAAGGCACTAGGGGATAATCAAAGTCAAAACATAGAATCTTCTAGTGAAACCATTTTAGAAGCATTAAAATAAAATCAAAGTCAAAATCCAATGTTCATTACTAAAACCTTCTCAAAGGTGCTATGTGATAATCAAGACATTTATTGGTGAAAACCTTTTTGAGGCACTAATAGCTGAGCACAATTTTTTTTCACTATTGGATGAAGACAAAATAAAATATCAAATCAAAATAGCTTCCTATCTACAGCCTAATTAGATGGTAGCTACTCTCAAGATCAAACAACAAAAAAATCTAGTGGTCCTATTGAGAGAAAAAGTCTTCAGCCCTACCACAACAAAAATTATGTTAAATCTGGCATCAACAACATTACATGTGACTGAAAGTCCTGATCTTCATTTATTTCCCACCATTACCTATTCCATTATCATCTACCATTCCATTTCAAAATCAAACTTACCATCCATTATTTGTCCTTGTTTACCATCCATGCCCAGACTTTCCTTTACAGAGGCTACAAAGATATCTTGTTTTGATGTTTGAAGGAATAAAAATCAATGACCAACGAAGATCATAAAATTAATATTGACAACTAGATCTACATCTAAATCTTGACAAAGCAACTATTTAAGCAAGGTATAGGATAACAATTAATATGATTGAGTATTCTATTCATATCATTTGTTGACTAGGATTCACATTTCCCTATCAACAAGAATAATAGAATCAAAAACCACATTCAGGCCAATAACATGTACTATACCATTGCCATGCCATTACTATTGTTACATATCTATTTACCATTATTACAGATCCCAACCATTTACCCCCATCACTTGGGGACAACCCTCTTACCATTTTATCCAATCTATCTAGACCATCACTATCCTTAGCAAAACCATACCATCCTATCATTCCATTCCTATCTAGACTAAAGCCTATTTTTAGTCATCCTATCCAATTTTGTTTTGATCTTAGTTACTTTGGTTCTTCCCACATTTTTTATGAGAAGATTCCAATCAAGTTTAAATAATCAATATAATTCATGTTTATAATGATAGTCTATGAAAGTAATGTGACAGTTGATCTGGCAAGATATCTTTCATCCTATATCTAGGTTTGTTTATGTGAGCTTGATTATAATCATTTGTGGGCAAATCAGTGTCTCACTAGTCTATAACCACCTATGGGAAAATTAGTATCATTGATGATTGCCATTGTATCCTAGTCATAATTGCCTATTGGAAAACTAGGGGCAACACTTATTTACCATGCATTGATACATCACCTTGCCATTACTATTTTCATTTGACTAGCCATTTGTCATATTTGAGAACTTGTTGAGACCTAGTTTGTTTTTCTTCACCTTTTATGCGGGAAAAATTAATATAACTTGAGGTCATTTCAGGACTATGTGGGTCATGTTCAATTCATGTTGAGGTTACCTCAGTCCCCCTTTCCATACACTCATCATTTTGAGAGCAACTTAAGCCAAAAACTCTCACTATTTTTTGAGTAGGTATCTTGTCATTATCTAACGAGTTAAGATACCTCAAAATGTCAAAAATATTCATAATATTTTAAAAATACCAAAAATATTTGTCCTATATAAGCTTAGTTAGTTATCCTTTATCTTCCTTATTAGGGCATTGTCATTGTTAGGATGTTTTTTGTTGCTTTCAGGATTTCTATTGGTTTGTTTATTTTAGTATGACTATTTGTTTGATTGTTTATTTATTTATTTGCTTACCTATTTATTTTCTTTCAGCAATGTTACCTCGACTTAGTCTATATGTATGCATTGGGTGATTCTTTACACACATTATTCTTGAGTCTATCCATATTCATATGTTAATATTATCATCATGGTTTTTATCATTGGTATATTATTTTCAAGTGTTTATTAGATTAGAAGTCATTCCCTATGCATATTTTAGCCAAGTCTTTATGGTGTTATATCATGAAGCCTACCATCATATGCTACAACAAAAATTAGCTTCAAAAAGGTCTACAATCAATGGAGCTACATAAGTTTCTCCTTGGTACCTTGAAAAAATCCTTCCATCCCACCCTTGATCAATATAACTCATTTAAACATTCTAGTTGTATCATTGTTAATTAGGATGAGCATCTCCTCGTTGGCAGGTACAATTAAATCATTTTCTACTGATCAATCTTATTCTTATATTCATCCATTTCATCACTTTGCACCTGCTCATCTTTAATCTGTATTCCAAGTTATATCCTTGAGTTATGCTTGCTAATCAACCCTAACTGGGACATAACCATCTTTAACCAATCTAGGTCTACTTAATGATTATAACCACCTATGGACAAATCATTATTTTGACTTTTATTCCTGATTATAACCACCTTTGAGAAAATTAACATCCTTTTTACATCAGTTCCTACAAATATTTTCTCATTTGGATTAATCTTAACCATAGGTTAATTCCACCTTTCTTATTATTTATTTTTGAGGGATCATCCATCAATAAATGTGATGACCACTCCCTCAAGGGGACATCATCATAGGCTTTCCAAAATCATTTGGAGCTTTGTTCTTTAATAATATTCTTCTTTTTGGCATACAGGCCATTTCTCATTCTTTGAGAAGACATTGCTTTGCCTATGGTTTGAAATGCCTTCCCAAATAGGAGCAAATTGTAGACACTTAAATCTGGCCACCGATAACCTCTAACTAAGCTTTTGACCAATTTCTACCTAAAATGCATAATTTGGCCTAAAAACATTACAATATGTTAAATGATATGAAACTGACATATTCAAGTATTGATTTTGGCTAGGGTATCCCTAAATAGGGAAATATAATTAATGGGCTAACTATATTTGATTATATCATTTCAAGTCAAAATGCCAAATTTGCACTTAGATGCTCTGGATTTCTCTTCTCTATAAAATCTTTTGCACAAGACATGTGCCTTTATTATTTTTTTTCAACATCCTAAATGGGAATATAGTTCCAATGCATCTAATATCACCTTCTAATTCTAATCTAGTCAAATTTTGGACTTATAATAAGACATTCTGATCATTTTGGGTAATTTGTGCACAAAGTGTTTAATCATGCTTAAGATCTAATTAACACAAATCAAGGCCTAATTAATGAGTCCATAGAAAATTATTAAATAATTATTTTTATAAATGAATATTGAATATCTACATCATCAAGTGATCTCATTTTTTTGGAAGACATCTCTAGGCCATAAATACCATAAATATCAAGATTCATGTCTCACATGCCTCATCAATGCCTTCCATGATGCCTTCTATGCCACTTACTTACCCCTTCTTCCAATGTCATGATGAGGATAATTACAAACTTAATTCCAAAAATTAAATTAATCCTTAACTACACATCTCAATCTTGAAATGGATGGTTGAGGTTGATTCTAGTCAAATCCAAAAATCTATAAATAGGAGGCCTCACAACATCATTTCAAAGCTTAATTAGTGAAAATTTATAATGCAAGATTGGTTCCAAAATCTTTAAGTAAGTAGTGTTAACATGCTAAATTGATTCCAAGCCAAGCCAAGCCATAAGCCAAAGGTGCCAAGGAGAGATGGAAGTAGCCAAGCTTCTATTGCCAAGGACTTCATGAGCACATACCAAGTAAGCCACCACTACAAAGGCATTTGGAGCATTTAAAGAAGGTGAAATAATTTTTATATTTAATTCTTTGCTTTTTTGTTGTGTTTGTCATTTGTTTTTGTTAACTAAGTTCTCCCTAGTGTCTAGGCCTAGAGATGTTATGCTATTAATGTGTTTATTTCATCTTATTTTTATTTTAGAACTAACACTGTAATGACCATCCTCTCTTGAGTCAAATTTCTAGATGATATAAACACACTAACCAAACTAATCAAACTATAGACAGCTAAATTTGCCCATCGATAACCTCTAACCAAAATTTTGACCAATTTCCATCTAAAATGCATAATTTGGCCTAAAAAAATTAAAACATATTAAATGATATGAAACTTACATATTGAAGTGCTGATTTTGGCTAGGGTGTCCCTAAATGGGATAATGCAATGAATGGGCCAGCTGACTTTGATCAGATCATTTTGAGTCAAAATACCAAATTTGTATTTAGGTGCTCTAAATTTCTCTTCCCTACCAAATGTTTTTCACAAGACATGTGCCTTTGTTATTTTTTGTTGGAAACATCCTAAATAGAAATATGGTTCCTACGCATCTGACATCACCTTTCAATTATAATCTAGTCAAATTTTGGACCAATAACAAGACATTCTGATTAATTTGTATAATTTGTGCACAAAGTGCTTAATCATGCTTAAGAGATAATTAAACTAAATCAAGTTCTAATTAATAATTCCATATAAACTTGTTGAATACTTATTTTTAGAAATGACTATTGAATATCCGCATCATCAAGTTACATCATTTCTTACAAAAACATCCCTAGGCCATAAATGCCACAAATATCAGGATGTATGCCTCACATGCCTTATTAATACCTTCCATGCCTCTTAATTACCCCTTCTTCCAATTCCATGATGAGGATAATTATAAACTTAATTTTAGAAATTGAATTAATTCTCAACCACACATCTCAATCTTGAGATGGATGGTTGAGGTTGATTCTGATCAAATTCAAAAATCTATAAATAGAAAGCCTCATAACATCATTTATAAGCTTAATTAGTGCAAATTTATAATTTAGGGTTGGTTCTAAAAGCTTCAAGAAACTAGTGTTACCATGCTAAACTGATTCCAAGCCAAGCCATAAGCCAAAGTTGCCGAGGAGAGATAGAAGTAGGCAAGCTTCCATTGCCAAGGAATTCATGAGCATAATCTGAGAAAACCATCAATTCAAAGGCATTTGGAGCATCCAAGGAAGTGAATGAATTATTATGTTTGATTTCTTGCTTTTTTATTGTGTTTATCATTTATTTTTGTTAACTAAGCTCTCCCTAGTGTCTAGGCCTAAAGATGTTATGCTACTAGTGTGTTTATTTCATCTTGTTTTCATTTTGAAACTAACACCATACTAACCATCCTCTCTTGAGTCAAATTCCTAGATCACATGGCCCCACCATAACCAAAATTATGTCAAATTTGGCATCAACAACATTACGTGTGACTGAAAGTTTTGATCTTCATTTATTTCCCCACCATTACCCATTCCATTATCATATGCCATTCCATTTCACAATCAAACCTACCATCCATTATTTGTCTTTATTTACCATCCATGGCTGCACTTTCCTTTGCAGAGGCTACAAAGATATCTTATTTTGATGTTTGAATGAATCGGATTCAATGACCAATGAAGATCATAAAAGCATTCTTGACAACTAGATCTGCATCTAATTCTTGATGGAACAACTATTCAAGTGAGGTGTAGGATAACAATTAACATGATTGAGTATTTTATTTATATCATTTATTTATTAGGACATGCATCTCCCTATCAATATGAACAACATAATCAAATACCACACCCAGGCCAACATTTATTACACCATTGCCATGCCATTACCGTTGTTACATATCCATTTGCCATTATTGTAGATCCCAATTATTTACCCCCATGACTTGGGGGAAAACCTCTTACCATTTTATCTAATCTATCTAGACCATCACTATCCTTAGCAAGACCATGCCATTATAACATTCCATTCCTATCTAGACCAAAGCCTATTTTTAGTCATCTTATCCAATTCTATTTTGGTCTTCGTTACTTTGGTTCTTCACATATTTTTTTTAGAGGATTCCAGTCAATTTTTAACAATCAATCCAATCCATGTTTATAATTATAGTCTGTGAAAGTAGTGTGATAATTGATCTGGAAAGATATCATTCATCCTATATCCACGTTTGTTTTTGTGAGCTTGATTATAACCACCTATGAGCAAAACAATGTCTCACTAGTCTTAATACTAATTATAACCACCTATGGGAAAATTAGTATAATTGATCATTGCCATTGTATCTTAGTTATAATCACCTATGGGCAAACTAGGGGCAATAATTGTTTACCATGCATTGTTGCATCACCTTGCCATTACTATTTTCATTTGACTGGCCATTTTCCAGATTTGAGAACTTGTTGGGACCTAGTTGGTTTTTCTTCAACTTTTGTGCAAAAAAATTCTATGAATTGAGGTCATTTTGAGACTATTTGTATCATGCTCAATTCATGTTGAAGTCACCTCAGTCCCCCTTTCCATTTGCTCTCACCATTTTGTGAACAACCTATGCCAAACACTCTTGCCATTTTGTGAGTAGGTATCTTGTCATTCTCTAATGAGTTAAGATATCTTAAAATGTCAAAAATATTCATAATATTTCAAAAATATTTGTCTTGTCTAAGCCTAGTCAGTTATCCTCGATCTGCCTTACTGGGGTATTGTCATTGTTAGGATTTTTTTGTTGCTTTCAGGCTTTCTGTTGGTTTGTATATTTTAGTTTGGTTGTTTGTTTTTTATTTGTTTATTTATTTCTTCACTTTCCTATTTATTTGTTTTCATCATTGTTGGCTTGACTCAGTCTATATGTATGCATAGGGTGATTCTTTACACACATTATTCTTGAGTCTATCCATATTCATACATCAATATTATCATCATGGTTTGTATCATTGGTGTATTATTTTTGAGTGTTTATTTGCTCAGGAGTCGATCCTTACGTATAATTTTTCCAAGTTTTCATTGTGTTCTGTCATGAAGCTTACCATCACATGCTACAACAAAAATTAGCTTTAGGAAGGTCTACAATCAATGGAGTTACATAATTTTCTCCTTGGTACCTTGGAAAAATCTTTCCATCCCACCCTTGATCAATATAACTCATTTAATCATTCTAGTTGTATCATTGTTAATCAGGATGAGCATCTCCTAATTGATAGGTACAACTAAATAATTTTCTACTGATCAATCTTATTCTTCTATTCATTCATTTCATCACATTGCACCTGCTCATCTTTAATCTATATTTTAGGTTATATCCTTCAGTTTTGCTTGCTAATGAACCCTAACTAGGGCATAATCATCTTTAGCCAATCTTGGTCTACTTAATGATTATAACCGCTTATGTGTAAATCATTATTTTAACTTTTATTTTTAATTATATCTGCCTTAAAGAAAATTAGCATCCTTTTTACATCAATTCCTACAAACATTTTCTCATTCGGATTAACCTTAACCATAGGTTAATTCCACCTTTCTTCTTGTTTCTTTTCATGCGATCATCCATCAACAAATGTGACAACCACTCCCTCGAGGGGGCATCATCATAGGCTTTCCAAAATCATTTGGAGCTTTGTTCTTTAATCATCTTCTTATTTAAAGAATACATGCCATTTCTCATTCTTTGAGAAGACATTGGTTTGCATATGGTTTATAATGCCTTCCCAAATAGGGGCAAATTGTAGACACTTAAATCTAGCTACTGATAACTTCTAACCAAGCTTTTGGTCAATTTATATCTAAAATGTACAATTTGGCCTAAAAACACTAAAACATGTTAAATGATATGAAACTGACATATTCAGGTATCAATTTTAGCCAAAGTATTCGTAAATAAGGAAATGCAATTAATGGGCTAGCTAACTTTGATCAGATCATTCCAAATTAAAATGCCAAATTTGCACTTGGGTGCTTTGGATTGCTCTTCCCTATCAAATATTTTACATAAGACATGTACCTTTGTTACTTGTTGTTAGAAACATGCTAAATGGGAATACAATTTTAATGCATCTGAAATTGCTTTTCAGTTCCAATCTAGTCAAATTTTAGACCAATAACAAGACATTCTAACCAATTGGGGTAATTTGTGCTCAAAGTGCTTAATCATGCTTAAGAGCTAATTTACCCAAATCAAGGCCTAACTAATAAGTCCATTGAAACTTGTTGAATAATTATTTTTAGAAATGAATATTGAATATCTGTATCATAAAGTGACCTCATTTCTTGAGAAGACATCCCTAGGCTCTAAATACCACAAATATCAAGATTCATGCCTCACATGCCCCATCAATGCCCTCCATGCCTCTTAATTTTCCCTTATTCCAATTCCATGATGAGGATAATTACAAACTTAATTCCAAAAATTAAATTAATCCTCAACCACACATCTCAATGTTGAGATGGATGGTTGAGGTTGATTCTGATCAAATCCAAAAATCTATAAATAGAGGCCTCACAACATCATTTCTAACCTTAATTAGTGAAAAGTTATAATGAAGGATTAGTTCCAAAAGTTTCAAGCAAATAGTGTTACCATGCTAAATTGATTCCAAGACAAAGGTGACAAGGAGAGATGGAAGTAGCCAAACTTCCATTGCCAAGGACTTCATGAGCACACTCTGAGTAAACCACCACTACAAAGGCATTTGGAGCATCCAATGAAGGTGAAGTAATTCTTGTGTTTGATTCCTTGAGTTTTTTTTGTGTTTGTCATTTATTTATGTTAACTAAGCTCTTTCTAGTGTTTAGACCTAGAGATGTTATGCTATTAGTGTGTTTATTTCATCTTGTTTTCATTTTGGAACTAACACCATACTAACCATCCTCACTTGAATTAAATTCTTAGATCACATAAATTGTTCATTTTATATATTATAAAAAATAATATGCACTTCTTTTTTTCCTTTTTTGTTTAAAATATAATATAGGCATGTTAGATTCATTGTATATATGTTTCCCATGAATGAAGTCATATGGATGGTCCAAAATAGACATATTAGGTTTTAAATTTTAATCAATTTTTTTCTTAAATGTTTATGGATTGGATATATGAACTTTTTGTATTGTACATCAATTTTATATGTATTTAAAAAAAATTATATATTATATTATTTGTGAACATATTTTTGAAAATATTTAAAAATATTATACTTTTGTAATTTATATTTTTCTTTTTGAAAAATATATAAAAATAATTATTTTTTCATTATGTATATTGTAAAAAAATATATGTATATGTATCAGTATTATATATCCATACATGTTTAAATAAAACTTAAAATTTAAGATTTTATTTATTTCTATTTCAAAAAAATTCCAAAGTTATCTAGTTTAGATATATTCACTATGTATATATGTTAGAAATATAAACAATACTTGTGATTATTTTATATTAATTATACACCTTATACTTTAGTTTAGAAAATAGTTTGTAAAAAAAAAAAGATGAGCATATACATTGTATACGTGTATACGTAATCACTCTGCCTAGCGTTTTTCATTTTTTTTTAATAGAAAACTTATTAGGAAAGTTTTAATTTACTCCCAATTTATTTTTTCATGTAACTTTATAGAAGTTCAATATAATTATTGTATATATTAGTTGTACATATATATTTGTTCTATACTAGTTTAGAGCATTGCAATAAATAGACATACATTTATTTTTGAAAATTACGGAGAAGGGAAACTTTTCATTTTCATTTTTATTTTTTTAAAAATTAATATGCTAAACATGTAAATAAACCAACTTTATTTAAAAAGGTAAGAAAAAAATATATACCTAAGTTAATAATGCAAGAATATGATGAAGTTATAAGAAGTAATGTTTGAACTTTTTGCACATAACTGTAATTAGGAGGGTTCAAAATAGAAAATAAAGTATAACTAACCTATTAGTTTAGTCATAATTTATACGCACTTTTTTTTTGGTAAACGTATTTTAGATATTTTAGGGATCAAATCAAATATTAATCTTTCTTAGATCACAATTCAAAATGATAATTTTTATTTATTTTTTACATTAAATAGTGATGTTTTTAATCAGTTCATATTATTTTGTAGTTTTTAATTTAAAAAAATTAGAAGACTTGAACATAGATGACTTCATTGATAATGTACTACTCTTTTTTAGATGTCTTAGATTTATAAATGGATGTAGTCACTTTACAATTTCTTTTTTGGTAATGAACACATTTTTAAATCCCTATATTTTTTTTGAAATATAATGTAATAAAATTATATGAATGCCAATAATTTCTACATTATTCATTTTCATTAGCCAAATATAAATAATATAGTGGGGTCTTTAATAATTAGTGATATCTACATTGTCATGCATATATGTTTAATATCTATCCTTATTCGCATCAAATATGATGGGAACATCAATTATATGTGTTTTCAATGGATTGAACTTGAACACACACAATTCTTAATTTGCATCTCTACTCAACATTTCATATGAGGTTGTGAAAGATGTTTGAGCTAGGAGGACTAATGAAGAGGTCATAAAAAGACATTAATGAATAAACAACTCACTCAACCTTCACACTTCACTTAGACACTTCAAAATATCTATAAAAAATATTTCAAACTAAATAGGATTGCTAGAAAAGGATAACATGCCAAGGAAGCTAAGCTAATCACTTGATAAGATCAACTAGTCTTGCAGACACATTGAAAATAGTCAAAGGA
The DNA here is from genome assembly GCA_037957365.1 of Torreya grandis. Classification (NCBI taxonomy): domain Eukaryota; kingdom Viridiplantae; phylum Streptophyta; class Pinopsida; order Cupressales; family Taxaceae; genus Torreya; species Torreya grandis. The sequence goes on from JARHVA010006605.1 coordinate 549,251, forward strand.
GGAGATAAAACTAGTAGTTTATCATTGATTATAGGAATAAAAATGGGTAGGGATTCACCATAACTAGGTGGAGGATGAATACATAATGAATCTAGGCTCAATTTATAGATAAGTGAGAGAGAAGAAGAGATAAGGGCATAGAAGGGAGAGATTGACAAGTGTATCTTAAGAGTTACAAACAAGAAGAGGTTGAATAATAGTTTCATCAAGTCTCAAAGGATAAGTGTTTCTATCTTGAATATGAATCCTCTTCCAAATTGTGTAAGCATTTTTTTAATTAACTGGACACGTTATCTTCTTCTTCAAAATTGCCCCTTCTCTTGGCTTATGGGGTGACAAATGGCACTCTTCATCATCAAGTCATGTTGAACTAATATTTATCTAATATTTGACATTTTAATATTTTTTATTAAATCCTAAAATGGATATTACAATGATAATTACACCTCTTAGGTGTTTTGAAGCCCACTTGGCTTTACTATGCTTTTTATTACTTGAAAGTGTCAAATATTGATTTTGTCTTGATGGATACAATATATATTTATGAAATGGGTATATATGTCATGTAAGAATTGAAAAAAATCTTTTGGAAACTTCAATCATTCAATAATACTTCATCTTACACCCAAAGCTCTCACTTGGCCTTAATTCTTGCTAGCCCTAAAAACACACAAAGCTCCTTGTGTGGAAGAATGTAAAAAATATTTTAGGAAAATAGAGATATATTTAGGTACCTAGTATCTCTTTACATCTCCATGCCAAATTTTATGACCCAAATCTCAGTTTAATTATAATTATTCCTTATTGTCTCTTTCTAATTAGGCTTCAATTAGGCCTCTAGGCCTATAAACTAGGTTTTGTCTCAAACTGACTCCCACACATATAAACCTCAAGAAAAGTGTTTTATTCAATTTAAATATCCATTTACCATACACAATGCCACATTTAAAGACCTGAGATCTTGTATAAATGGGTGAACCATGAAATGGCTAAAACCCTAGTCTAGGCACTTGTTCATGCATGAGAGGTAGTTGGAGTGTTCTGCCAAGAAATTTTCAATTTATAGTGCTTTAAAAAGATTTAGTGAGGCCTAAAAATCTTTAATACAACTCAATCCACTAAATTTATGTCTCTTAAAGTAACTAATAGGTCAGCATAAAGGCTTGTTAACTAGCAAAATGGTGGATTTCTCTCTTCTTGACCCACTTAATGACTTGAATGACTCATATACCACTATATTAGACTTTAATATGTGTTTGGGTCATTTTATATCCTTTTATAAGTCTTTTTATACCTCTTTTATGGATTTGGAAACCAAACTTTTCCCTAAATACTCTCAAATGAGCCTACAACCATGTATTTAAGTCAATTCTATATTGTCATGTCTTCACAAGTGCCAAAAATAGGTCTAAGAGTATTCTTAGGATAATTATGAAGGTTTATAGAGTCATTTACAATACAAAACTATCCATTATAATCCATTTGGTGCATCTTCTATCTCATCAGGTCACAAAAAGACTTATTGGTTGCTTATGAGTGCTTTATCATCTTAACGATGGTTCATAAAGTATAGGCCCTTGAATTGAGAACTAATTCCTACAAATTTGAAGGAATAAACCCTAATAACCACCCTTCATATTTTTGGGTATCATGCATCTTGTCCTGGGATATCTAAGAAAAAGTTGGTGCCTCTTGGGCTATCAAATTGTGCTTTGATGAGGTCAAGAGAGAATGTAGGCTTGAAAGTGTTATTTTGATGTTTGGTTTTATATTAAAATGAACTATTTATGTATTTATAACCCATATAACATGTTTATAAGGAATATCTAATGATTATTCTCTTTCTAAGATGTCTACAAACTATTGTTTCATGTATTGAGGGTTTGTAGCCAAGCATGTCAAAGTGACCTTCGTTGTTATGTTTAAGTTATTTCTTCTCTATTGAAATGGTCTGAAACTTCAAAAAAATTCATTTAAATATTTATCACATTCTCATGGTCTTAATTTTCTCATCCCACCCTTAACTGACCATTCTTTTCATGACTGTACATACAGGTCTGTGTATACAGCCTTAGGCTTACCAAGCCTAAACATGTCTATCAACATTTCCATCCTTCTTATTGATTATGATGATCCTATAATTTCATACTATCATTATATAATTACTTCCAAGTGATTTAATTTATCTTAGACCTATTCTTTAACTGAACCAATTAGGCACTTCTCTCTTGACTGGGCAGGCCTGTTGGAGTCAAAATGATTGTATGACTGTAGGGTTTTAAAGTGACTCTACCTTGATGGTTTATCTAATAATTATTTGAGGACACTATTTTATTTAAATTTATTATATTCATTTCCTTTCCCAACTAAAACTCAACCCCACCACAAAACTTTGCATCATCTCTTTTTACTATTTGTGCTAAAATACTCTTGGTTGTAGGTGTGTGGTAGGTGCCTAGATGCACTTATGGGAATGAAAACCCTTTCAACAAAGATATCAATTTTTTTGATGTTACTAAAAAAAATCTAAAATTTCCTCAATCCCTTTCTTATTTCCTTTATTATTTCATCTACCCACAAGAGCCAATACTTCTTCACAAGCTTACACATAGGCCTATGTGTGGAAGTTTAGGCACAACAGGTCTAATCAAACCTTTTCAAATTTGAGGACTATTTCATTTCACTCTTAAAATAATATAAGGGTTATGCTAGGTATTTGAATAATACGAGTACATAATCTACACTTTTAAATATTTATGACTTCTCATACCATTATCATCCTAAATGGCATGTAAGTGGCAGTGACTCTTTAACTATAGGTATCCTTCTAGGCCTAACTATGTATGATAACTTGTGGCTAATTCCATTCTTGTTTGGTCATAGCCTTAGAGTACAAAAATTCACATTCAAGATTTTATGAAATATTTGGAGCTCTACATCCTTTAGCAAACCTTAGGCATCTCAAGTACCACTAAGTTTGCCTTTTCTTTCATAAAGGCCAAGACTTACCTGTAGGTTACAATATTGACTCTTTAGCTGTCACCCTGATGGTTTAGTATATTGAATAGGGTAATTGGCATCATGATAACCTTTATAGAGTATTAATAGTCTATTTATAAATTTGTACACTTTATTTAGCCCCACAATGTGCTTTTCCCAATTCTATTTACTGAACAACTTATAGGTGTAGGTTTAGGTATCCTCTATCCAAGTCCAATGAATGAACACCTAGTTAGATGCCACTATGATAAAATTGTTTCATGACCTATTTCATGAGTTCATGACCATATTACCATAATAACAATGCAATATTTAGATGATTATATTTACCTATGTGTTACGAGACCCATAACATAGTCCATGGGATGGAACCTTAAATGCCACTTGGAAAGGTCAGTATAGAGTGACCAAATGGTTGGAGAGCTAATTGAATGAATTAGACAAGCTAATGAGACACATTAGACAATCAATTGTATGAATTAAACTCTATCAAAACATTCAAACCTTGAAGTGCAACTTGCAATTTCACCTTACATGGAAGTTCTTTTGATGCTTTTGTTATGCTTATTTTTCATACCCCTACATTTTTCTAAAATTTATACTCCTATCTGCCATAGTGATGACCTAGTCATAAAATCTAAAATTACAGAAGGGGACCTAAGTTAATTTGTATTATTATGAATACATATGTTTTTAATTACATTATTTTATAATGATTTGCTTATGAATACTTAACTATATTACAATAGTTTTAAAAAGCATTAATGGTTAAATGAATAAAATTAGCAAATACATATATCGTTATCAAATTATTATTTTTAGTCGTGACATTTTATTGGATAGATTTGATCATATTGAATTTAATTGAAGTAATTACTACAATATTTTTATGTTGAAAATGATAATGTTCTATCAAAATTGAAAGGCATTTTATGGATTTATTATGAACAATTTTTAGTTAGTTTCATTTTAAATTAAATTGCAAGTATGAATGATGTTGTGCCATAAATGGAATTTGATTTAAATATTTAAACTTAAGCTATTATATTTATAATTATTATCAAATAAATCTAAGTATTATCAAATAATCCTAAGCGTTCCTAGATTCTAATCTAAACATTATTCTATGGTAAGTATTTAATATAAGGTGGTGGACCTAATGAAGACATTAAATGGTCATGGGGTGATTGTTTATTTCTAAGGTTAATTAAAAAGTAAGTTATATTTGTATTGATAAATTATAAATATCATGCCATTAATTTTTAAATGGATGAAAGTTGACAAGTTGGTAGTCTAATTGGCAAGTTGATTTAATACTAAGTGAGATGGATGTTTCAAGATCCATAAAAAACTAGAAGACGGTTTAGGATTTTAATGAATTTGTACATACATTGATCCACATGATTTGGTGTTTTAGTGATAATTTTGGTCGTTAATAAGTTTAAAATTCATGTTAAACAAATTAGCATTTGACAAAATGGCATACCTTAAATTAAGAAACCAATTAGGTGAAGGGACGTAAACAGAGGTAGTCAAGGCATGGGTTATAGTATACAAATAGGTTGGCTTTCAATTTGATAGTCATTTAGAGCAAATCATGAAATGGAAACCATATTATACCTAGATAAATTTGGAAGCTGCAAACAAGGCATTAACAGGTACGCCATTATTGGAAACGTGAATAGTTATTTAAAAGATAATTGTAGTTTATCACTGAAAATAGTTTGCATGAGATTTTTTGATAAATTATTAAAAGTTATTTGTTTTAATTCTTTTTCATGCCTAAATATTTTAATGGTTGGGATAAGGTTAGTTGGAAATATTTTTGAGTTTTATCATATTATATTTTTTGTATAACATTTAGATGACTGAAAGTGTTTTTTTCATTTATAAATTTATTTATCTCTAGTTTTGAAGTTAAATTTAATGAATAAATGAAGATTATAATTTATGAAGCACTAGGAATATTTGAACAATATTATGAGATGATTATGGAGATTATATTATAAACATGCAATATTCTAGTTTTAGCTTTTCAGTTGGTTGATAGTTTATTACAGTGGTGATTTTGGTCATATTAGTTTAGATTTCAAAGTTATAGTTTCATAAATGCATGAAATTTGGTATAAAATGAACTCCAAATGGTTATTTTCATGGAAATATTTATGATTCAAAACTAGTTTTGTTATGAAATTCTGGGTATAGTGGTAAAAAATTATTTTGAAGGTTTTTGATATACGAAATTTAATGCCATGCAATATGTATGATTTTATAGAATTTAGAGGTTATATTTCAAATATGTCATAATATATTTTTATGGGTTCTATTTTCGAAGTCATGTTTTGAAGAGTAGTGAGAAAATGGTTAACAATTTTGGAAAACTATGATATAAGTTATAATTTTCTTTTAGTGGTTATGTATTTGTTATCAGTTTGTGAAAAATATGCATGGTTTACAATTTATGAATAAATTATATATTGCATATATTGAGACAACATTTTTACAGTGAGAATAGAATGCAATAAGGTATGGTAGAATAGTTGAAAAAAATTATGAAGAATATACTTTTAATATGATTTCAATTTTAAACATTATATGATACATGACATAGTTAGAATTGAAATCATATTAAGGAAGTTTAGCTTCAAATAATGATTGTTGAATCTTTGATTTATTCATTTTTTTATTGATATAACTAAAAATTTCATAAAGTGGATGAAATTTTAAAATATAGAAGTACAGTCTTGATTATTGACTTTATAGTTGATATATTCATTTTTTAGTTCATTCAAATAATAATAATAAGATTTTGAATATATTTTGAACTGTATTTAGAATATTAGGTTGGGATCAACCAAATTTTAAAAAGCTTAATAACAATAGAATTTGGGAAAGGGATCATAAATACGACAACATGAATCAAAATGTACTTAATAGTCAAATTGCTAGAGGAGGTTTTAAGGCTAGACAGTTTGGTCCTAGATATGAAAGTAGAGGAACTTGAATGTCCATTTATGTTGGTGCCACTGACCCAACATTTTAGAATGTGTTGAGTATCTTGACATTTAATCTTGTTAATCATATGGGCAATATATATTTTCATGGTCACTTATTTGAAGCTAGATCCCATTCCCATAATATCTCTTATCATCATTTATAAACTAATCTTAATCATTTGCCTATTTAGACATCTAATCAAGAAGGAGTTAATGATGTTACTGAACCACCACCATAAGTATAAGAGCCAATAAATACAAATAATTTTGTAAATATTACTTTTTCATCTTGTTATATCTAGCCTACACCACCTCAAAAGATGTCTATTATAAAATGCAGGAGACTTAGTTTGTAAAAACTTCTTGTTGTCATGCATCTATCCACTTAAGGGAAACATGTAATTAGTCAAGTTGAATCTAAAATTCTAATAGAAAAATGAATAGTGAAATGAATCAAATTGGAGATAGATGATGATGAGAGTGATTTGGATACAAAATTGGTTCAATTTCTTGCAGTTCAAATGGAATATAATGAATGCTTGAATGAAATTGATGAACTAGTGATAGATGTTTTATTTAATTCTGATGACTTTTGATTATTTGAAAGAAAATTTTCAAAATTGAGCTTAAATTTAATAATTATTATCACATTTAAAAAAATTTATACTATAGTAATGATATTTTTGGATTGCAAACATACTTTAATTTTGATGTGTGTGTGTGTGTGTATGTGTATGCACTTAAGTAATTTGGATTATATGTAAAATAGAATTAATGTAGATAGGAATTTCATTTACCTATGAATTATCTTATTATTTATTGAAATAATGTTATTCTTATTATTATTAGTTGACTAGAGGGTCCTCACCCATTAGAAAATACATAATCTAAATTTAAATAGTTGATTTCTTAGGGTTTTTTTAAATCTTAACTTATCACTGTCAATATTAATTGAATTTTCAAAGTTAACAACTAACTAAATTTAGTTACAACTTTTTGTTTTAACTAATTTGAAAATATAGAAGGAGATTAAAGCTTTATTTGAAAGAAGAGACAATATAGATATTGAAGACTATTATATAATAAAATTTAATCACATATCTCTCTCTTTTATGCAATTTCTCTGAGATAACATGGATTTTGCAGATAAATCAATGGTATTTTTTTTGACAGTTGAGTATTTTGCTTAAGTAATGTAGGTATATCTAATTTTATATTATTATTTATAACAAATTATCTAAACTTGTCAAGTTTAATATTTTTTGATAATTGGTTCTCATAATTATATGTGCAAAATCAAAGTATTCAACCCAAATAATAATAAAAACTTCACCATTTGTGACATATTGTTGATCTAATTAATTATAAAAATTATCTTTTAAATATATTTTTTAAGAAGGATGTTTTATTTTCAAATAAAATGATTTTTTTTTAAGATGACTTTTTTTTGTTGAGACTCGCATATTTTATCTATATTTTATTTGACTTTGACTTCTAATTTAGTTTAAATCTAATTTTAACTTAGTTTCTAATTGATCTATTTTTTTTGTTTATTATAATTTTAGTGTAATTAGTTGTATTAATTTTATTATTTATTTTTCGTTTCTTTAATTAGATTAAGTTTTTTAAGTTAGTTTAGAGTTAGGTTTAGTTAGTATTAGATTAGTTTAGTTTTAGTTTTAAATGTTGGGGATTAACCAACAAGGTTGATTACTATGTGAAAGCAACTAAACACAGAATTAAATCAGAATAATAAGTAACTAGAATCAGAAATAGCAAAGAAACTTGTATTAAACTCTTATAGAAGGAATTAAAATGAAGAAACTTCTTTTCTTCCACACCTCTCTCAGATGTACAGATCTCTTTCAGATCTCTTTCCCTCAAGAGTTCTCTCTCTCAATTACAATCAATTCCAACAACCTAGAATGATACACATATACAAAATCTTGTACTGCTTCTATAATTACAATAATTATCCTCTTAATAAGCTATGAAAATATAATATTAGGAAACATGAGCATGCATTCACAACCATTAGATGCACCTCTTAATCAAGGGCTCAAAATAGTTCTACTAAAGATAGAGATGCAGACTTAAGACTAACACTTAATCCTATCATGCAAACAATCTGTTCATCCACAAAAATAGACTTTCAAGAACACACAGGTGACCGACGTCGGTCCCTGCTAGTCTGCACATGACTGATGTTGGCTGATCCCAGTCGACTCCTAACCGACATCGATCGCTCTTGACCGACGCCGGTGACTGTGTAAGTCCAGCAACCTACATTCTGCTCATTTGGTGAAGCTTTTAGCTCCACAACTCAACAATCTCTCACTTGGAGATAAACAGTTGCACTAGTACCTGTACAGCATCATCTTCTACTTCCTCCATCTTCAAACTCAATTTTGAAGACCAAAAAATGTTGAATGAAGATTCAACTTCTCCTTTGTTACCAGCTTGGTTAACATATCAACATGGTTCTTATCTGTATGAATCTTTTCCAGCTTTAACTCACCATCCTCCAATACCTGTCTAATGAAGTGGTACCTAAGCTGTATATGCTTCGTTCTTGAATAAAAGGCTAAATTCTTAGCCAAATGAATTTCACTCTAACTATCACTGTATAATCTACAACTCTCTTGCTCCTTTCCTAGCTCTTCCATGAACCGTGTCATCCATATCATCTCTTTGCTAGCCTCTGCGACTACAATATATTCTACCTCTATAGTAGACAAGGCAACAACCTTCTACAACTTTGAAATCCAGCTAACTGCCATTCCACCAATAGTGAAAACATATCTTGTGGTGTTTCTTCTGCCATCCAAGTCACCTGCCATATCTGAATCTACATAACCATGTAGAGAAGTGTTTGACCCATTATAGCACAAATGCCTACTACTAGTCCCTCTCAGATATCTGAGAATCCACTAGACTACTTTTTAGTGCTCCTTCCCTGGATTGGCCATATACTTGCTGACAACTCTCACTGCTTGAGCAATATCTGGTCTAGTACATACCATTGCATACATTAAGCTCCCAACTGCTGAAGCATATGGAACTTTTCTCATGCACTCTACCTCATCATGTGAATTGGGACACTGTTCTTTACTCAACTTGAAGTGTCCAGCCATAGGTGTGCTTACTGGTTTTGCATTCTACATATTGAACCATTTCAACACCTTGTTCACATAATTCTCTTGAGACAAAATCAACCTATGATTTTTCCTGTCTCTCTTAATATTCATGCCAAGGATTTTCTTTGCTACTCCCAAATCCTTCATAGCAAATGTGTGAGCTAATTTCACCTTAAGCTCAGAGATATCTTACATGTGTGATCCTGCAACCAGCATATCATCTACATACAACAATAGAATAATATATCTACCATTATCCAATCTCTTAAAATACATACAATGGTCAGATTGACATCTACTGTATCTATGCTCAGTCATAAACTTGTCAAATCTCAAATACCATTGTCTAGGAGCTTGCTTGAGGCCATACAAGCTTTTCTTCAATCTGCACACTAGCTTCTCCTTACCTTTGACCTCAAATCCTTCCAGATGATCCATATATATTTCTTCATCCAAATATCCATGAAGAAATGTTGTCTTAACATCAAGCTGCTCAAGATGAAAATCCTCAATAGCAACTAAAGACAATACAGTCCGTATAGAAGTCATTTTAACTACAAGAGAAAAAATCTCACCAAAGTCAATACCTAGTTTTTGTGCAAATCCTTTCACTACCAACCTGGCCTTATATCTCATCTTTCCATTCTCACCTTCCTTCAATCTGTAGATCCATCTATTCTTCAGTGTCTTCTTTCCCGCTGGCAACTCAACCAAATCCCACGCTTGGTTCTCTTTCAAGGAATCAATCTCCTCATTCATGCCTAGCTCCCACTGAGTCTTGGATTCCACCTGTATTGCTTCATCAAAACTCTCTGGTTCTCCACCATTAGTGAGAAATTAATAGAATAATGAAGGGAAATATCGAATTAGAGGTTTACTTACCCTTTCTGACCTCCTGATGGGTGTCTGAGACTCATCCACAACATGTTGTCTACCCAAATTCTCTGGCAGTGACTGACCTTAGTCACTTCTAGGCCTATAATTGACTGATATTAGTTCCACCTGATCGATGTCAGTTCCACCTGACCGACATTAGTTCCTTCCTGACCGATGTCGGTCACTGTCTAACCGACATTGGTTCCTATATTGTCGACGTCGGTTCTTGCCTGACCGATGTCGATCTCTGTGTTTTCTTGTTTGTGATTATTTCTACCTGTGAGCTCATTTTGGACCGTCACCTCATCCAATTCTCTATTGCTCTGCTCAGATTGATTCAACTTCTTGAGATGATCATTATACATCACCTTTTCATTGAAAACAACATCATGGCTCTTAATTATCTTGTTAGTTCTTAGATTCCAAAACTTGAATCCGAAATCATTAGAGCCATAACCAATAAATATGCATCTCATAGACTTAGCATCCAGCTTCTTTCTATTTTCCTTATCAACGTGCACAAAAGCTTCAGAATCAAATACTTTGAGAAATGAAAGATCTATCTTTTTACCTGTTCACGCCTCTTCTAGAATTCCACCATCCAGAGCTATAGAGGGTCTTCTGTTAATCAGGTAAACTAAAATATCTGCAGCTTCTACCTAAAATTGTAAGGGCAAACCAGCATGCAACCTCATACACCGTGCACGCTCTAATATTATTTTGTTCATCCTTTCAACAACTCTATTTTGCTGAGGTGTCCTTGGAACCATCCTTTGCGTATGTATTCTATTCATATAACAATACCAGTTCAACTTGTAGTTGCAAAACTTACCACCATTGTCAGATCTAAGGCACTTCAATCTCCTACCTGTTTCATTCTCAACTAAAGCTTTCCAAATCTTAAAAGTGTCAAAAAAATTAGATTTCTTCCTTATATAATACACCCATACCTTTCTTGTAGCATCATCTATGAAAGAAACATAGTACTGTGATCCTCTAATAGAAGTAACTTGAGCTGGTCCCCACATGTCTGTGTGAACAAGCTCCAACTTATGCTTCTTCTTTGTTGACCCAGTCTTGAGAAAACTCACTCTCTTCTATTTTCCAAAAATATAGTGCTCACAAAAATCTAGATCTATGCTTTTCAAATCTAAAAGCTTACCTTTTGACTTAAGAATTGTCATTCCCTTCTCACTCATGTGGCCAAGCCTTTGGTGCCACAACTTTGTATCTACATCTGAAGTAGATAATACAGAAGGAGAATTATCAGTAATACAATTACATAAATAGAGAGTACCTACTCTCTTACCTCTGGCCAATACAAGTGCACCCTTGAAAACCTTCCAAGATTCAGCTGTGAGAGTTACTGTATAACCCTCATCTCCTAATTTTTTTACAGAAATCAGATTTCTCTTCAGTATGGGAACATGCATGACATCTCTCAACACCTATGTGTTGCTATTCTGTATTTTTAGCTGCACTTTTCCTTTGCCAACAATTTTACAAGGCTCATCATCCCCTAAATAAACTATTCCAAAATCTCCATGGACATAGTCACTGAAATATTCTCTATTAGGGGTTGCATAGAAAGAGGCACCAGAATCTAAGACCCAAGATTCTATATTATTATGCAAAGAGAATATAAGAGCATCTTGTGCAACAATACCTACAACTTTTGCTTCTTCTTTTCCTTCATGATGATTGTCTTCTTTAGGTTTTGACCAGCAATCTTTGCTTACATGCCCTATATTTCCATAATTCTAGCAGGTTGGCTTCTTGCCATTTCTGGATTTAGATCTACCTCTCATCTTTGATTTAGACCTTAATCTCCTATGCTTGCTCTTCTCTTTTTGTCTTCCCTTGATTTCAAAACTTAAAGTATTCCCTAATATTTTCTCTGTGCTTTTCCTATAAATTTTTTCATTCAAGATTACACTAACATCATCTACTTTTAAAATATTTGAAGCAGATGCAGTATTACTAACTGCCATTACCAAGCTCTGCCAACTTTCAGGTAAAGAACATAAGATTAATAGAGCTTTAATTTCATCATCAAACACTATTTTGATTGACTTTAATTGATTTACAATTCCATGGAAATCATTTAGATGATTAGATACAGATCCACCTTCCTGCATTTGCAAATTAAATAACTGCTTCATAAGATATACCTTATTTGAAGCTGAGGGTTTTTCATATAAATTTACTAAAGTAGTAATTAACTCTACCGTTGACTTTTTCTATGATAAATTAGATATCACAGTAGATGCCAGACTCAATGTTATAGATCCAAGAGCCTTTCTATCAAGAACTTCCCATTCTTCATCATCCATGTCTTTGGGCTTCTTTGCAGCCCCACCTAACGGTAAGTATAGATCTTTCTGATACAAATAATCCTCTATCTGCATTCTCTATAATTGGTAATTCTTTCTATTAAACTTTTTCATTCTCAGTTTACTTTCTTCTGCCATTGCTTCTCCCACTCAAATAGAAACCCCTGTGAGTAACCTATAATCAACACACACTAAATAGATCTAAACCACCTATTAATGAACCTAAGCTCTGATACCACTTGTTGGGAATCAACTAACAAGGTTGATTACTATGTGAAAGCAACAAAACATGAAATTAAACTAGAATAATAAGTAACTAGAATTAAAAATAGCAAAGAATAAGAGATATAAGAAACCACCCTGAAAACTTGTATTAAACTCTTCTAGAAGAAATTATAATGAAGAAACTTTTTTTCTTCCACACCTCTCTCAGATGTACAAATCTCTTTCAGATCTCTTTCCCTCAAGAGTTCTCTCTCTCAATTACAATCAATTCTAACAACCTGGAATGATACACATATACAAAATCTTGTACTACTTCTACAATTACAATAATTGTCCTCTTAATAAGCTATGAAGATCTAATACTATATATAATATTAGGAAATATGAGCATGCATTCACAACCATTAGATGCACCTCTTAATCAAGGGCTCAAAATAGTTCTACTAAAGATAGAGACACAGAGTTAAGACTAACACTTAATCCTATCATGCAAACAATCTGTTCATCCATGAAAATAGACTTTCAAGAACACACAGGTGACCGAAGTCGGTCCCTGCCAGTCTGCACATGACCAACGTTGGCCGATCCCATTCGACTCCTAACCGACGTCGGTCACTCCTGACCGATGCCGGCAACTGTGTAAGTCTAGCAACCTGCATTCTGCTCATTTGGTGAAGCTTTTAGCTCCACAACTCAACACTAAATTAGTTTATATTATATTATTTAGTTTTATTATTTAGTTTTTTATTTAATTGCTTATTAATAGATGTCATTATTTGCATCTTTTCCTATGATTGTTGAGTTATATATTTATGTTACTTGATTATTGAAGATATGTCTATAAATTGATTGATTTTTTGGTCTTCATTTTATCTCTATGTGTTTTTATTTATTATTTTGGCATTTACTCAAAAGTTGTAATAGCAAAGCAATATATTATTTTAAGAAAAAAATTATATTGTTGAATCAAATTTTTTTTCTTTAAGAAATTATCTTGTTCATAGGCTTTCTCTATCGAATAAGATTGATTACATATTTATATCTGAACTGATTCATTATTTGATAGTATATTTTTAAATTATGATGAAATATGTTATATCCAAATAACTTATTTATTATATCCTAGAACATTTATAAAAACTCTTACATTTTTAGTATCGTATTCAAAATTTTAGAACTTTAGTATTACACTGGTATAATTCAAACTCAACCATCACAATAGGTGAAAGGGTTGATTAGTTGATAGAATATTTTTCATTGTTAATAAATTTGGTGACTCCACTGGGGATTAAACTTTTAAAAATAGTATTTGCATAAATCTTTATATTTTTCTTGTCCATGTTACTTGGAAGACAAACTCTTATTATCCATCCTAGAATTAATATTGATGATGATCAAATTGATGTTGCTTTTAATTTAACTAGTTTTACATGGTATAATCAGCCTCATAATCTTTATCATGTCATACAAGTGATTAATAAAGAAGTTGTAGAATTTGAGGTAGATTGGCATGTCAATCTTACTTGCGAAACTCAACAACATATTTCAAATATAAATAGATGAATTTAGGGAGATAAAACAAGAGTTTTCACTGTTAATCATAGATTTGGAGCTCATTTTATTTTTGATTATTATCAATTTGATGATTTGGTTATGCCCTCTAAACATATTAATGTAATATCGTAATTAAATGAATCTAATCAAGTTTTAAAAAATCAACCAATTTAAGTAGAGACTGATGAAACTTCTAAATAAAGGATCAAATAAATTTGAGACTATAAGATATGATTCGAGGTCTATAAAATAATAGAGATAATAATGATCTTAATGAAAATGAATCTGAGTCTGAAGTTGAATCAAAACAATAAATTTCATTAAATCTATGGATTTATGAAAATCCGCTTAACATTGAAAATCATCTAGGAAAGTTGCCTTCCCTTAAAGGATTAAATATACCAAAATTTTCTACAGTTTTTAAGAAATCTTGAGAAGATCATTTAGATGCATTTAAATTAATATATGTTACTCTTAGTATAACAAGTAAAAAAAATTACTTAAGATTTTTTCTCAAACACTTAAAGGGAAAGCTTATCAAGATTTTGTTAGTTTACCTACTAAAGCTATCAGAATTTGAACAAATATTGAATATTGAATATTGAATATTGAATAGAAATTTTTAGAAAAACTAAGGAAGATGTATACCTAATCAATGATTTTATAAATTTTTCTCTTAATCAAAGTGAAACTATATATCATTTTATTATTAGATTTACTAAGAACGTCAAAAGAGTCCTTGTGATCTTAAACCTTCTAAGAAATTATCTATACTATACTTTTGTATTGATTTACATTTGAAGTATAAAATGAACTTAGAGGATAAAGATATTATGAAATACGATGAAACTATAACATTTTTAATTGAGTATGAAAATAAGCTTTAAAATATTGAATTTATAGATAGGTCTTCTACAAGTCTTAATTTAGATAATGCAAAAATTTTAATAACCATTCAAAGTCTAGGAAATGAACTGATTATTGTTAAATGATAATTAAATGATAAACCTTCTTCATATAATAGAAAGATTATTTTAAATATAAATAAAAATAAATAAGTTGTTCATTACTGCAATGTGTGTGAATTGGATCATGATCAGATTCATGTATTATTATTCAAAAATTTAAAAAGTTTATTCAAGGAAAAGATAGTATATCTATTGATATAGTAGGTAACATAAACATGTGTGCTCTGAATGATCTATCAGAAAATAAATGCACTTATGTTGTTAATACTAGAAACAAAGATTACAATTCTTCTCAAAATAATAATGTAGCAAATAATTATATTATTATAAAGATAAAGGTAAATTAACTCAAAACAATTCTTCAAATATAATTCTTCTCAAAACATTCTTTTATCAATTGGTTATAATACTACACAATATCAGCGTTATAAGCCTAAGAATTATACTCATATTCAACAATCTAATGCTAGAGCTAATAATATAATTGATAATTTATCTATAATTAAAATTGAATTTTCATTATTACAATTAACTAACCTTGTAAAATAATTTGATAAAATTAATGAAGATTTTGAGAATCCATATTCTAAAAATGATATAAGCTTATAAGAAGAAGATAGTAATGAACAAATATCTATTTTTGTTTAAAATTATGATTCTCTTGCAGATTATATGCCTCTTTTTTATGTTTTTATCAAAATTGTTAATAAGGTAATTAATAATTGTATCTTAGATATATGAGATTTAAATAATATAATGCTCAAATTTATTGTAGATCAATTAGACATTTCTTATGAAATTGATAATAAGAAGCTTATTGAATTTGATTAAAGACAAACTAAAAGTTGTGGTAAGTTTTGAAAAATAATCATTAAAATTGTTCAAGATGAAATAATTAAATATATGACTAATGTCTAAATTTTAGATATTCTTAGTAATTATGCTATGTTATTAATAAAAAATTGATCAAAATTAATAGGTGCATTTGTCAAAAAAATATTACATGGGTTTCCATGTGTATTGAAATTGCATTTATTAAAAAAGAGGATTGGTTTAGTACACATATAGAATCATCTACTCCTTCCACTATTGCCTATGTTGAAACAAGTATTAAAACTTATCAGATAATAAACTTGTATGAACCATAAAATCAACAAAAAGAATTCTTTGATGAAAACATTATATTGTCACTATTTTTTTATGGAGCCTATTCTCAAATAAGAAATAGTGTTGAAATTTATTTAATTTATCCTATCGGTAAGATATTATGTTATGATTACAAATTATAGTTTTAAAATAATAATGATACCATTGAATTTGAAGCATTATGTTTAGGTTTAAAAAAATATATTGAGCTTAATATTAAACATTTAGAAGTCTTTGAAGATTCTGAAATAATTGTTAAGCAAGTTAAATTTTTTAATAAAACTAGCCACACTCATTTACACTGTTATACTAAAAAAGTTTGGTATTTGATTGAATATTTTAAAGCTTTTAATATCGCTCACATACTCAAAAGAATATAATAATAGAGTTGATAAGCTTATTATTTCTACTTCAAGCCCAACTCTAAGTGAGAGTGAACCAATCATAGACTTCTCTTTTTTTTGAAAAAATTTAACCTAAAATTTTAAATTTAAATGATATTTGACCTATTTTTAACTATAGATTCATTTATTAAATATGATTATTTTAATCATGATGATTATGTATTAAATTGTGAAAATTATCTATAATTAAATACCAATAAATTGCCAGGTTGGGGGGCGTAGTCGGTTGGTCAGGCATTTCCATTGTAGCTCTACAAGTCAAGTGTTTGAGTCCCCCCTCAGCCCCGTGGTACCGGTATTAGTCGTGTCTAGCCAGTAGATCCGGTCACGTTAAAAAGTTTACCCAGATTTTTTTTTTAAAAAAAGTACCAATAAATTGCCTGTTGATTTAGTAAGTTTGAAATCTATGTTTACACCTAATGATTAGCCTAAAATTTTTATAATAGAAGAAATTTATAGAATACTTATAAGTGAAACTATTATTATAAATTTAAGTTCAATGTACCACTAGTGAGAAGGTGAAATTTATTAAATTATTCAAAGAGTTCATTGATATGTTCACTTGGTCATATAAAGATATTAAATGTTAGAACACTGATATTATTAAACATGATATACTTATAAAACTTGAACTTAAATTTGTAAGATAGAAAATATGAATAATTAACACTTTGTTAGAAGACACCATTAACAAAAAGCTAGATAAAATGATTGATATTGGTGTCATTTTTACTATAAAGTATCTTGAATGGGTAGCTAATTTATTAAAAATTAAAAATAAAAATAGTGATATAAGATTATGTGCTGATTTTAGGGACTTGAACAAGGCTAATGTTAAAGATAATTTTTTTTACCAAGTATAGATCAAATTTTGCAACAAGCTGTAGGATCTAAAATGATATCATTATTAGATAGATTTTTTGGTTATAATAAATTTTTTGTAAATTTTGAAGATAGAAATAAAACAACTTTTACTACACATAGATAAATTTTTACTGATAATAGAATACCATTTAGATTAATGAATAAAGGAGCTACTTTTCAAAGAGCTATGCATGTTACATTTGATGACTTAATTGGTATTATTATTTAGGTCTATCTTGATGATCTCACCGTTCATTAAAAATAATGTAGAAAATATTTAGATCATCTTCATGAAATTTTCACAAGATGTAGAAAGTATTATGTTTATTTAAATCTAAAGAAATTAGTTTTTAGTGTTACTGAACATAGATTATTAAGACATCATTTCTAAAAATAATATTTTCATAGATCTTGAATTTATTAAAGTCATTGAAGAATTACCTCCTAAAGATCAATATAATTTATAATCTTTCTTTGGTAAAATTAATTTTAGTAAAAAATTCATATTAGATTTTATTAATAAGTCTAATCCTCTATAATTATTACTTAAGAAAGATAAATCTTATACTTGAAATTAAGGTGCTAATTTAAAATTTAATAACATTAAAGATGTCATTGCAAGTGCTCAAGTACTTGCTAAAATAAATTTAAATAAATCATTCATTATTTATATTGATGCTAGTGAAAAATAAATTAGAGCTATTATTATGCAAGGATTTTAGAATAATAACAAAAAACTAATTAGTTTTATGAGTCAAGTTTTAAAAGATGTCGAAACTATGTACCCTCTTCTCGATAAATTTAATTTCTCATGAGTTTTCTTTTTACTCAAATTTTATTATTTATTTATGGGGAACATAGTTATAGTGTGATTTAATGTACCTTTTTATCTTATCGTTTGAAACAATCAACCATTCAAAGAAGGCTTACAAAATGGATATTATGAATTCAAGAGTTTGATTTCGAATTCAAAACTTCAAAGACAATTAAAGGTAATAATTTGATAAAATATTTATTTAAAGATACTTATTCAAGTATTAATGTTTTGGTCTTATCAATTGATAATTTGAATGTAAAACCTTATTTAAAGATCATGAAGATATCTTATTTTTCTAAAAAAATTAAATTTGTTCTTGAAATGAATGAATGGAATTGCATGTTTTTTGAAGATGATTAGTATCATGAATTAGTCTTCTGTTTTCAAAATCAAGATTATTCTCATAATTTTGATAAGAAATAAAGACATTTTTAACATTTAAGATCTTAATTTTTTTTTGTTTATTATTATTATTATTATTATTATTATTATTATTATTATTATTATTATTATTATTATTATTATTATTATTTAATTTTTATCAAAATAGAGATAGTGTTTTATTAAAGTGACTTACACATGATCAAAACTAAAAATATCTTATAGGTTATCATAAAATAAATTATGGTAGATATTATGCTACAAAAACTAGTGTTTATAAAATTTTATGAGCATGGTATTATTGATGTACATTATTTAAAGATACTTATAAGTTAGTTTGTTCTTGTATGTTAGGTCAATTATTTTTTGTTAGAAATAAGTTAACTGTAATGCCTTTAAATCTTGTGATACGTAAAAAATTATTCAAAAAATGGAGTATTGATTTAATTTCAGATATGCACTCTCCTTCATCAATTGGTCATAGATATATCTTAATAGAAATGGATTATTTCACTAAATAATCTAAGGTCAAAGCTCTTACAATTTTTATTACGAGTGAATTAATTTTATTTCTAGAAAATTAGACTTTGTCTAAATTTAGAGTTTTTTATAAAATTATATCTGATAATGGTTCTCAATTTATTTTTAATAAATTTCTAAAATTGATGAAAAAATATTCTATTATATCTAGTTATTCATTTAAATATTACCCTCAACGTAATGGTCAAGCTGAGTCAATAAATAAAAATATAATTTCAATCATGAAAATGTTATTTTGTGAAAATAAATGAAATTGACATCTTAAATTTTTTGAAGCTTTATGGGAAGATAAAACTATTATCAAGGTCACAACTAATTATTTATCCTTCATATTAGAATATGGATTTGAAGCCACTTTACCAATATAAATTTAGAATTTTTCAGTAATAACTAATCTATAATATGTTTTTGAAGATACTAATTTGATTGAGTAAAGATTACATAATTTAATAGCTCTTGATGAATCAAAATCAACATCATTCACAAAATTTAGAAAGGGTTAAACAAAAACTATAAAAAATTGATAAAAAAAATTCTAATAAAAAATTCAATGTTGGTGATTTAGTTTTATACTAGGACAAAGCTCATAAAGATTTTACTAAACATCATAAATTTAATTCATTGTGGCTTGGTCCTTATCATATTAAAACTATACTTAAAATAATACTTTTCACTTAAAATATCTTGATGGTAATTGGTTACGTTATTTAATTAATGATCATCATTTAAAGTTGTTTCACAATTAGATTCTTTTAAGATTTATTGCTTTCTTTTTGTTTTTTGTTTTTTTAATATTCTTGTTATATTGTTTATTTATGATTTGTTTGCTTGCTTGTTTGTTCTTGTTATTTGCCTTTTACATTTAAAAGATCAACAAATATCTCAAGTAGATGAGGTCTTCATGTTATAGAAGAAGAATGCAAAGATGTTGCAATACAATTGTAAGTTTCAGTTATTTTTAAATATTATTTTTTATAAGTTCAATTTTTTTTTATAAATGAAAAATACATACTAAGTTATAACTAGTTGTTGAAGTAATACTTTATTTTTATAAATTATATTAGAGGTTTTTGTATTTATTTATGTATTTAGACCGAACTTTCTTGTTATATTATTCTCTTTCTTCATATCACATTCGTTGAACATCTCATCTTTTATTGAAAATCACTATAAAAAGGTTCATGCTTAGCTATTTGAGAAATGATTTACTTAGATCACATTCTCAAAATTCTTTTTCTTACAATAGGCAATTTTATTGTTAATCAATTTCATATTCAAAACTAATTAACAAGATTTTTAGTGTTATGCCTATTTTTTATACCCTATATTTTTTTTTTAAATTTACTCTTATTTGTCATAATGATGACCTAGTCATAAAATTTAAAACTACAGTCAATGACCTAAGTTAATTAGTAGCATTATAAATACATATATTTTTAATTAAATAATTTATTTATAAATTTTTATTTATATTATAGTTGTTTCAAAAAGCATTAACAGTTCAATAATTAAAATTAGCAAATATATATTATTATTGACTATGTTTTTTTGTCATGAGATTTTAAT
Source organism: Torreya grandis (assembly GCA_037957365.1). NCBI lineage: Eukaryota > Viridiplantae > Streptophyta > Pinopsida > Cupressales > Taxaceae > Torreya > Torreya grandis. Next base: position 570,058 of record JARHVA010006605.1, read on the forward strand.
AGATAGAATTGATCAGATTGAATTTAATTGAAGTAATTACTAAATTATTTTTATTTTGAAAATGATAACATTCTATTAGAATTGAAAAATATTATATGGATTTGTTATAAATAGTTTTCAATTAGTTACATTTAAAATTCAATTGCAAGTATGAATGATGTTGTGTCAAAAGTGGAATTTGGTTTAGAAAATTTAAAACTAAGTTATTATAATTTTAAGGATTATCAAATAATTGTAAGCAATCTTAGATTCTAATCTAAATACTATCTTATGGTAAGTATTCAATGTAAAGATGTGGACATAATGAAGAGTTTAAAATGGTCATGGGATGATTATTTTATTTCTAAGGTCAATTAGAAAGTAAACTATTTTATGTATTGATAAATTACAAAGCTCATGTCATTAATGTTTGAATGAAGGAAAGTTCACAACCTAGAAGTCTAATTAGCAAGTTGATTTAATGCCAAGCAAGATGGATGTTTTGAGATCTAGATAAAATCAAAATGTTGTATAAGATTTTAATGAATTTGTACATGCTTTGATCCACATGAGTTACTTGGTGTTTTATGGAAAATATTGATCATTACTAAGTTTAAAAGTCATGCTAAACAACTTAACATTCAGATGAATGGCATACCTCAAATTAAGAAACCAATCAGGTGAAGGCATGCAAGAAAAGGTAGTTAAGGCACAGGTTATGGTATACAAATGGGTTGGTTTTCATTTTGATAGTAATTTAGATAAAATAAAATGATGGAAGCCATACTCTACTTGGATAAATTTGGATGTTGCAAACAAGGCATTAACATGTATGTCACTGTTGGAAGAGTGGATAATTATTTAAAAGATAATTGTAGTTTATCACAACAAATAGTTTGCATGGAAAGAAGATTGAGGTTTCGATTTTACATGATATTTTTTTAATAAATTCTTGAAAATTATTTGTTTTAATTCTTTTTCATTCTTGAATCTTTGAATGGTTGGGATAAGGTCAATTGGAAATATTTTTGAGTTTTGACATATTATATTTTTTGTATCACATTTAGATGACTAAAAGTATTTTTTTCATTTATAGATATATTCATCTCTAGTTTTGAAGTTAAATCTAATGAATGAGGATTATAATTTATGAAACACTAGGAATATTCAAACTATGTTTTAAGATTATTATGGAGATTTTTTTTGTGAAAATGCAATATTTTGTTTTGAGGTTTTCAGTTGGCTGATAGTTTAATATAGTGGTGATTTTGATCATATTAGTTTTGATTTCAAAGTTATGATTTCATAAATATATGATGTTTAGTATAAAATAAGCTCAAAATGGTTATTTTCATAGAAATCTTTATAATTCAAAATCAGTTTTGTTATGAAATTTTGGGTGTAGTGTTAAAAAATTATTTTGAAGAGTTTTAATATATAGAATTTGATGACATGCAATATATATGAAATTCTATAATTTAGAAATTCTATTTAAAATATATCAAAATATATTTTTATGGTTTTTATTTTTGAAGTCATGATTTGAAGAACAGTGAGAAAATGGTTAACAATTTTGAAAAATTGTGATATAAGTTATGATTTTCTTTCATTGGTTATGTATTTGTTATTAGTTTATAAAAAATATGTATAGTTTATAATTTATGAATAATTATATATTGTATTTATGTAGATGACATTTATGCAGTGATAATAGAATGCAATAAGGTATGGCAAAATAGTTGAAATAAAATTATGAAGAGTATAATTTTATTACGATTTCAAGTTTGAACATTATATGATACATGACACAATTAGAATTGAAACCATATTAATAAAGTTTAGTTTTAAGTAATGACATTTGAATGTTTGATTTGTTCATTTTTTATTGATATAACATAAAATTTCATAAAGTGGTTGAAAGCTCAAAATATAAAAGTACAGTTTTGACTATTGACTTTATATTTAATATATTCATTTTTGAGTTCAGTCAAATGATAATGATAAGTTTTTAAATATATTTTGAACTATATTTAAAATTTTATGTTGGGATCAACTAAATTTAATTAATAATAATGACAATAGCTGTAGGGAATAGAATCATAACTTTGGTGGCATGGATCAAAATGCATTTAATAGGAAAACATTTAGAGGAGGTTTTAGGGCTAGATGGTTTGGGCCTAGATATGCAAGTAGAAGAGCTCAAATATTCATTCATTTTGATGCCAATAATTTAGCATTTTATAATGTGTTGAGTAGCTTGTCGTTTAATCTTGCTAATCATAGGGACAATAGATATTTTTATGGTCATAGATTTAGAGCTAGATCCCATTCTCATAGTAGCTCTTCCCATCAATTGAAAACTAATCCTAATCATTTTCCTGTCCAGACACCCAATCAAAAATGAGTTAATATTGTTAATAAGCCACCACAACAAGTCTATGATTTAATCCACATAAATAATTTTATAAATATTACTTTTCATTTTGTTGTAGTGAGCCTACACCACCTCAAATCATGTTTATTATAAAATGAAGGAGACTCAATTTGAAAAAATCTCTTTCTCTCATACATCTATCCAATTCAAATAAATGTGCAAATAATCAAGCTGAATTTGAAACTCCAACAAAATCTAGAATACTGAAGTGAATCAAATGAGAGATAGATGATGGTGATAGTGATTCATGTACAAAATTGGTTCAAATTTTTATAGTTTAGATGGAATATAATGAATGCTTAAATAAAATTGGTGAATCAAATGATAAAATTTATATCTAATTCTGATGACATTTGATTATCAGAAAGATAAATTTTAAAATTGAACTTTAATTTGATAAGACTTAGCACATTTCATAATTTTGATACTATAATGATGATATTTTTAGATCACACACACACACACACACACACACACACACACACACGCTTAAGTAATTTTGACTATATGTAAAATGAAATTAATGTAGATAAGAATTTTATTTAACTATGAATGATCATATTATTTATTAAAATAAAGTTATTCTTATTCTTATTATTTGACTAGAGTGTCCGCATATGTTAATAAATACTCAATATAATTTTAAATAGTTGATCTCTTAAGACTTAAATATAAATCTTAACTTATAACTTTCAATATTAATTGACTTTTAAAATTCAATTATTTAAGGTTAACAAGTAACTAGCTAAAGTTAATTACAACTTGTTTTTTAATCAATTTAGAAGTATAAAAGGAGATAAAAGATTCATTTGAAAGAAGAAACAATAGAGGTATTGCATATTTTTAAATTTTAAAAGTCAATCACTTGTATCTCTCTTCTATGCAATTTTTTTGAGATAACATTATTTTTACAGGTAGACTAATAGTGGTTTATCTGATGGTTGAATATTTTGCTTATGAAACACATGTATATCTAGTTTTATATTTTCATTTATAATAGATTATTTGAATTCATCAAGTTTAAATTTTTTTGATGATTGTTTCTTATAGCCTTGTGTACAAAATTAAAAAATTTAACCCAAATAATGATGAAAACTTCACTATTTATGATATATTATTGATGTGATTGATTTTAAAAGTTATCTTTTAAGAATATATTGTAATAAAGATGTTTGTTTCTCAAATAAAATTATTTGTTTACTAATATGACTCTCTTTTGTTGAGACTCGTATATTTTATCTATATTGTATTTTCTTTGACTTCAACTTGTAATTTAGTTTAAATCTGATTTTAGCTTAGTTTCTAATTGATCTAATTTTTATTTATTTATTATAGTTTTAATATAGTTAGTTGTATTAATTTTACTATTTATTTATGATTTTTTTATTAGATTAAGTTTTTTTGATTAGTTTAGTGTTTGGTTTAGTTTTTACTTGATTAGTTTAGCTTTAGTTCTAGATTAGTTTAGATTAGATTCTTTATTATTTTTTAATTAGTTTGTTGTTTAATTATTTGATAGATGTCATTTTTTACATCTTTTTCTATGATTTTTTATTTATATTTATGTTACCTAATTATTGAATATATACTTATAAATTGATTTATTTTCTGGTCTTCATTTTATCTTTATGCTTCTTTGTTTATTGTCTTAGTATTTAGTCAAAAGTTATAATAATAAAACAATATATTATTCTTAGAACAAATTTATATTAATGAATTAAATTTATTTCCTTCAAGAGATTGTAAATTTCATAGGATTTCTCTATCAGATTGGATTGATTACATATTTATAATTGAACTAATTTATTTTTTGATAGTAGATTTCTAAATTATGATGGAATATGTTATACTCAAATAACATATTTATTATTTCTCATAACATTTAAATAACCCATCATGTATTTAGGATTGTATTTAAACTTTTATAACCTTACCATTATATGAGTATGCTAACAACTTAGCCTTCACAATAGATGAAAGGGTTGATTAGTTAATAGAACAATTTTCATCATCAACAACTTGGTTGTTCACACATGTGAACCTAATGGAAGAAGCTATTAAATAGTGGTGTAGACTCCCTATAATCTTATTTTTTACTTTAATTACTCTAAATTATTAAAAACTACCATCTCAAGAAGAAAAATGAGCTAGTGGAGTTAGTACATTGCTTTAGATCACCCATGGATCTTAATGATTGTTAATAAAATATGAGACACCAATATGAACACTATGGCTATGTATTTGAAGCAAATTAGGACCCCTTCCTCTATAAAAAATATTATACCATGAATCTCTCTCCTCTATTCATATTGAGTATGTGAAGTTGACCCTTATTAGCTTGCCAAGAGAGCAATGGATGTTCTCAAGTAAATTTTAAATTATCTAGACCCGTACCTAAAACCAAGCATGGTTTTGAATTTATTAAGGTAAAGAGACACCTATGAAACATTTTAACCTAAAAGTGGTTCTTGATCTATACAAGTGCTTAAAATTGCCCTTTTTAGGGTTAAACCTATAAAATTGGCATGGTATGACATATCTAACATACATGGTAGTTATAAAGCTCATTAAATAACTTGTAAAAATGTTGTGTATGTATAATTAATCTCAATGGACCTTGACACATGTAGAATTAACCAAAAACACCTTTATCTTACATAACACTTACCTTTCAAGTTTGAAAATCAACATTAATCTTTTCAAACATGTGTGAAATATTCATGTAAGGTTATTAAGTTATAATGTGACTTTTAAAGACACCTAATACCCCTATTACACTATTTTACCAACCCTCTTTACATTATGACATGTATGGACTAGCACAAGACTAACATTAAATATTATCTTAATCTTGTCAAATCAACATTCTTTTTGTGATTAAGACCATCAAAAAGACCATTTAAGACCTCAAAAGGAATGTAAAGGACTATGAACAAGTTATGGAAGCATGAAAAGCAAGTTTTAACTTATAGGAGTTGACCTTTTGACCCCTAGGTCAATAATCACATTGGTAATGTCACCCTTAATTCACCTCTATCTAGTAACTCTAATTTTCCCTACTAATGTCACCTAGTTGATATTATCAAGTGATTTTGGGGTGAATTTTCAAGTGACATGATGATGAAATTATAGTTATTTAATTTAATATTGGCCTTAGATATGGACTAAAGATGTCTACTTAACTTTAAAAGTAACTCTAGGGATGAAATTTGATCTTCAATTTTATTTTATTTTTTTGTGATTTAAATACATATTTAATGTGAATTAAAGGTGACATTAAATTTGGCTTTGAAAATCATAATGATGTAGTGAAACACAACAAGATATGGTTTACAAACCCCACACATTGGCTATCTGTGATGATAGTAAAAAGTAAAATAATCTTTATAAAAAACCAAATCTACCTTGAAATGAAATAAATATCTAACATTTAAAATAAATAAGGTGTGAAAGGAAATTTAGTTTCACCTAATGATTAAAACTTAAGGGGTGTACAAGAGCATGACTCACTAAAATATGATATGGGAAGTGGGTTTACATCAAAATACAATACATCTACCTATAAATAATGTAAAATTAAAATCTAATCATATTTACCATAATGTGGAAATGCAAATCAAACCTAATTATAATATAGAATATTATATAATAAGTGAAATATGCAAAGAGAAGGTTATTACAGGAATATTGAATCATCACAAATTTGTAGATAATCAAAAGGTGAATACAAGAGGACACATGTCTAGATAAAAATGTGAAAGAAAACCTAAACATATTTTAATAAACAAATAACTTTCATTTTCTACCAAAACTACACTACCCCATTCCTAAGACTACAAAGATCATATCAATATGTTTTAAGAAACCATTATATTCTATGAAGAATGAAAATTGATGACCCTAATCTCTACCCCTAGGCTCCAAAAGCCTAGCTCACTTTTTATTTTATTTTTATAGATCATTGGGACTTTGATCTCTTTTCTTAAAAACCTAATCAACTTACAAATCATTACAAAATATTAAAACTTGAGGGATTTATTGAGGGATCTATATTATCCTTCTATTATTATCAGGGTCTTGTTATTAGATAAGTTGAAAAAAATAATAGATGAACTTCAAAAAGTATTTCATGGGTGCAAGCCCTAATCTTAGATATGAATTTTCATTAACATGAATAAATGACATAGTTCAATAATAAGACTTCAATTCAAATTATGCTATAAAATTTTCAATTCTAATTTTTCAATAAACATTCTACTTATGTTTATCACTCTTTACCTTGGCATTGGATTATGATTCACTTAATGTTTGTCTTATATGCACTATTATACCTATATATTTATAAACTTTTCAAAATTAAATTGGAATTCTATTAACATGTAAGTTGATAGTTAAAAGAAAATAAAGCTTGAAAAATAGGAACATAACATAATAAAATCCAATAAAAAGCCCAAAAGGGCCCAAAAAGAAAGAAGCTTAAGTATGTGGTACATTCTTGGATAGACCAGAAATATAGTGGTACAATATAAGTTAATAAGTACCATACTATTATGTTCTTAGAAAACCCTCAAAAGAAAAAAAAAGTAAAAAATAAGAGGAAGAGAGAGAAAAGGAAGGTGAAGAAAATGGGGCTTAAAACATGCGTAACATGTACCAACAAAAGCATAATATGAACTAATAGTTTAAAAACATGCATATACCATAAAACAATATAAATTGACAATTGAAATTATCTCCCAACCAAAATTAGACTTTATCTACAATTACATTATTTTGAATATATAAAAAAATAAACTAATTGTTAATTTTTTTTCCAGCCTCCTTAAACATGAATATGAAATAGTACCAATTATTGGTGATTATTGAAAGATAGTGTTATTCAACTTTTTAATATGGTGTTTCTAGAGTATATTGCCTCTTAAAAATGTCACTTTAAAAAAAAAAAAACATATCACTTTATTGAGGTTGACATGATGATGTGTGATTATTGAAAGATAGTGTTATTCAACTTTTTAATATGGTGTTTCTAGAGTATATTGCCTCTTAAAAATGTCACTTTTAAAAAAAAAAAAAAACATATCACTTTAATGAGGTTGACATGATTATGTGTGTGGCTTTTAATTTTAAAATTATCAATACAAATTTTTAAAATTATTCAATTTTATTTAAACTTTTATTAATTATATTTTTATCTTAAACATTCTAAAAAAATTAATAATTTGATTTGACTCGGTGTGGTGAATAATACCTAGTTTTAGATCCATAATATGTAGTTTTATTATCACTATGTATGTATGTGTGTGTATGTATGTATATGTATATGTGTGTGTATATATATAATAATTTATTAATGAATTGACTATGTCCTCCTTAATTTATACATATATTATCGAGAAAGTCCTTTGATCTATACGCCATCTGTCTATAGAAAGAGAGTGGGCATATAGATATATAGGACCAATTTTGGATAGATATATTAGGGGAGAGATCAAGAGATCTATATAACAATAGGGATATCTCTGAGGCTTATATACTTATTTGGGGCATTAAAGTTTCTCTCTCTAAATATAGATTAGGAACTCGATCTACAATCTCAAAATACAAAAGAGTATGTATCTAGAACCGCAACCTCGGCAAGTGACCAAGCAATATAAAGAATAATACAATGATTTTCCAAACTAGAGAAGGCCTTCTAAACCCAAAAAAAAAAAAAAAAAATCAATATTGAAATTTTAATTTAAATACGATTAAGATTAAATCTTACATTTTATTAAAACATAATATATAATTAACTTTTTTTTAAATTTTGATACGGATAATTTTAATATTTTCAACATTTTATATTTATAAATTTTCAATATTCTTTACTAAATATAATTTTTTTTTAAATCATTAAATCCAACATTAAATAACAAGAAAATTAAGTAATAAATTCAAATTTATTAAAAAGAGGTTAAATTATAATAATATTTATTGGAATTGAATTTTAATTATAAAAAGGTAAGTGGAGTAGCATTACAAGGGATGAAGTCTTAAAAAAAATTTCGGAAGATTCACCCATATTTATATCCCTCCTTATTTATTTATATATATAATATCACATCACATAGTTTACTTAAATATAATGAGTGCTGAGTTGATCATCACATTTTAACAATAAATTTTAATAAAATAGTCTAATTCATCACCCCTAACCACCTCAGGCAATCAGAATCCATCCTCTAAATTTTAGACAAGCCATAAAACTTCCACAAATTCTCCCGCTGCATAAGAGTGAAATTATTAGCAGATATAGATCCCTAGCTAGGTTGACACTGTTTTTCATTTTCTCTTTTGATGCGAGCACCTTCCTCATGTGATCAACCAGCTGTGTAACATATACATGCTGATGTCCGCTGTTGAGGGCTACCACACCCCGAAGCTGTTCCGGCCCCGATCGAATTTCTTCATTACTCATCACCAAACGCAGCGCCCTACAAACATCCTCCCTGCGAAATGATCCGTCGTCAGCGCCTCTTTCAACCTCCACTCCCGCCTTCAATTCCCACGCGATTTGCCGACAGTTAAGACCCTGGTCGTGACGCAGCGGAATCAGCACCAACGGCAATCCCCAGCTGAATGCTTCCATCACGGAGTTCCATCCGGCGTGGGTCACAAAGCTCCTAACTGAAGCATGCGAAACCATCCTCCACTTCGGCAACCACCCGCCAACGACCAAAATCCATGCGTCCGGGACTCGAAACCCTCCAACGTCGAAAATCTGGGGAAAGGCGGCGCAGCAGCTTCTCCAACGTCCCCCCGAGTTTATCGAATGCCTGATGAAGGAGATGCGCCATTTCTGGTTTGATGTCTGCAGTGCATTCAGCGGCGGGAGGCAGGCCGTCAACAGACGGCAATGCCATCTCCACCAGCTCGATCGGCTCCCCCTGCAAGCGCGCTTTGATTCGAGATATATTCACAGGCGTTGACAAGATGGAGACTCTTATTGCCCCGTGGCTTACCAGACTTTTGGACAGGCTAAAGAATGGATTAATGTGACCTACTGCCAACCATGGTAGCATCACTACGCGAAGATGTTGTTTCCTCTCTTCTTCCATTTTTGGATATATATTTGTTTTCTCTGCACCTCTTTTATATCATTTTAATTCTCAACTTCGCTTCGTTTTTGTGGAGCCAACAGCAACAACAGTACTGTCAGTCGGGCCTGCAGGCTGTGGCACTGAGGTCGATATTATTTCAACTACTTTTAAACTTCCCTGTGCTCAATAGGGTATATAAATTAAATGGACATCAAAAAGTTAGTATAAGAGGTTCATTAAAGGACATTTACATTGTATATCAAAAAGATGGTTTAAGAATTGCATATATAGTAAAGCTTTTCCCCGTTTGTTAAAGGATTCTTTAAATATGTTTGGAGTAGGTAATTTAGATATCTGAAATATATTTATTTTATGAATTAAATATATTTAGTTATAAATTTTGTATAATTATTTTAGTTTTTAAATTTAATATGTAATAGTAAATATTTTACATATATAAATATGATAAATATTATGTATTAATTTTGAATATTTGTCTTAAATTTATTATATATTTTTATTTATTAAAAGGTTCTATATTAATTTATTACTATTTTTATTATTTTATTGAATAGAGATAGATATCTCCAATTAAATCAAAGGTGTTATAAGTTTTGTTTTATGTTTAAGATGGATGGATGGATGGATCAATAGTTAGGTAGATAGATAGCTAGATAGGTAGTTAGTTAGCTATTTAGTTGGATAAATAGGCATGTAGGTAGGTTGATAGGTGGGTAGGTAGGGAGCCAGGTGGGCAAGGTGGGTCAGTGGCTAGGTGGGTAGGTAGTTAGGTAGCTAGCTAGCTAGGTAGATAGATAGATAGGTAGATAGATTGATATGTAGATATATAGATAGATAGATTAAGAGATAGACAAGCAGACATACATATAGGCAAAGAGATAGATAGACAAATAGACAGACAGACAGACATAGATACAAAGAGATAGATAGATAGATAGGTAAGAAGGTAGGTAGACAGATAGATAGACAGAGAGACAGAGAGATATATAGATTTTAAGAAAAAATAAAAATATTTCATGATGGTTAAATGGATGTCAAATTTAAGGTCAACTATTATATTATCAGTCTATTCCAAATATATATATATATATATATATATATATATATATATATATATATATATATATATATATATATATATATAATTTTCCTTGTCTATAATTATAATTATGCCTTTCAAATCTCATTTATTTTATCTATCATTGTGATTATGTCTCCCATCATAAAAATACAATTAATAAAAAAAGAACAATTAAATTACTATTTTATTTAACAAATATATTTGAAAAGGAAAATAAAAATTGAATTAAATTACATTAACATATTTTAAATACATTATAATATAATTTCATCCTAATCATTTTAATAATATATTTAATTATTATAAATATTATTTATCATAATAATATTAATTCTTGTATTATTATTGAGTATAAGTTATATTATAATGTAAGATTTGTACAATAATTTTTACTTCAACATTTTTATCGTGAGGTAATATGAAGTTCAATTTAAACATTTGTTTCTTTTTATTTCTAATCATTATTTTTTATGTATCATTTCCTATCTTTAATATTCTATTTTTTAATAATTAAATATTTTGTTTTTTTAAATAAGTATTTTTCTTTGATTTTATTACTTGAAATAATTTTCTATTCATATTATTATTTTTTAATTAGTGTAAAATAAGTAATTTTTAGGTAGCCAATGAGAATGCACAAAATTGAAAAAAAATTCTTAGACTATAGGTTTGGAAAACATATTTATTTTATTAAAAAAATATAGTCAATTTTAAAAAAATTGTCGACGTCTATGTTAGTATACAAATGCACTCAATATTTTTCTTGTTTTGCATTGCTTGGAGATGCCACGTTATGTAGGGGATTTTAAAGTGCATATAAAAATATAGATAGCTTTCACATAAATGACATCATCTAGAATATTTTAATCTTTTATTATTATCATCTTTGAGATGTGAACAGGGGCAACATACATGTTTTGTTGGTAATGAATGCTTCCTTTATGTTTCAACATTTTTTCATTAAAATATTATATAAGTGGGATATATTTATTGTTATTATGTATATTTCATAATAAAATATGAATGTGACACAAAATAGGTGTGAATTCTTACTTGCATAATACAAACAAGGGAGATTTTGCACATTTTTCATTTTTTTTTGGTTAAAAAAAGTTATGACTTGATGAATATAGTCATTGTCTATATTGTAAACAAATCATATACCTTTCTGAGAGATACATGTTTATATATTTTTGAAGCATACTCAAAATAAAGTTCTGAATTTTTATTGATTTTGTATTTTCTATTGAATGGAGGATATTTCCTTGATATATTCAATGAGTATTTATTGTGTATAGTAAATAAAAATAAAAATGGACATAGTTGAAAACATTGGAAGTGTGTTATTCATCTTTTATGATTGTGTTTGACTTCTAGGAAGTGCAACATGTAATTCTTTGTTACTTAAAAAAAAAATCTTCCTATCCTTATATTTTCTTGTTGAAATATAATATAAATAGGTATATTCATTGTGTGTGTGTGTGTGTGTGTGTGTGTGTGTGTGTGTGTGTGTGTGAGAGAGAGAGAGAGAGAGAGAGAGAGAGAGAGAGAGAGAGAGAGAGAGAGAGAGAGAGAGAGAGAGAGAGAGAGAGAGAGAGAGAGAGAGAGAGAGCTAAATATGTGTGAATAACTCATGCTAGACATGTATTTCTCTTTGTAAGTATTTGTAAGGGAAGTATTATATTTTTACAGTTTAGTTTTCTAAAAAATTAAATTATGTGTGTGTGTGTGTGTGTGTGTGTGTGTGTGTGTGTGTGTGTGTGTGTGTGTGTGTGTGTGTGTGTGTGTGTGTGTGTGTGTGTGTGTGTGTGTGTGTGTGTGTGTGTGTGTGTGTGTGTGTGTGTGTGTGTGTGCGCGCGCGCGTGCGCGTACGTGCGTGTGCACGCGCGCGTGTGCACACATGTGTGTGTGCATGCTTATTTTTGTCCCTTTTTACTTTAAAATATAATATAACAACATTATATTCATTGTATATGTATTTTCCATGAAGCCGCCCAAAATAGATAAATATTAGGTTTTACATTTTTAACATTTTTTCTTAAACATTTATGGATTGGATATATGATTTTTTTGTATTTTTCATAGATTTTGTATGTGCCTCAAAAATATATATTTATATATATTCTATTATTTATGAACAAAGTTTTGAAGATAGTTAGAAGTATTATACTTTTGTAGTTTATAATTTTCTTTTCAAAAAATATATAAAAATCCATATATTTTCATGCTAAAGAAAAAAAGTTGTTATGTCGAGTGAGAAAAGGAGTGGGGGTGGGTTTTTGAAATTAGGTGTGGAGGAAGAAGAGGAGGATGATGATGAGAGGGTGGGTTTTTTGGTTCTATCTACAGAGAATACTAGGCAAGATGTGTCATGTCTTGGAGTCTTGCTTTATGAAATGTAAAGCAGTTTCCTTCAGAGTGGCTTGCTGAAGTCATCTTATCAAGTAACCCTTTTAGTGGCTTGGCTTAAGGATTTGGGTGTTCCATTTGATGACCATCTATGATTATCCATTGTAAGCAAGAGATTTCATCTGTTTATAAGGAAATTAGTTTTATTATTTTCCTTCAAAGAAAGGAGGGACCCTCTTTTGGGACATTCATGGATTTTGCCTTTTTGTAGGAAGGGAGGGGCTCTCATATGTTTGAGGGATTACATAATTTTTTAGTGGTATTGATGGTCATAAAAGGTCTTTTATCTTTTTCTATGATTTTTCTTGCCTTTTCCCCTAATTTGGGCCTACTAATATTTTCTGGTTACTAGGGACATTCACTAGAACATTAAGTTTTCATTCTGATCTAAGATTGGTGAATAAGTATCTTGGATAATGATGTTAGGATAATATCTCCCTAATATTTATCTATTATCACAACCCTATTGAGGCACTTTTTATATTACTTGATCTAATTCTTAACTAGTTGATACCCTATTTTGAGGGGATGACATGCTTGAGTTTCCTAACTCCCTCTTTGGAGAGAAGCTAAGTTGACTGGCATGGTACATTGAGCCCTATTATATTCACCTTGTTCATTAAAATATGCATGAAATGGGTCTTTAATGATAACATTCTCTCATTAATCATTGTTTAAATATAAAAATTAAACCGAATGAGGATTCTCTCCTCTCTACTTGGTGTTTAGAAAGAACTAATCTCTAATGCCTAGAAGGAAGTGGTTTTAGCTCTGGTTGTAAGTACTGGTTATTAGTTATTTCACTAGTTTAGTGAAATATATTTTAAACTCTATTCCTATTTTTGGAAGGAAAGTTATTTTTATGGCAATAATATCTTCATTCTTTTTAATCACATCTGGAAGGTGAGTTATATCTTTGCAATGAACTCTGATGGTTTTATTACATCTTCTAAGGAACTCCAATCCTATGCTTCCTTTAGAATCCTATTGAATCTCCTTTTGGAAATTTGGGCCTCCCTTTATCACTAGGAAAGTTATTCCTCTTTCAAAATATTATCCCTAAAAAGAGGTTAGTTGAATGCCTATTCTTTTGGTTCCATCTGCTGGAATTGGGTTCTCTAGGCACCTTGAAAGTTAGCTTTCTCTTTTTTTTGTGCTTGTTTGGAATCTTTTTTGGTTAGGATTCCACCAGAATCTTTCTCCTAACCATACCATAGATCTCTAAGGGGGTTCTTCTTTATTTAGTGAATCCATTTGAGGACTTGGGCACCTTTATACCTAGGGCATGTGTTGATTTTGTTGCTTTTGGGTTTCCTAGGGATCCAATGGTTCTTTTAGAGACCTAGACCTCTTTCTCCATTAATTTAGTCTAGTTTTTAATCTAGCTAAATCTAGCTAGTTTTTACACCTGCTAAAAGTAGTTTTTGCTTTTTTCACCATCATTACTTCTTTGGTTGGGTCTTTTTTATTTTCCTAGTGAATTTAACCTTTTTTTATCTTTTTTAATCTAAGTGGAGACTTGGACCTCTTTATATGTTCTAACTAGATTTTACACTAGTTTAAAAGTGGGTTAATCTTAATTTAAATAATTATATCTTCATTATGTATACTTTAAATAAAACATGTATGTGTGTCAGTATTATATACATTCACATATAGTTAATCGAATCTAAAATGTAAGTTTTAAACTATTTATATTTTAAAGTTTTTTCAAAAAATTATATAGTATAGATATATTAACCGTCTATATATGTTACAAATATATACAATCCTTGTGACTATGTTGTAATAATTATATACCTTATTTTATAAAATACCAAGAATGAAATTTTTGAAGGAAACATTTGGTTTGTATTTATTAGAATTAAAAAAAAGGTGAGCATATGCATTGTATATGTAATCACTCTAAATATACCATATGTGTACCTATAATCACCTAAAAGTAGTATGCAGATGCTAAGAGTGTTGCTTGAGTTAGCATATTCCTAGCTTAGCCCTAGACCTATCCTAGATCCTTAGACATGCTTTTTCATCCATTGTGCAGACCTCATACATCTACAATTAGTCAAAACACAGTCCCAAGACAACTTTCCTAGATCTCAACCCAAATTTTCTAACAGTATACAAGGTGGACATTAGCACCACATTGGACCAAATTAATCACACTTCATATAAATTTGATGAATTTTAGTTTGAAAACGTAAATATGTAATTGGGATTTAAGAGTCTTCTAAAAATAATTTCCATGTTTGGACTATTTTTGTTTGACCTATGGTAATATTGACAAATTAAGCTATTATTTTCCAATAATTTACTTTGATTCATGGAGGAACCATTGAAACTTGTAGCATTGACACATGCACACATGCATACATACATGTGCACACTCACGTACATAAGACTAGGGGCCTTTTTCTATAAATATTATATTATAAGTACATAGGATATATCTTCTTTGAAGGGAAATATTATCTACTTACTATTATAAGATGTATGTTTATGAATTATATGTAGGTATTCTCAATAAAAACTAGATAACAACTCAACATGTCTACTAAAAAAAGTATATTACTGTTTGATAAAGAATTCTAGATAAATTTGCGTAAATATTTTTACTACCCAGAGTCTCCTATAAGAATCCTCATAAAGGAAAATACATTATTGTCCACAACTCAATATATCCAACAAGATATAAAAGAAAAGTAGAAGAATAAAAAATAGTTTTACCCATATGAAAGAGTATGCAAAAATATTATCCACAATAGTATGAAGAGTATTAATCATAACCAATTCAATGAAGATGCCCAAGAGAGAGTCTAGGAAAATGATGAATTACTTATGTTCTTTTACACATTTTTCAACTATTTTGTATTTATTTTAATGTCATATTCTAATATGTGATGCTATTAATGTTTCAATTATTCTTTTTCACATTTTTAGGTGAAGTTTTTAGATGTAATTTGCATTTGAACTTTTTAATGGAGCATTTATTTCATGATCCTCTAGATTTATTTACACCTTTGGGGCAACTGCTAGTTTATAAACAAGGAGTCTATCCTAATCCCTAAGTTATATATATCTCTTATAATAACTCACTTAAATCTATATACAATAAATTGAAAGTCCATTACAAAATAATTCATGTATACATTAGTTTTCACCTATAGTCTCACACAAATAAAATTAATGTATAATAAAAAAGATGTTCCCATCCCATTGGATGCAAATAAGGTTAGATATTAAACATATAAGCATGTCAACATAGATAGCACAACATATTAAAGACTACTATATTATTTATCTTTGTCTAATGAAAACAAATCATGTGTAAATTATTGGCATGCATATATTTTTATTACATTATATTTCAAAAAATATATAGGAACATAAAGGTGTGTCCATTACCAATAAAAAGTTGTAGAGTACATCCATCCATAGATCCAAGACACCCAAAATAGAGGAGTAGTACATTACCAATGAAATCATCTATGTTCAAGTATTCCTATTTTTTACATTAAAGAACTATAAGATGATATTAATTGACTAAAGACATCTTTATTGAATGCAAAAAAAAAAAAAAAATCATTTTGAATTACAATATAAGAAAGGTTGATGTTTGATATGATCCTTAAAATATATGAAATAAATTTACCAATATTAAAAGTGAACAAACAAACAACACACACACACACACACACACAAACTTAAACTTATAAACTATGACCAAACTAATAATTTACTTATACTTTATTTTATATTTTTAAGCACTCCTAAATAAAATTATGTGCAAAAGGCTCAAATATTGATTCTTATAACTTAATCATGTTTTTGCATTATTAACTTAGGCATAGTGTTTTTTGGTTTTTACACAAGGTTGGTCTATATACATGTTTAGTATATTATTTTTGGGGAAGAAAATTGTAAATGTGAAAATTTTTCCTTCTCCGTACTTTCCAAAATAAATGTATGCTTATATGCTACAATGTTTTAAATTGAAACACAACAACTACATATGTATGACCAATATATACAATTATATTGGCCTTCTATCATGTTATATGAACAAAAATAAATAAGTATAAAATCAAAACTTTCCTAATAATTTTTATCCTAATATATATATATATATATATATATATATATATATATATATATATATATATGATAGGTACTAATTGAACCTTTTAGGGTTTACAAGTGTAAATCCTATATTTGGTTAAAGGGATAGATGTCTAAATTAGTCAAATAATATGCAATAATTAAGTACTAACGTGTTATGTCTTTGACCTTATTTTTTTTCTAAAAATAGTAATAAATATGCTTAAATAAAGACTTATCTAGAATGTGAATGTTGTGGATGATCTAGGTTTTGGATAATTCTAAGTGTCATCAACAAAATTTTGGGATTTGTTTGCTTACTATTTAGTAACATTCTACCCAAATAATAGCACCATATTGATGTAGTGTCCTCAAAGTGGTGATAGTATCCTCTTTGCAAGATTGTTCCTATTTTATGGGAGCACATGCACCTATGTTCTTAGGTCCTATTCCTACACACATGAGATATAAAACTCTGTGTTGTGCCTAAAAAAATTGATTTAGTATTCAAACCCTAATCCTCCTTGGAAGTATAGAATGAAAAATAATTATGTGTCCAGTAGTAGGATATGTTGGATATCCTCAACACCACATTGTGAAGAGATTTTCCTACATACCAATACTATAAAAAGGGATCAATCCTAATGTAGTTCTCCCACCTAATGTTTGATGCAAGTGTAAGTAAATGTTAGAATGTGAGTGGACTTGGATGCCTTGAATGTGATTTAGCTTTGAAATCTTTGAAATCTAGGTTTTGGGTTGATATAGATGGTAGTATGCATAAATAGGGAATAATAGGGATCAAATACCTTAATTTTGTTCAACTTGTCCTTTATTTGAATAGGATTTTGATTTTATTTGACATCTAGTGAATAAAGGTCAAATAGACTTGTATTTATAGATATCTATAAAAAAGTGTCTATTCAAGAGAGGTAGGGCAAAGGACAATAGCACCTAGTTGGTAACACTAGAACCATGCTGTTTTAGTGTCCCAAATGTGGTACTAATTTCCACCTGGTAGACTCTTAGAAAAGCTAGGTTGAGATATGGGAAAGTTGTCATGGGACTATGTTATGACTGACTGTAGATGTATGGGGTTTGTACAATGGTTTAAAAGTGTGTCTAAGGCTCTAAGATAGGTCTAGGGATAAGCTAGTAATAGGCTAACTCAAGCTACACTCTTAGCATCCAAATACCACTTTTAGGTGATTACATTTGCCCCCTCTTTATGCTAGACATGTAACAAAGCAAAAATGACTAGTATAAAGGAAAAATAAGCATACATGTACTTACCTTGGATGTGAAACCTGTGTAGCTGAGTCTCAGTATGTGAATATGGGTTTGTGTATGTGAAACATCATCCAAAACAATGACCTACAATGAAACATGCAAAAATCAATCCTTAAGAGATAATCAAAATCAAAAGTTTATGCTAAAATAAAGTAATTAAGTAAAGCTAAGTAAAGAGAGAGAAGGAATAAATATACCTCATTAGGTACATGAACAAATTCATGAACTTGGTGACAACCTGTGTGTGAGAGTGTATATAGTGATCATATCATGGAATAGCTTGGACTAAGTTGATGGATTGCTCAATCCCCATATGGTTTGCTTAATAACTCAATCTAATTTTAAATCTATCATTACTCACTCTTGTTCGATAGATCCTAATCTATGAATATCTTGGATAAGAATGTAAGTGTGTCTAACCCTCTCATGTGGGTGGTTTAGGAATTCAAGTAGGCCCTGACTCCATCATTTCCCACCCATATGAAGTAAATTCATCTATAATTGAAATGCACAAAGTATTGAAATTATCTAATTGAGTAAATCTAATGATGTATGTTGGCTCCGTGGCCACTTAAGTATGTTAGGAAATTCTAGGCCACTCAAGAATGCTAACCACTATAGATGGAGTAAGGCATGAATATGGTGATAAATTGGAATATGATATCAAGTGTATAAAATGTATAAAATGACATGGAGTTTTCCATTCCATCTGATCAACATGTGCATATATAATTACATAGAAACTATGTGTCATGCATATGCACCCAATCTAGTATCTAAGTATAATGAATCTAAACCAGGTATGTAATAAGTAAATTTGTGTAACTAAACTAAATTTAGGAATGATTATGTCACACATGATGACCCCAAATCTGAGTAACTAGTATGAATCTAAGATGAAATGAATGTATCTGAGCAAAATATGAATATAACTGTCAAATTTATGACTATATATGTGAAAATTTACACTATACCTGGTGTACTATTCTGGCTAATTTGGACTATGTAGAAGCTAGGGATATTGAATAGTAATGACCTGTAGTGAACAATAGTTCCCTT
Organism: Torreya grandis; assembly: GCA_037957365.1. NCBI lineage: Eukaryota > Viridiplantae > Streptophyta > Pinopsida > Cupressales > Taxaceae > Torreya > Torreya grandis. Next base: position 589,508 of record JARHVA010006605.1, read on the forward strand.
GGTGCCAGTTTCCCAATATGGGTGCTAATGTTTTCCTAGTCTAAAATCTAGGTGGTCTGAACTACTATTTGAGTCTTTATTTTTTCTTTTGACTACCCTATGTTTGATTTCTGAAATTGAGCCTATGTGATGATATTTATCTATGAATAGCAAAATAGGATCCTGATCTCTATGACAAACACCTATGAATTCCCCCTCTTTTGAAGGTATTAGTAAAACTTTTGTAAGAACTATCCTAAAAAATATCAACGCTATAAAATGTGTTAGATGAAGTATATGCATGATATTACAATACAATGCACAAATATAAAATCAAAATGTAAAAGTATCTGAGCTTGAGTAAGTAATGTAAATATATGTTTTAATCTAGTATTTCACAAGGGTGTCAAGATAGATGTAATCAATATGTATAAAAACAAATATGAGTAACTACCTAAGGGAATGGGGCATGATGTCCATCATGACACCCAAGTAATAAGGGTATATATTTGAGATCCCTCATGGCATTGAAAACTGATGTGTTTGAGACAAGCAAATACAAGTGTCATGGTGAAGAAGCATATAAAAAAATATACATACAAAAACATGAGGCACATAAAAGTATGACAAGGGGCCATAATATAAAGGACATAGAGACATGTCACTAAATCTAAGAATGAAAATATACAAAGACATGTTCAAATGTCCACATATGAAAGTAACAATAAATTTGTCTTAGAGTCACATAGAAGGACATGCTTAAGTGTCTGCATATAGAAGAAAAAAATCTGTTACATCTTGATTCCTCACCAAGTAAACTATTTGTTTATCTATGGATATTTATAGTTAACAATTTTACATTTAGATATTTTAAACTAAGATTTGAGACATATGTTATTATGGGTAGTAAGATATTGATTACGTTATATGTTTACATTGCTAAGAGCTCACTGTAATGTATGTGGTTATATTACAAATATGTTAGGTTATTATTTTATCTATATTTTATGTTGTAAGTTTATAATATTGTTATGGTATAACTACTTACTTCTTGTGAGGTTGATGTAGAATAATTCATCTCCCATATCATGAATGAGGGAGAGCATTAACAGAAAGGGTGACGTAGATAAAGATGTCAGAGGATGATAGAAAAATTGACTAGAACCTTGCACACACCATATTAGTTAGCACATATTAGAATTCATAAATGAATAGTTAATTTAGTGTGTTTAATGCTACTTGCATTAGATATTTGTTTTCTCATGGTTTCATAGCATATGTCATATGGTTATTCAGAATTCATCTTTCATGATTTACATATGTGACTGTTGATGCTTTAAAAAAAAGTAAATTTGCATAATTAGTGGATTAAAGATTAATGGACTTATCATTAAACCCTTTTGACATTTGAGATGCTAATTAAATTAGTAAATTTACTAGTTATTATAATTAATATAAAAAATGGATAAAAATTTAGAAAATTATTGATTTTTGTTAAATAATATTAAAAATAAATTAATTTTAGGAAATTACAATTGAGAGGGAAAAAATAAAGAAAATAATGGTCTAAAATTAGAAAAATCAAAAAAGAAAGGAATATATTAAAAAATAACAAAAACAGAGAGAGAGAGAGAGAGAGAGAGAGAGAGAGAGAGAAATATTTTAGAGTAAATACTATGCCTTCTTATTATGGGATCATGGAATATGAAAAGGGGAAACACACGAAGAAAATCCATAGCATACAGAGAAAAAGAAGAAAGAAAAAATGCAATCGAATGGAAGAAATTCTAGGTAGGAAAAGCACTTAAATTTCTATATATTTGTGCCGAAAAATACTTCTACATATGAATCCTTATATGTTTGTTGTATATATCTGGGTATGAACTATATTTATAAATATGCATAAATACCTGAAAAAATTATTAGGTAGTGACTTATCTACATATACAACATTATATTTATATTATTTATACAATGACTTATTTCATATCATGCAATGAATTAGGTGTAATTAATGCAATGATTTAGTAATAGAAATATGGATTTATTGTATGGGTTATTCCATATATTACCATATGTTAGATTCATTATGGTACACACACACACACACACAAGTGCAATAAAGTCATTAGCATATAATATCAAAACATAACAAATTTCTTATATTAATCATAATAGATATGATATACCCATATATAGCTCACAGATACTATATTAGAATAATCTATTTAACCATACTCTATTATACTCTAGAATAAATGCTGTTATAAGTGGATACCTCCTAGATCTATATAGTAATAATAGAATGATCGCTTGGTTATTATAATACCTATTCAAGAGGGTATTTAATATCATGGATCTCTATTTTCATAGATAATAGATATGGTTATTCTATAATAAGCGTTATAGTAGATTTAATATAGGAGGTGTATATGTTTGATATATTTACTGATACCTTAATTTATTATAATATCAAAATAATAATATATTTAATATGTGCAGTGACTTAGTTACAAATTGAAATGACTTAATGTTTTAAGCATATAAGTGATGACCCATGTAATATAAGTCTATGTAAGAGCTGAGATGTACATATACTTAGTCTAAATTAGAAATAGATGGAAAAAAATTTAAGTGTAGCATAATTAATATCAAGATATAACAATGCTAAACTTATGATGTAAAGTTTATAAAGATGTAAATTGGTAATTGAAAGTGTGTATAGGGTACCCCTAAATGGGTGAATGTGTCCAATGAAGAACCCATTTATCTATGTAAATGCCCCCAGTGGGTAAATAATAGCAAATCTAGATCAATGTAGTGGACCTGAGTCTTGTAGCAATCCACAACCACTTGACAAGAATAAGTGAATCATATATGTATGATAAAACCAACTATACTAAGATATCTAGAATATGTAGTGTCTAGAAAATATAAGAAATGTAAACATGGCAATGCATAAAATCTATAATTTTGTGTTTTCTTAGAAAATATTTGAATGTTTTTTTTATGTTTTTCACATATTATATTATTTTTATATTTTATGGATATAAGCTATGTACAAGCAACATGAAAATTAAACTATGTACAAGGAGAAAGAGAGAAGGAATGTATGTACAAGAAATGAGGAACAATACTAAGTGACGATCCTCATGGGAGATTCATTATCAATGTATCATGTATCAAATAAAGGAACCATGATCATGCGTGATATATGCAAAGGTAATTATGGTCCCATATTATTCTATACTAAGTGATCTGTATCTGACCCTACATGTGAAGTGGTGTTAGTAATCCATGAAATTGATTATGGTGTCTTGTGAACTATAGGGGTATTAGGGACCCATCTAGTAGAAGATGTTATAGCTGACATAGGTACCCTATGCTGAGAACCTTAAGAACTCAGTAAGATTGATTTCAAAATAAAATGATTAGAAGGAGGCCATCTAGAATCTATAACATATCTTTCATGTAGGGGTATATCTAATAATGGTCTCTATGGGAGAGTATGTGTAGTGTCAACACTATAGGAGTAGACCTCACCTACACTGGTGGCTCCATTAAAATCTATGATGTACTAATAAGAACTATGTTTGAATCTATAATTGGTAATAGTGTTATAATTGGGGACTATGTTGTAACTAGTAACTATGTTGTAATTGGTAATTATGTTGTAATTGGTAACTGTGGTGTAATTTCATGTGGGATAGGTAAATAATACTCATATAAAAGACACTCAATTGTGATCACCTAATTTTCATGTCTATATTTAAGGCATCTATGCATGGTGGATGGGATGGCTTGTAATTTTTATATCCATGGCCTACCCAATAACATGTCAAATATGCCTATACTAGGTATTATTAAGAATCTAATGACCACATGTGTTGGTCCAGCCTTTAATAGAAGTACAATCTCCTCAATGGAGCTTTGAACATGGCCACTAAAACCATAGATAATTATGTCTATAGAAGATATATCTTTCTCTCAATATCCTAAATGTTGTAGAAGTGTGATAGAGCACATGTTAATACTTGACCCATTATCAACCATAACACTCTGATTAGGATGATGATCTATGCAGGATCGTACAAAGAGTGCATATAAATATAAATCATTATCAACCATCTCCTTCTCTGAGAAAGTGATGAGTGGTATATCTAGAATTATAGTATGGTATACACCAATGATATTATGTAGTAGTTGTGTATCCTCTACAACTTATCATGATATGATGTTGGTGGTGTAAGTGCCTAATATGTGTAGTGAATCTTTGAAGTACCCCTTCCCACATTTTGTATTCCTCCAAAATAGATTTGAGAATATTTTCAATGTCTTGGCTTCTCTTTGTTGAAATTTTGGTACCTCTATGAGTGTGCCCACATCAATAATGTTAGCCTCTATCAAATCTTTTATTTTATGTTTCAAGTTGATGCATCAGTTTGTTGTTCACCATCTTAAAGTTAAAGTAACTTTTTCATGCAAAATATTCACCAGATTGATTTTTACATCGATCTCAACTTGCTTGTCATCAATCGCGACCTAGAAAATATTTAACTTTGTAAAGAGATATGAATAAAAACAAAGATACAAAATATTACATGAATCCTTGCACAACCACTATCCAAAAACATAGATTAGCTTCCATCATGTTAAGTAACCACTTCCAAAAAATTAGATATGCCACTTCAAAAATTGTGTATGTAAAATACATGGTTTATTTAACATGATTAAAAACCACTGAAGAAAGAAATATTAGCCCTCTGCTCTTTCACTAGTTGAATTTGGGTCAAAAGTAGTATTTGGGATCATTGAAAAACTTCCCAATTTTTTTTTAATTTTTGAAAGAAAAATAAATGCTCTCCAATATCTTTTTATTATCTACCTTTGAAATGGACTCAATTGACCCTACACCCTGCATCATTGAACATTCCAAATGGCTAAAATAAAACTTAAAATGCAATATATGATACTATATCATGGTATGGTTATTACCGTCTAAACATCATGGGTATCACTTCTAGGAATAACTATTAACACTGTAATGCAACCCTCCATACTTTCAACATACCTATTTCACTTCAAAATTAGGTCTAGGGTTAGGGTGGTTTGCAAATAAAATTATAAGTGTAAATATGAAGACTAACTCACCTCAGCTTGGATCTTTGCAACCACATCATACTGTTTAATTTCTAAAACAACCAAAAAATTAGCAGTTAAAGAGAGGATATTAAAATGATAGAACAAAATTAAAATACAGTAGATAAAATGTGTTTTCCTCCATGGACAAGTGCTAATTTTAGCATTTTCTTGAATCCCATGCATGGATCTCCACTACTCTGAAAGTAGGTTCCTACAAAACCACAACGGATCTAATTCTCCAAAAAATTTAAATAATTAACTCTCACTAACTCAAGTTTGAACCACAAGCAAAGGCATTGGAAAAGGAAAAACAAATTGGTCATATACGTTTCTACCTAAACAAACACTATTACTAGAAACTAATAAAATTGAGATCCACCTTCAAAAATTAAAATAGAGCATATCAACATTTTAACTCTAAGTTGGTGACTCATGAATTGGGCATTGTGTCCAATATATGCAACATGAAGAAGATTTTCCTTGTGAAAATAAGTTGGAGAAATCTATTAGACTACTCCTCAGTAGTGGATAAATGTTAAAAAAAATTTACACGTGGAGTGCATAACTTGAAATGCCCCAAAAATTCTCTTATCATCATGCAAAATAATGAGTGTGAGTGAAATATTTGGTGAAAAAATAAAACTTCTTTGCATATGCCTTGATGGAAAATGCTAGCAGTTCCTTGTATGCACCAAAGGCAACAATAGTTGGAGCCATCTAAGTAATTAATATCCACCACCTCAGCCTTGCTTTTGCATATAACACCCATGCTAAAACCACGTTAACATCTTTTAACCAATAAATGTGGTTAGAAATTTTTTAAAAAGAATATTCTTAAATAACACTTCGGTCATGTTCCAACATTTTTATGTGAAACTTTATGTGAACTTTCATAATTATTAAAATAATATATTTTTAAATTTTTTCATTAACTCAACCAAAATTATATTAATGAAAAAATAATTATTTATATTTTACTTTAACAAGGACTAATAGTAACAAAGTGTATTCCTTTAACATTTAAAGGTCTATTATTCTAAGAAACACATATCAATGTTATATTAAATATAAAGGAATATGAGTAAATAATATTTGAGAAATATTCTCAAATTAATATCTCAAACTTTAATCAAAATTATATAATTTTAAACAAAATATGTGTTTTAAATATTTTTATTATTTGAAAAAAACAAATTAATTGAAAAGTGAAAGCTATAATATCTTAATACAACAAAAATTAATAATAAAAAGATTAACTAAATAATAAAGTCAAATTTATTAAAAAAAAAAAAAAAAAAAACTAAATTATAATAATATTTATCTAAATTAAATTTTAATTATAAACACACTTAAATTAAAACAACATTGGAATGGATAAAGTCTACCCAAAAAAAATTCGAAAGATTTACCCATATTTATGTCCCTGGTATTATATTTATATCACGCAGTTCACTTAAATATAATGAGTACTAAATTGACCATCACATATTAACAAATATTAACAATAAATTTTAAGAAAATCAAGTAGTTTATCATCCCTAACCACCTCAGGCAATGAGAATCCATCAAATAGAATATCATACCACCCCCTAAATTTTAGACAAGACATAAAATTTCCACAAACCCTCCCCCTGTATAAGAACAGTGAAATTATTAGCAGGTATAGATCCCTAGCTATGTTGACACTGGGTTTTTCGTTTTCTCTTTTGATGCGAGCACCTTCCTCATGTGATCAACCACCTGTGTGACATATACATGCTGATGACCGCTGTTGAGGGCTACCACACCCCGAAGCTGTTCGGCTTTCGATCGAATTTCTTCATTACTCATCACCAAACGCACTGCCCTACAAACATCCTCCCTGCGAAATGATCCGTCGTCAGCGCCTCTTTCAACCTCCACTCCCGCCTTCAATTCCCACGCGATTTGCCGACAGTTAAGCCCCTGGTCGTGACGCAGCGGAATCAGCACCAACGGCAATCCCCAGCTGAATGCTTCCATCACGGAGTTCCATCCGGCGTGGGTCACAAAGCTCCCCACCGAAGAATGCGAAACAATCCGCCTCTGGGGCTGCCACCCGCCAACGATCAGCCCCCGTCCATGCGTCCGGGACTCGAAACCCTCCGGTAACAAACAGCCCGGGAAGATCCCTTGAGAAGACCGCAACGACCACAGGAAGGGCATCCCGGTGTCCTCCAGAGCCAACGCCAGCGCATTTATCTGCTCCGCCGACAGATACGACTCGCTTCCGAACGACACATACACAACCGAAGACGGCCGTTGCCTGTCCAACCATTTTACCACGTTGTCTCCGGACTCGTCCTCCACCTCTGCGCCGGCCTCGGGCAGCATCAACGAACCCACGGAAATCACAGGCTTCCCGGTGAGGTCCCTTAGATATTGCAGATACTTGTTCTCTTCTTCAAAGCAGGATTTTATGAGTATTCCACATGAGTGCTGATATCCCTGCTCGGAGGCCGTGGGGCCTTCACGGCTTGACATAAACAATCCCACCACCTGGCGGGCTTCGAACAGCCGCCATGAGATCACCGTTGACGGATAGTCGGGAGTCGGTCGAGTCAGATCCTCCGCCGTTTTATCCGCTCCGTTTGCGTGGCTGTGCTTCGTTTGGCTGAGCACGTAGCTGAACACCGCCGGACTGAAGGTGGAGAAGACAAGCGTGGGTATTCCCAGCGGGGCGGCCACGGGGGCAGCCCACGACGCCAAGAGATCGTGGATTACGAAATCCGGGGAAAGGAGGCGCAGCAGGTTCTCCAACGTCCCCCCCAGTTTGTCGAATGCCTGATGAAGGAGATGCGCCATTTCTGGTTTGATGTCTGCAGTGCATTCAGCGGCGGGAGGCAGGCCGTCAACAGACGGCAATGCCATCTCCACCAGCTCGATCGGCTCCCCCTGTAAGCGCGCTTTGATTCGAGATATATTTACAGGCGTTGACAAAATGGAGACTCTTATGGCCCCGTGGCTTACCAGGCTTTTGGACAGGCTAAAGAATGGATTAATGTGACCTACTGCCAACCATGGTAGCATCACTACGTGAAGATGTTGTTTCCTCTCTGCTTCCATTTTTTTATATATATTGGTTTTCTCTACACCTCTTTTTATATCATTTTAACTCTCAACTTTGCTTCGTTTTTGTGGAGCCAACAGCAACAACAGTACTATAGTCGGGCCTGCAGGCTGTGGCACTGAGGTCTATATTATTTCAACTACTTTGGAACTTCCCTGTGCTCAATAGGGTATATAAATTAAACGGACATCAAAAAGTTTCTTTAAAAGTTGCATATATGGGAAAGCAATTCAAGGTTAATTAAAGGACTTTTACCTTGTATATCAAAAAGATGGTTTAAGAATTGCATATATAGTAAAGCTTTTCCCGGTTAAGGATTCTTAAAATATGTTTGGAGTAGGTAGTGTAGATATCTGAAATATATTTATTGTATGAATTAAATATGGTAGGTAGTGTAGATATCTGAAATATATTTATTGTATGAATTAAATATAGTAGGTAGTGTATATATCTGAAATATATTTATTGTATGAATTAAATATAGTAGGTAGTATAGATATCTGAAATATATTTATTGTATAAATTAGATATATTTATTTATAAATTTGTATAATTATTTTATTTTCTAAATTTAATATGTAATAGTAAATATTTTAAATATAATAAATATTATGTATTAACTTTGAATGTTTATTTTAAATTTAGTATATATTTTTATTTATTAAAAGGTTTTATATTAATTAATTATTATTTTTATAATTTTCTTATTAAATGGAGATAGATATCTCCAATTAAATCAAAGGTGTTATAAGTTTTATTTTATGTTTAAGATGGATGGATGGTTAGGTAGATAGATAGGTAAGTAGATGGATATATAGATCGATAAATAGGTAAGTAGGTAGGTAGCTAGGCAAGCAGGGAGGCAGGTCAACAGGTGGATAGGTACATAGAGACATAGGGTGGGTCGCTGGGTAGGTAGATAGGAAGCTAGCTAGATAGCTAGATAGATAGATAGACAGAGACAAAGAGATAGACAAATAGACAGAGAGATAGATAGATAGACAGAGAGATAGAGATACAAAGAGATAGATAGGTAGATAGATAGATAGATAGATAGATAGATAGATAGATAGATAGATAGACAAACAAATAGATAGATAGGTAGATTTTAATAAAAATAAAAATATTTTATGATGGTTAAATAAATGTCAAATTTAAGTTCAACCATTATTTTATCGGTCTGTTCCAAATTATTATGTGTTTTTATTTTCCTTGTCTATAATTATAATTATGACTTCCAAATCTCACTTATTTTATCCATCATTGTGATTATATCTCCCATCATAAAAATACAATTAATAAAAAAATTATATTAATTAAATATATTTGAAAAGGAAATTAAATTAACATATTTTAAATACATTATAATAATCATTTTAATTAATTTTAATAATATATTTAATTATTATAAATATAATTTATCATATTAATATTAATTCTTATGTTATTATTGAATATAAGTTATATTATAATGTAAGACTTGTACAACAATTTTTAGTCCAAAATTTTTATCGTGAGGCAATATGGAGTTAAACTTAGGCATTTTTTTTTTTTTTCCTAATAGTTAATTTTTAGGTATCATTTCCTATCTTTAACACTTTTTTTAATAATTAAATATTTTTAGTTTTTTAAATAAGTATTATTCTTTGATTTTATTATATGAACGAATTTTCTAGCCATATTATTATTTTTTAATTAATAAAAAATTATTAATTTTTAGGTAGCCAATGAGAATGCATAACATTGAAAAAAATTATTAAACTATAGTTTTAGAAAATATATTTATTTTATTAAAAAAATATAGTCAATTTTTAATAACTATCGACATCTGTGTTAGTATGCAAATGCACTCAATATTTTTGTTATTTTACATTACTTGGGGATGCCATGTTATGCATGGGATTTTTAAGTGCATATAAAAATGCAAATAGATTTTGCATAATTACATCATTTAAAAAATTTTACTCTTCTATTATTGTCATGTTCAAGATGTGAACAATTGCAACATACATGTTTCGTTGGTAATGAATGCTTCTTTTATGTCTCAATATTTTTTCATTGAGATATTATATAGGTGAAATATATGTGTTGTAATTATGTATATTTATAAGAAAATATGTGGGTGACAAAATAAGCATGAATTCTTACTTACATAATACAGACAAAGGATATTTTGCATATTTTTCATTTTTTTAAGTTAAAAATAGTTATGACTTGATGAATATAGTAATTATCTATATTTTAAGTAAATCATATACTTTTCTGATAGATACATGTTCATATATTTTTGGAGCATATTCAAAATAAAAGTTTTTTATTTTTATTTTTATTTTTATTTTTATTTTTATTTTTATTTTTATTTTTATTGAATGGAGGATATATTCAATGAGTATTTATTATGTATAGAAAAAATAAAATATTTGGACATAGGTGAAAGCATTGGAAGTGTATTATTTATTTATTATGAGTGTGTTTGACTTCCAAGAAGTAAAATGTGTAATTATTTGTTACCTAAAAAAAATCTTCCTATTCTTATATTTTCTTGTTGAAATATAATATGAATGGGTATACTCATTATATATACATTAAATATAACTAAATATATGTGAGTAACTCACACTAAACACATATCTCTATTTGTAAGTATTTGTAAAGGAAGTAATATTTGTTTACAATTTATTTATTTTTAAAATTAAATAAAATACGTATATATTCACTTTGTATATTATAAAAATTAACATGTGCTTATTTTTGTACCTTTTTCCCTTTATATAATATAACAATTTTACAATTTTTGTATATGTATTTTCTTTGAACAGAGTCATATGGGTGGCCACAAATGGACAAAGATCATGTTTTATATTCTTAACATTTTTTTCTTAAACATTTATGGTTTGGATATATGAGCTTTTTAAAATTTTCATCGAGTTTGTATGTGCCTCAAAATTTTATAATTATATATATTGCATTATTTATGAACAAAGTTTTGAATATATTTAGATGTATTATAATTTTGTAGTTTATACTATTATTTTTAGAAAATATATAAAAATATTTATATCTTCATGCTAAACAAAAAAAGTTATTATGTCGAGCGAGAAAGCGAGTGGGGGTGGGATTTTGAAATTGGGTGTAGAGGAGGAGGAGGTAGAGGATGCTGACAATGATGGAGATGATGATGAGAGGGTGGATTTTCTAGTTCTAGCTATACAAAATATCAGGGAAGATGTGTCATGTCCTAGAGTCTCACTTTATAAAATGGAAAGCAATTTCCTTCAGAGTGGCTTGGGGAAATCATGTTTTCAAATGGCCAATTTGGTGGCTTGGCTTAAGGATTTGGGTGTGTCATTTGATGACCGCCTATGGTTCTCTATTGTATGTAAGATATTGGATCTGTTTAGAAGGGAAGTAGTTTTATTATTCTCTTTCAAAGAATGGAGGGACCCTCTTTTGGGATGTTCATGGATTTTGACTTTCTCTAGGAAGGGGCTCTCATATGTTTGAGGTCCTCCATAAGTTTTTAGCGGTAGTGATTTTGCTTGTCTTTCTTTTATTTCGAGCCTACTAATAATTTTTAGTTACCAGGGACATTTACGAGAACACTTTGTTTTCATTCTAATCTAAGATTGGTGAAGTATCCTGGCCAACGATGTTAGGATAATATCCCCCTGGTATTTCTCTATCATCACAACCCTGTTGGGGTACTTTTTTTGTTGTTTGATCTAATTATTAACTCGTCAATACCCTATTATAAGGGTATTACATGTTTGAGTTTCCTAACTCCCTCTTTAGAGATATGTCAAGTTGACTGACATGATACATTGAGCCTTGTTATATTCACCATGTTCTTTAAGATGTTCATGTAGTCTGTATTTAATGATAACATTCTCTAGTTAATCATTGTTCAAATTTATAAATTGAATCGAGAATGAGGACTCTCTCTTCTCTACTTGGTGTTTGGAAAGAACTAATCTCTAATGCAAAGAAGGAAGTAGTTTTAGCTCTAGTTCTAAGTATTGGTTGTTGATTTTTTCACTAGTTTTACGAAATCTATTTTAAGCTCTAATTTTATTTTTGGAAGGAAAGTTATTTTGAGGGAATTAATCTATTCATTCTTGTTAATGACATCTATAAGGTGAGGTTTATCCTTGGAATTAACTTTGATGGTTTTACTACATCTTATAAGGAACTCTAATCCTATGGTTCCTCTAGAACCCTATTGGATCTCTTTTGGGAGACTTGGGCCTCCTTTTGTGACTAGGAAAATTATTCCTCTTTCAAAATGTTATCTCTAAAGGGAGGTAGGTTGGATGCCTCCTTTTTTGGTTCCCTCTAATGGAATTGGGTTCGCTAGGCACCTTAAAAATTAGCTTTCTCTTTTTTGGCTACCTATTTGGAAACTTCTTTGGTTATGATTCCACCTAGAATCCTTTTCCTGACTATATCAATGATCCTTAAGAGGGTCCTTCCTCATTTGGTGAATCCATTTGGGGAGTTGGGCCACCTTTTGCTTAGGGAAAGTGTTTATTTTGTTGGGTTTGGATCCCTTGGGGATTTTGATGGTTCTTTTTTAGACTTGGGCCTCTTTTTCCATTAGTCTAGGCTATTTTTCAGTCCAGCTAAACCGATCTAGTTTTTTCTCTTTTCACCATTGTTATTTCTTTTGTTTGGGTCCATTTTATTTTCCTGGTAAATTTCACCTTGTTTTATATTTTATAATCTAGGGGGAGACCTGGACCCCTTGATGTATTCAAACTAGATTCTACACTAGTTCAAAAATGGGTTAATCTTAAATTAAATAATTATATATTCATTAAATGTATATTATAAATAAACATGTATGTGTGTCAGTATTATATACATTCATATAAAGTTAAATCAAACCTAAAATGTAAGATTTGAATTATTTCTATTATTAAAGTTTTTTCAAAAAGTTATATAGTCTAGATATATTCACCATTTATATATGTTACAAATATATACAATCCTTGTGACTATCTTGTAATAATTATATACCTTATTTTAGAAAATACTAAGAAGGAAAGTTTTAAAGGAAACTTTTAGTTTGTATTTATTAGAATTAAAAAAAGGTGAGCATATGCATTGTATATGCAATCACTCTAAATAGACCATAGTGTACCTATAATCACCTAAAAGTGGTATTTGGATGTTAAGAGTGTCACTTGAGTTAGCCTATTAGCTTAGCCCTAGACCTATTCTAGAGCCTTAAACACACTTTTCTAGCCATTGTGTAAACCACATGCATCTATAGTCAGTCAGAACATAATCCTAGGATAACTTTCCTAGATCCCAACCTAGTTTTTCTAATAGTCTTCTAGGTGGACATTAGCACATTTGGGACACTACAACCACATGATACTAGTGTCCCCAAATGGGCACTATTGTCATTAACCCTAAATCTCCTAAATGAATACTATTTCAAATGTGTGCCCCTCTTAAGGTCAATTGAAGCACATTTTATTATCTCCACAAGCTATAGATCTCTATAAATACAAGTTTATTTGATATTTATTCACTGTATGGGAAATATATGCAAAACCCTATTCAAATAAAGAATAAGTTGAGAAAAATTAAGCTATTTGATCCCTATTATGCCCTAATTTTTCATACTACCATCTACAACAACCCTAAACCCAAATTTCAAATATTTCAAAGCTCAAGAACATTCAAGGAATCCAAATCCACTCTCATTCTAGCATTAACTTGTACTTATATCAAGCACTAGGTGGGAGAACTACATCTAGATTGATGCCTCTTCAAAGTATTGGTATGTAAGCAACTCTCTTCACAATGGGGTGTTGAGAATCTCAAACCTATCCTATTAACAAACAAACAATTATTTCTCATGCCATAATTTCAAGGAGGATTAGGTTTTTCACACTAAATCAACATTTTAAGGCACACCATAGGGTTAAAAAAATTTTGCTTATAGGAATACGACCTAAAAAAATAGGCAAAGGTGTTCCCAAAAAATTAGAATAGTCTTGCAAATAAGATACTAACACAACTTTGAGGACACTATAGCCACATGATACTACTTTTCAGGTGGGATGCTATTGTCCAGTAGGCAAACAAATATCAAAATCTTATCAATAACACTTAGAACTATACAAAACCTAGTTTTTAAACCTAGATCATTTGCAATAGTCACTTTCTAGATAAGTCTCTATTTAAGCATATTTATTACTATTTTTAGAAATTCAAAGAAGTTCAAAGCCATAATAAATTAGTACCTAATTATTGCATATTATTTAACTGATTTAGACATCTTATCCCTTTAACCAAACATAGAATTTACACTTATAAACCCTAAAAGGTTAAATTATTTGGTAAACCTAAATTACTTTGAATATTACTTGAAATTGCAATAAATTAGGGTTGCATACTTATAATTTTTAAGACAACCTAGATAATTAAAACAATATTATATTAGGGTTTCAATTTACTTGAATATAATTTAAATTATAACATAAAAACCTTAGATTTCAAACCCTAACCTTAGGGTCTACATTTCTAGAATTCAAATTTTAGTTTCATATATATTCTAATTTGTATAATCATGATTATAATGATGAAAGAAATTAATCACTTTTTGTTACAAAGTTTTGTACTTTCATTTACATGCTTGTTCCTTTTAATTTGGAATGAACTCATAAAAGACATAAATACATGTATAGATGATGATTTATATCAATTACAACATATGTCATATCTCATAGCATGTTATCTTTATCCTATATTAAATTTCATTAATAAGCAAAACCATACACACATAGAGGATTTAGCACATAAGCTAACAACTATGTTTCAAGTTTTAATGTCATATTTTTTCCAAAGGGAAGAATCTCCTTCTCCTCCTCACATCCATGAGGGTGATATCTACTTTTTGTCTAACCAAATCCATACTAACATTCCTCCATGAGATGAAACAAATTATACCAATGTCATTATTCCCCATACTTACCCTATTTTCACCTCTTCCTTATAGGGTGTGTGCCTACATGTTCAATTAGAAATAGCTAAGGTTTGCACTTGTGTGACTCTACGTGATCAGATTATTAGTATGAACAAGATAATTACATGTTTAAAAAAATAGAATCAACTATTACATGAAAATGTTACAACCTTGAAAAATCAATTTTTTAAAAGAGGCCTCAATGGCACAATAGTTTAAATCATGTATATGCAACTTCACCTAATCAATTGGTGGAAAACAATGTTACATATCCAAATCATAAATCACAACAAAGTAAATCTATAACTAGTGATTCAAAAAACATTCAAATAACAAATAAGAGCTCTAGTGGGATACTAAGGGACATGATTAAAGATAAGTTGATCAACCTACCTCCTCTAAACCCAATGAGGAGATCCATATATTTTTGTGCATATCATAAAATTCATGGGCACCACACCGATTCATGTTTAGCAAAAAAAATGTAATACAATAGACAATGGATACATATGAATCACATGATGACATTTCATTTAAAAATATACAATGACACATCTACCAATTCAAAAAGGGTCAAATTTAGAAATAATACAAAAATGTTTACCAAAGCATAACTCATAACAATACAAGGTTTAAAAAATATAATCATATTGAGAAATAGTACAACAATCACAGATAAATCAAGAAAATCCACCTCTCCAAAATGAGGTAAAATGTTCAATATGGTATAATTTTGGTCACAAATATCTACAATAGTTTAATTATCATGGTCAATGTTTTTGTAAACACACCCAAGGCATCACTACTCCTGTTCTAACATTTGATAACATTAATCAACAGGATTTGGGATTTATTGAACATTCTAAGGAAAATTGGTCACAGATATAGTTAATCAAGAAAAAATATCTATATATAAGAAATTTTATATAAAGAGAAATATCTTAAGTTGCAAATTTAAAATCATGCTCAACCTACAAGCATTCTCAAAATAGATTTTCTAGAAAAAGGGCTTCCACAACACCATATGTCTATAACAAGCATAGTTTCAAAGGCCAAAATCATAATCAATATGCCAAAGTAAAACTTAGAAAGGTCAACTCCATAGAATGAAGAAATTGCCTCTATCATTCTAGTTTATCATGATTCTGATATTAAATAATATTATGATTTTGATAATGAACAATACTTATATTCCTACTGCAACAACATTCAACTATAACATAGTAATCACACTATATGAGAGATTATAGCTCCCTTATTTGACACAAGTCATGATGATAGTGAGTCTCCCATGAGACTTGTTAGTTAGTATGGTTCCTACTCTTGTACATACTTCATTATCTCTCTTTCTCGTTGTAGATAGTTAATTTTCATTTGCTTTTACATAGCTTATACTCAGAAAACACAAAAATAATATAACATGTCAAATTATAAAATATATATATATATTAATCATAAAATACAAAATATATAGACTATATGCATTTATATGTTTACATTTCTACTACTTTCCAGATAATAAATATGATAGGTATCTTAGTATAGTGATTTTTATTGTACACATATGCATCACTTATTCTTGTTGAATACTTATAGATTACATATAAAACTCCAGTACACTACATTAATCAAGAATTGATATCATCTAGCTACTAATGGCATATACATTGATCCATGTTTATACATTTGAAACATCCACCCACTCAGAGGCATCTCATACACAATTGATACTACCAAGTTCCATCTTTACATATTATACATTCCATTTTATGCATTGATATATCTTGATATTGATCATTACTCATATTTTTTTCTAAATATCACTAGTTAGAATCAGTTTATGTGCATCTTAACATTTACATAGATTTCTACTACATAATTACACATGCTTTCATTTCTAGCTTTCTTAGATTAGACTTGATTGTGTTTCCTATGATTTTTCCAACTTTGAGGGCATTTATATATGCCATTGTTATTTGGAATGATGACACTTATATATGTGTATGCCTTAGACATGTGCCCATGTCCTTTGTGTGTGATTTTGTAACAACCTCATTGGGTGTTAACTAGAAAAACATGATTTTTTAAAATTAAATGTACACAAACAAAAAATAGATTACACCAGGAGATTCTAATTAGTGATCACACATATAATTTAAGTGTGATAACTATAAATAAGTACATAAAATCTAAATAGTCATTGATCACTATCGACATATGGAACACATCATAATACAACCATATAAAGTAATTGCAAATATCTAGCTACTATTGGTACAATATACAACCACTATTGATAATCTATAGTAAATATGTAATTACAATTCTTCATGATTATATTTTAAATAATAAATACAATATTATACAATATACATAAATAATATACATAGCTTCCTAAATCATGAGTTCCCCAAACTCTATAGTATATGCAGTGATCTCAAGTGTTGTCTCAAAAAATGGTACTGTTACGGGGAGGGAGAACATCATATGAGCACTTTTCCACACCAAACATGGACCAATGATCCCCTTCTTGAATTACATTAGTAAATAACCCTTCCTTCATAGATGAGTAGATAGTTATGGCATAGGAATCTAGAGAGATAAAAAAGTACCTATGTGTTGTGTGATTTCTAAAACTAAACATGCAGTGTATCATAAAAAAATCTTTTCTATTGAAACATATTGCACAAACATGTAAATCATACTCATGATATGATAATGTCTCACTAAACATACTTTAGCTAAATTTTTCAAGAATGATAAATAATAAATATCTATAGATCAATCAAATTTATACACACCACTTGATCGAATTGCCTTCATCTGGCATTGTGATGCTAGTAAACCAGTGAAATCCATATCACTCCTTACTCAACATCAACAAGAAATATTGGTCAAACATAATTTAAACACAAGATTCATGAAATTTGCATCCTACTAAAAATCATATTAAATATAACATGTTACACATAGGAGTAATCAAAACATATATTTATTCTAAATGAATGAATCTTATATTATTATCTATCCCATACTAAAAATAGTGATTACAGTTTATACCACCTAGGTAAAATACATATTTAACTATATATTTTAACTACAACCATTATTTTTCAAACATAATAAACATTATGATAACCCATATTATCATAGTTTAGGGTTATAAAATATAACTACTAATTTTTCACAATCAATCATAATAAATTAGTCTTAAATACATAGAAACATAAACTTCTATTCAAGGAATTAGATATAAAAAAATAGGTCACAGTTCCCATAAAACATATAATATTTTATCCTAGCATTTTTTATACTCTCAAGAGTTGTATGCATACATACATAAAGTCCTACTCTCTGTCATGCAACATTATTTTCAAAAAATAATCAACTAGCATATATTTAGTCCATCAAATATATGAATGAGTTATACATATACCAATTTTATTTTTTACCACCCAGGTACAACATATATTTATATTTTAGTATTTTATGACATCTCATAATATCATAGTTCACAACTACATAATTACACATAATCAAACTTACATTTTCAAGAATCAAATTACCCATAATAATAAATTATGGTATTATAGCACCCAGATATACCCTATGTTTAAACTACATACTACTATAACTTATAGACACACATCACAATGTACTAATCTATGCCATATATGTCTACACATTTGTACATAGTAACACTCCCATAATATGTGTCACACATGAGTATTCAATGATGAATATATACAAACTAAAAAGTAGTCATACTACTTGTAGATAAAATAAAGAACTCATAAACACATTATAATATTTCATTTAAACATCTATTTTCTATTTCTAAGAGATTATTTTAATATGATTGTAGTTTTATATCCCTAAGAAACTTTATGTCTTTATTTAACCATCACTTGCTATCAGTATATCTCCTATATACTAGTACTTATACATCATAATATGAACCATATATTCATACTCAAATGACATGAAAACACTATACCAATGTTCAATTATATTTCATAATAAAAAAATCCCTATGATTTCACCAATTCTTTAAAATTTTCCTATTCATAGAGTATATTGATCAAATCTATAAGATAAAATATTCTACACAAAAATCTCCTTCACAATTTTAATTATATTTTAGGGATTTGGGTACACATGTAGATGGTGCCCTACTCTTCTGGAGCACATGAGTTAATTATAATATTTAATATAACTATTGACACACATCACTATAAACTAATACATTCTATATGTGCATACACATATGTATAATTTAATATACCCATAATAGGCATTGTACACGTATTCTCATAATAATAAATATTGCTCAATAATTCCTACAATCATTTATAATTATAATTGAGGATCTCAAATCACATAGCTTATCTCAAGATAATGAAAATGTATGCTGAGCTATAAATATGTTTTTCCAAGGCCCTATTATGAATTTTGGTGTACTATAACCACATGCAAACACATGCAATCTTATGCTCGTATTGATATGTCTCCCATCAAACTTGACCAATATGTAGACTCCTTTAGAGGATTATCCAATTTGTTTCATTTTTATTATATATATTTCATGCATAAATGTATAAAAAATGATCATAATATATATCACAAGTTATTTTATGATATTGTGACTTTTTATTATGACATTATGCCAAAAAATACTTCCTTATAATAATTAATCATTAAGAAGCATTTATAGATAAATATATGGCTTGTAACTATTATGACTTTCTATATTACCATATGTTAGCTATTACTACAATTGGAATCTAGATGGTGGACACATAAGTAACTATTCATAATATAATAAAGCATTATTACCAAGTGTTCATTGGTATCTGTTAACTGTATTTACATATACATAAATTATATAATCATACTCATTTTATAATAAGAATAAATATGTAATAAGTCATATACATACTTAGTGGTAAGTCAGTCATTAAATTGACTCATCCATATATATTTATACTGCTCAATTATGCTCGATTTATAATAATAATAATAATAATAATAATAATAATAATAATAATAATAATAATAATAATAATAATAATAATAATATATGCCTATCTAAGTATAGTGATATGATATGCTCCAATCTTAAGTAATTATAATTGTATAGATCTCCCCTCCTTTACATCAGAGTTTTTTTTTTTAATTCTATTTATCTTAGATCACCCCTTTTATCCACTTGCACCACCTAGCTCTATTGTGAATGTATCGATGCATGCTTACTTAAGTCACTGCATATATATGATTCACTATAAATACTAAATACAGAATTAAATCATTGTATAAGTATGATTCACTAAAATTAATAAATATAGAATTATAAATCATTGTGATTAATGACTCAACTTCCTAAGTAAGTTGTTGTGGGTCATTGCTTATATGCTCAAAACATTAAGCCATTGCAATTTCTAACTAAGTTACTATACATATTAAATAGATTATTTTTATATGTTATAATAGATTAAGATATCAATGAATATATCAGACATATACACCTATATTAAATCTATTATAACTCTCATTATAGAATAAGCATATATATTTTCTATGACAATAGTGATCCATGCTAATAAATACCCTCTTAAATAGGTATCATAATAACCAAGTGATCATACTATTATTACTATACAGATCTAGGAGGTATCCACTTATAGTGGCATCTATTCTAGAGTATAACAAAGTATGGTTAAATAGATTTCTCTAATATAGTAACTGTGAGCTATATATGGGTATATATAGAACAAGTATAATGAATCCATATTTCTATTACTATATTGCTACATTAATTACACACTAATTCATTACATCCTATGAAATAAGTCACTATATAAAACATATAAATATAATGTTTTCTATGTAGATAAGTCACCACCCTATAATTATTTTAGGTATTTACGCATATTTATAAATATAGTTCATACCTAGATATATACAACCAGCATATAAGGATTCATACATAAAAGTATTTTTTTTTCACAAATACACAAAAATTTGAGTACTTTTCTTACCTATAAATTCTTCCATTTAGTTGAATCCTTTATTTCTTCTTTTTCTCTATATGCTATGGCTTTTCTCCATCTTCTGTCCCATTTCATATTCCATGATCCCATAATAAGAAGGTGTAGTCTTTGCTTTAAAAGATTTATCTCTCACTCTTTTTTTCCTTTGTTTTTGTTATTTTTAAATATATTCCTTTATTTATTAATTTTCCTAATTTTAGATCATTCTTTTCTCTCTTTTTTCTCCTCTCAATGACAATTTCCTACATTTTATTTATTTATAACATTATTTAACAAAAATCCATAATTTTTTAAATTTTTATTCATTTTTTATATTAATTATAATAACCATTAAATTTACTAATTTACTTAGTATATCAAATGTCAAAAGGGTTTAATGATAAGTCCATTAATTATTAATCCTTGAATCTGCACTAATTATACAAATTTACTTTTTTTTTTAATCATTAACAGTCACATATGTAAATCATGCAAGTTGAATTTTGAATAACCATATAACCTATTACATCAAATCATGAGAAAACACCTATCTAATGCAAACAACATTTAAACACACTAAATTAATTTTTTTATGTATGCATTATAACATGTGTTAGCTAATGTGGTGTGTTTAGGCTTCTAGTTGGTTTCTCTATCATCCTCTGATATCTCTATCTATGTCACCCTCTCTGATGATGTGCTCCCTCCGTCATGCTCTGAGAGATGAGTTTTTTTGCATCAACCTCACAACAAGTAGGTAGTTAGACCATAACAATATGATAAACTTACAACGTAAAATATAACTAAAATAACAATCTAACATGTTTATAATGTAACCACATACACTACAACTAGCTCATAACAATGTAAACATGTAATCTAATCAATATCTTACTATCTCATAAAAATATATATCTCAAAACTTAATTAAAAATATCCAAATTCAAATTTGTTAACTATAAATATGTATGGGTAATCAAATAGTTTGCTTAGTCAGGAATCAAGATGTAACAAATTGTATGCTTCTATATACAGACACTTGAACATGTCCTTCTATGTTAATCTAAGACAAATTGCTTGTTTCTTGTCTATGTGAACATTTAAATATGTCTTTATATGTCTTAATTCTCATATTTAGTGACATGTGTCTATATCCCTTATATTGTGGACCCTTGGCTTAATTTTACATGCCTCATGTGTTTGTATGAATGATTTTTTGTATGCTTCTTCACCATGACACTTGTATTTGATTGTCTCAAACACACCAATTTTTGATTCCATGATAGATCTCATGCATCTATCCTTCTACTTGGGTGTCATGATGGACATCATGCCCCATTCACGTAGGTAGTTACTCAGATTTGATGTTATACATGTTGATTACATCTATATTTAAACCCTTGTGCAATGCTAGATTAAACATACATCTTACATTACTTACTCACGTTTAGATACTTTTACATTTCAATGTTATGTTTGTACATTGTATTGGAATATCATGCATATGCTTTGGCTAACACATTCTATAGAGCTACTATTTTTTAGGATAGTTCTTACATAGGTTTCATAAATACCCTCAAAAGAGGGGGAATTCATGGGGATTTGTCACAAAAATCAAGCTCCTTCTTTGTTATTTATAGATAAATTTCATCACACAGGGTCAATTTTAGAAATTAGACACAAAAAAAATAGAGACTCAAACAGTAGTTTAGATCACCTAGATTTTAGACTAGGCAAACATTAGCACCCATATTGGGACACTAGAAGCATAGGGCACTATTGTTCATTACAAGCCATTATTTTTTAGTAACCCTAGATTTTAGACAGTTCATATTAGCAAGACCAGTACACTAGGTATAATACAAATTTATATAGATATAATCATAGATTTGATAGTTATGTTTAGATTTTTCTTAGATACATTCATTTCATCTTAGATTAATACTAGTTACTCAAATTTATGGGCATCATGTGTGGCATAATCATTCCCACATTAAATTTAGTTACATAGATTTAGTTATTATATATTCATTTCGAATTCATTATAATCAGATATCAGATTAGAGGCATGTACACTATACATAGTTTCTATATACTTAGCTACACACAAGTTGATTAGATGGAATGACAAACTCCATGTAATTTTATGCATTGTATACACTTGTTATCATATTCTAGGCTATCACTAGATTCATGCCTTACTCCATCTATAGTGGTTGGCATTCTCAAGTGGCCCAAAACTACCTAATATACTCAAGTGACCACAAAGCCAACATATGCAATTAGATTTACTCAATTAGATACTTTCAACACTTTATACAATTTAGATATAAATGCATCTACTTCACATGGGTTGGAAATGATATAGTTAGCGCCTAATTGAATTCTTGAGCCACACACTTACATTCTTATCCAAGTTATTTACAGATTAGGATCCACTAAGCAAAATTGAGTAATGATGGAGTCAAAATCAGATTGAGTTATTAATCCACCCATATGAGGATTGAGCAAGCCATTAACTCAATCAAAGCTATTCAATGATATGATCACTATTTAAACTCACACATATAGGTTGTCACCAGGTTTATGTATTGGTTCACATACCCAACAAGGTGTATTTATTTATTTTCTCTCTCTTTACTCACCTTTACTTAGATACTTTATTTCAACATAAACTATTGCTTTTGATCATATATAAGTAAGGATTAATTTTTGCATGTTTCATTGTAGGTTATTGTTTTGGATCATGTTCCACATACACAGACCCATATTCACATACTCAGACTTAGCTACACATGCTTCACATCCAAGGTAAGTCTAGGTACACTTTTTTCCTTTATACTAGTAATTTCACTTTGCTACATTTCTAGCATAAAAAGGGGGTAAATGTAATCACTTAAAATGTTATTTAGATGTTAAGAGTATCACTTGAATTATCCTATTCCTAGCTTATCCCTAGACCTATCTTAGAGCCTTAGAAACACTTTTTTAGCCATTGTGCAAACTCCATACATCTACAATCAGTTAAAACATAGTCTTAGAACAACTTTCCTAGATCTCAACCTAATTTTTTTAAGAGTCTACCAAGTGGACATTAGCACCACATTTGGGACACTACAACAACAAGGTGTTACTATATTTTTCCTTAACTCTCCTAAAAATATACTTTTAAAAATGTGTGACCCTCCTAAGGTCGACTTAAGCATATTTTCTTATCTGAACAAGCTACATATCTCCATAAATACAAGTCTTTTTTTACCTTTATTCATCAAATGTGAAATAGATGCCAAAGCCTATTCAAACAAAGGACAAGTTGAGCAAAATTAAGGTATTTGATCCCTATTCTTCCCTACTTATACATACTACCATCTATAACAACCCAAAACTATATTTCAAAGCTCAAACACATTTAAGACATCCAAGTCCACTCTCATTCTAACATTCACATGAACTTACATCAAACACTAGATGGGATAACTACATCGGGATTGATCCCTTTTCAAAGTATTGGTATGTAGGAAACTCCCTTCACAGTGAGGTGTTGAGGATGCCCAACCTATCCTACTAATGAACACATAATTATTTTTCATGTATTACTTGCAAGGAGGATTAGGGTTTAAACACTAAATTAGGTTTTTCAAGCATAACACAAAGTTTTATATTTAATGCATGTATACATAGGACCAAAACACACAAGTGCATGTGTTCCCAACAAATAGGAACAATCTTGCAAAGAAGATAATAACACTACTTTGAGGACACTACACCAACATGGTGCTATTATCTGGGTGGAGCATTACTGTCTAGTAAGTAAATAAATCCTACAATTTTATTGATGACACTTAAAACTATACAAAACCTAATTTTTAAAAAACCTAGATCATCTATGATAGTCACATTCTAGATAAGTCTTTATTTAGGCATATTTATTACTATTTTTAGAAAAATAAAGAGGGTCAAAGACATAAAAAATTAGTACTTAATTATTGCATATTATTTCACTGATTTAGACATCTCATCCCTTTAACCAAATCTAATATTTACATTTTTAAAATCTAAAAGGTTAAATCAATACCTATCATTTTTTCATATTTTTTATGAGAAAACTTATTAGGAAAATTTTATTTCCTACATTTTTTTTTTTTTGTATAACATGATAGAATGTCAATATAATTGTATATATTGGTTTCACATATGTATTTTTTGTGTTACAATTTAAAGCATTGTAGCATATAAGCATATATTTACTTCAAAAAGTACAGAGAAGGAAAAATTTTCACATTTAGAATTTTTTCCCCAAAAATAATATACTAAGTATGTATACTAACCAACCTTGTGCAAAAACCAAAAAAATCTATGCCTATGATAATAATAATTCAATAACATGATTAAGTTATAAGAAACAAATTTTGGGCCTTTTGCACATAATTTTGTTTAGGAGTGCTTAAAAATAGAAAATACATTATAAGTAAATTATTAGTTTGGTCACAATTTATAAGTTTAAGTTTGTGTGTGTGTGTGTGTGCGTGCATGTGTGTGTGTTTGTTTCTAGTGTTGGTAAGTTTATTCTAGATATTTTAAGGATAAAATCAAATATCATTCTTTCTTATATCTCAATTCAAAATGACATTTTTTTTGCATTCAATTGTGATGTCTTTAGTCAATTCACGTCATTTTATAGTTATTTAATGTAAAAAATAGGAAGACTTGAACATAGATGACTTCATTGGTAATCTACTACTACTCTATTTTGGGTGTCTTGGATCTATGGATGGATGCACTCTACAACTTTTTGTTGCTAATGGACACATCTTTATGTCCCTATAATTTTATTTGAAATATAGTGTAATAAAATTATATGCATGCCAAGAATTTCCACATGATTTTTTCTCATTAGCCAAAGATAAATAATATATTAGTCTTTAATATGTAGTGCTATCTACGTTGGCATGCATATATGTTTAATATCTAACCTTATTTTCATCTAATAGGATGGGAACATCATTTTTATTATACATTATTTTTATTTGTGTGAGATTATAGGTGAAAAATAAAGTATAAATGAATTGTTTTATAATGGGCTTTCAATTTATTATATATAGATTTAAGTGAGTTATCATAGGAGATATAGAGAATGTAGGGATTATAATAGACTCCTTGTTTATAAACTAGCAGTTTCCCCAAAGGTGCAAAGAAAGCCAAAGGATCATGAAATAAATGCTCTATTAAAAAATTCGAATTCAAAGTACAGCTAGCAACTTCACCTAAAATGTGAAAAAGAATAATTGAAACATTAATGGCATCACATATTAGAAGATGAAATTAAAATAAATAGAAAATACTTGACAACTGTGTAAAATAACATAAGGAATTCATCATTTTCCTAGACTCTATCTTGGGCACATTCATCCAATTGGTTATGATTAATACTCTTCATATTGTTGTGTATAATATTTTGGCATATTCTTCCATATGGGTAAAGCTATTTTTTATTATTCTATTTTTATTTTATATCTTGTTGGAGATATTAAATTGTGGACAATGATGTATTTTAATTTATGAGGATTCTTGTAGGAGACTCTGGGTAGTAAAAATATTTATAGAGATTTATTTAGAATTCTTTATCAAACAGTAATATACTTTTTTTAGTAGACATGTTGAGTCCTTGTCTAGTTTTTATTGAGAAGACCGACATACAATTCATAAGTATGCATCTCAAAATAGTAAGTAGCTAATATTTCCCTTCAAAGAAGATATATCCTATGCACTTATAATATAATATCTATAGTAAAAGGCCCCTAGTCTTGTGTGCGTGAGTGCATGTGTCAATACTACAAGTTTCAATGGTTCCTACCATAATCAAAATAAATTGTTGGAAAATAATAGCTTGGTTTATCAATGTTACCATAGGTCAAACAAAAATAGTCCAAACATGGAAATTGTTTTGAGAATACTCTTAAATCCCAATTCCATATTTATGTTTTCAGACTAAAATTCATCAAATCTATATAAAGTGTAATGACTTTGGTCCAATGTCAAGTAGAGTTCTTTTGCATTTCATGTTGAAAGTTACTTGTTTCTCCTTATTCCATACATTTTCAAAAAAATTGACCTTAATTACTTGTATCTACATTAGTCCACCCCAAATAGATTGAGTTCAACTCTTAAATCTACAAGTAAGATATTCAAGCAACAAATAAATAACAAAGTGACAAGAAACATGACTACAAGGAAGTAAAACTGTCACACTTCAGATAAATCTAGATCAATAAAAAAATGATTAAAGAATTAAACAATTATCACATTTTAAGTGTAAATATATGGGATGATTGATAAATAACAAAAACAGTCACTTGATAATTTATCATATTTGTTACACCTAGTTCAATCACTCCATCTCAATAGGTAACATGCATTAGGAAATGAACATTGCTTGAAGCCGGTGTGAATGTCAAATCATCAATACCAATCTTATTATAAATTCATGCTTATTTGAATGCCAAATGTCTATAGACTATGAAATCTTTCTTGATCCAACCAGTGCAACATATAGTAGTATTGATTTATCTAATGTAAATAAAATAAATGATATTAATCTTTCATACTAATAAAATCACCATAGCAAGAAGAACATGAGAGAAAACTTTGATTTCCACTTCTTTGGATTTACATAGTGCCATAGGACAAAGATTCCCTAGAGCCCTACCTAGTAACCTATAAACAATCGAATGCCCAATTATACATGAGCTCTACCTAGTAATTTTCTCTTAGAACCCATCGACACTTACCTCATATCTTTCTTGCAACCCATTGAAACTTACCTTGTATCTTATTTTGTGTGAAAGTGATGGTAAAAAATGAAATTATGTGTTCTTATATACAGTATTGAAATTTTTAGGGAGGAGATGCTTTGTTTTCCATTGAGTATAAACAATGACAAAAAGGTATGAAAGGGATAGGCTAAGGTCTATACACAATAATCCCTCAAAAGTATTGGTAGTTTTCTAATTTAGGGTGAACAAGTGATTTAATTATGGTGCAATGTATTAAATAGAATAATATATGTTATATTAATATAGTAATCAACCAAAAAAAATATAGTATATATTATATGCAATAAATAATAAAATTTTATGTTAAATATTAAATATTTATATATAATAATATATAAATTGATAAATAATATTATTATATTATATGTTAAAAAATAATTGAAACATTAAAAACAAACGCCAAAACTCCTTTTAAATATAATTTATATCCTACATAATTTATTTTATTTAAAATTTATTCAATCTTTTCTTGTCACATTAAAAACTTGAGCATCAGAAATATTTATTATTTAATAACTAAGGCATTGAACTTGCTCTGCAATTGATGTCCCTCTTCCCCAGTTCATATATTCTCTATAATAAAACGTACTCAGTACAAAATCTCTATAACATTCGAGCCAACCTAACACCCTAAAAATATCAGCGCTAATTCATCTTGTAACAATAAAGAAAAGAGAATATGTAAAAAATTATATAGTTTATTAACAATTAATTTTCCATAATTTAAAAATTAAAAATGAAATATAATAAAAGATATCCACAATTGCATTTCTCAAATAAAATAATGTGTATTATATTTATTTTACTTGTCCGATAAATGGTATAGCATGAAACAGTTTTCAGTTCGTTGGAAGTTTGATAATACCCGAGGTAAAAACTTGGTTGTATTCGTCTGAATTCTAGGAATGACATCTACTGCAAAAGCCCAAAACTTATTTCACAGTGCGGACATCTCCCTGCACATCACCAACGATTAACTGTTAATATAATTCTAATTATGAGCAGTTAACTCACACGAAGGGTACCACCTTTGAAATGTTAGCTATATGAAGATGCAAAAGCTGGGTAATAAGTCACAACACCTCTACACATTACATTCTGTGCTGAGACTGGTATCATTAAAATGGCGAAAAGTTCAGTGGCACTAGTTGTAGTAGTGAAGATGATGGTGGTGTTAAGCATATATACAGTAAGCCGTGCAGGAAGTGATTGTGCGGGTGCAGCAGTAGCGTTGGGGCCATGCTTGCCAACGGTGGGACTGAATCCAAGGGACCCTCCTCCTGAATGCTGCGCTGCTCTTAAAACTGCTGATGTAGACTGCATCTGCAGCACTGTCGAAGCCACTTACAATCTGCCTTCTCAGTGCAATGTTCCACCTGCTGACCGTATTAATATCCACCATAACTCTCGCGCATTTCTTATAGCTGAGGGCAGAAATAAATAACAGCTGTTGGAATATTCTCCATTTTTGTCTCTTGAAAATTCTTACACGTAAATATGAATCTTATCCTGGGGAAAATAAGATGTATTATTTCTTGTGCAATCCAATACGAAATTATTATTTGGAATCGGAGCAGTGTTTATCCTTTGTATAATGGAAGTCTAAAAGGATTTGTAAGGGGCATTTTTCTTATTCACCCGTGTGAATGAAAGTCTAAATAGTGAGACCTTTGTATCATTCCCGTATGAAGTAGTTGTAGGAATGTTTGATATTGCAGTTTGCTTTAATGATCGAGTCTGACATTGGCTTTTCTTTGGTATTCCATTGCATTGCATTGCCGATTGGTGCCATTACTTTTGCCATCTCTGTGCCAAAGATCTATCAAGGTGATCAGTCTGGGCATTAATATGAAATTATAGGCCGAGTGTATTCTGTCTGAATCCTGCGTGGTACGTACATCAGCCATCTCCTTCGTGGATCAACATCACCATGTCTGCTATGTTATCCTCACTTCTAGTAGCGTGAACGCATTTGGGAAAGTGTTGGAGGCCGTTCAATCCTCTCTATCTCGTGTCAGATCTGCCATGGATGTGCTTGCAAAGCTACCATTCTCTGTTGATCATTCGTATTGTATATGTTGCAGTCTTCCATATATACATGCTCAAAACCATCTAGCTGTTTGTATTGAGTTCTGCGTTAGACTATGAGGGGTCGAAATACCAAGGCATATTTTTTTTTTCAAAGTTTCGAGTCAATAGCTTGCGATTTCAAATACTAAGACATGCTTTTCAGTTTCGAGTCAATATTTATGTTTTTTAAAGATATATTAAGAGTATTTTACGTTTAGGTTGTGCAAGTTTTATAGTGATAGAAGACATTAAATAGTTTTATACACATCCTATTAATGTTTCAGTTGTTTAAAACTATGTTCTTGTTTTATGTTAGTTTTTTTATAGAGAGTATAATAGCTTAAAGTTATATAAACGTATTTTTGCATTTATGTGAATCAAAGTCAATCAAGGCAAAAGGAGTCATTTTCGTGTATGTTGTTAATGTCGGAAGAAGAAGACAAAATAAAAAACTGTAATAGAGATATTTTTCGATGAATTTAATATCTATTCTAGGGTGGGGTTTAATAAAAATAATATATAGTTGAATTTCAAATTTCAATTTTTTGAGTAATCAACAATATATTGAAGGTCGAAGGTAATGGAGGTAGGAAGTCTAATAGCGCTTCCCATTCACCATTAATGAAGGGGATGCAATGGAATAATATCAAACCATATGCACTAAAACAACTAATGCCAAAAAAAAGTTGTTAATGATAGTGATAATCATTTGTGTTGTTTGTGGTCGAATAGTATTGATCTATAAAATAGTTACAAAAGAAAACAATGCGGACTTAGTCCTCAAACATTTCGTCTTTAGTTTGTGTATTGTATATTGTATTAGTGTAAAGCACAATATTTGTGGGTGAAACAAAATCTATTTTCTTTAGTATTGTATTCAATTATTAATTAATGTACTTATTTATATAGATGTGGAGGGTGAACAAAGATGTGCAATTTTGTTCATATCTGAATAGTTGATATATCCATCTATGAAATCTATTTGTGACAGATACAAAAAATGAATAAATGTGTGTATGTCCAAGTTTATATTTAATTTCCCATTCATGATCTATGGTTGATGTGCTCCCATGTGAATGGTTAATAAGAAGAAGTTTATTTTAATGTTAGTACTAAAGAAGAGAAAGTTAAGAAAATAATGTTTAATACTTACATTATTATTTCTCTGAAATTATAGGTGAAAATAATATGTGTATCTGAGTTGTTGTGAAATGGGTTGACAGCTCATTATAAATAGATTTGAGTGACAATGTAGAGATTAAAATAGACTTCTTGTTTATAAAAAATTCTTGTGTATAAATATGAATATTTTTTTATGAATAAATTAACAAAAGTTTGTTATATCATTTTTTATACAATTTAATAATAAATTATTTGTTTATCTATTATTTTATTAAAATATAATATTAAAAAAATGTATTCATTATGTGAGAAAGAAGGAACTCTATAAACAAAACCATATAAATGTTCTAAAATAAACATAAATTTTTATTTGCAAATACTTATTAAAAAATATTTTATATTTTTATTTGTAATATTAAAAAAAAAATAAAAAATAGTACCTGTATATATTCACTATGCACACCACAACAATATGTGTTCATATATATTTCAATAAATCCCACGAGGGAATGTTTTCGGTAAATCCTACGAGGGAATGTTTTCGGTGTTTCTTTTTTGTACTTTGAAAAACATATGGTATAGTTTTGATATATTATATGACCTACTTCCAACCATGGCAGCATCACTATATGAATATGTCGTTTCCTCTGTGCTTCCATTTTTGGATAAATATTTGTTACGTATATACCTTTTTTTTATATCATTTTAACTCTCAACTTTGCCTCATTTTGTGGAGCCAACAGCTACAACAATACTATCAGTCAGGCCTGCGGGCTGTGGCATTGAGGTCGACATTATTTCAACAATTTTTGAACTTCCTTGTGGCTCAATAGGGTAGATAAATTAAATGGACATCAAAATGTTTGTTTAAGAGTTGTATATATGGGAAAGCACTTCAAGGTTAGTTAAAGGACTTTTAAATCATGTATGGAGTAGGTAGTGCACATATCTAAAATATATTAATTAAATATTTTTAAATATGAATTTGTATGATTATATTATTTTTTAAAATATGATATGTATTAATAAATATTTTAAACATATAAATATGATAAATGTTAGGTATTAATTTTGAGTGTTTATTTTAAATTTATTAAATATTTTTATTTATTGAAAGGTTTCATATTAATTTATTATTATTTTTATAATTTTTTATTGAATGGAGATCGATATTCCCAATTAAAAAGAAATGTAAGTTTTATAGGTTTAAAATATTTTTATTTTTAAAATAAAAATAAAAACATCTTTATGAAAATTAAATGAATGTTAAATTTAAAGTCAACTATCATTTTATCGATTTATTCTAAATTATTATATATATTTTTCTCATTTTCTTTATCTATCATTATAGTTATGCCTTTCAACTCTAATCTATCTATCACTGTCGTTACATCTCCCACCATTAAAAAATATAACTAATAAAAAATAATAATCAAACTATTATTTTCATTTAACAAATTCATTTTGAAAAAAAAAAAAAATTAAATTAAATTAATAAATTTTAAATACATTATAACATAAAATCATTTTAATCATTTTAATAATATATTTAATTATTATGAACATTATTTTTCATAATAACATTAATTCTTATACATTATTATTGAATACAAATCATATTAGAATGTAAGACTACACAATTTTTAGTCCAACATTTTTATCATGAGGTAATATGAAGTTCAACTATGTTGCTTTTTTTTTTTCCAATGACAATTTTTCAATTATAATTTTCTATCTTTAAACTTGTTTTATTATTTTTAATTTTATATATATATATATATATATATAAATAATTGAAATAAATTTTTAGTTATATAAAAAAATTTAATTAATAAAAAATAAATAATTTTTAAATAATTAATGAAAATGCACTACATTGAAATAATTTTTTTGGATTATAATATATAACTAAATATTTATTTTATAAAAAAAATATAGTCAATTTTTAGTCACTATCGATATTTGTACTCAATATTTTTCATGTTTTGCATTGTTTGGAGATACCAGGTTATGTGGTGGATTTTAAAGTGCATATAAAAATATAGATAGCTTTTGCATAGATGACATCATTCAAAATATTTTATTTTATTTATTATTGTTATCTTTAAAATGTGAATAGATACATCATACATATTTTTGTTGGTAAAGAATTTTTTTTTGTGTCTTAATATTTTTCATTAAAATATTATATAAATAAAATATATTTATTGTATGTATGTATATTTGAATTTTTTCAATTTTTTAAATTAAAAAATGTTATAACTTAATAGATATAGTCATTTTATATATTTTAAATAAATCATATATCTTTATGAGAGATACATGTTCATAGATTTTTTAAATACACTTAAAAAAAAAAAAAAAAAAAGTTTTAGATTTTTTAGATTTTTTAGATTTTTTACTTTTTATTAAATGGAGGATATATTCTTAATATATTCAATGTATATTTATTATGTAGGGAAAAAATAAAAAACTTAGATATAGGTGAAAGTATTGGAAGTATGTTATTTATCTATTATGAGTATGTCTGACTTTTGGAAAGTGCAACATGTAATTCTTTGTTTATTGAAAAGAAGTCTTTTTATCTTTATATATATATATATATATATATATATATATATATATATATATATATATTGAAATATAATATGTATAGGTATATTTATTATATATATGTATTAATTGTAAATAAATATGTATAAGTAATCCAAGATAGAGACATTTCTATTTGTAAGAAAAGTATTATATTTTTATAGTTTATTTTTATAAAAATAAAATATGTATATATTTATTTTGTATATTATAAAAATTAACATATACTTTTTTTTTCCTTTAAAATATAATATAATCATGTTATATTCACTGTATATATTTTTTCTATGAACAAAGTCATATGAGCGGCTGAAAATGGATAAAGATTATATTTTACATTTTTAACATTTTCTTTTTTTTTTTAACTTTACAGATTACATATATGAAATTTTTGTATTGTATATCGATTTTTTATGTGCTGAAAAAAAATATCTTTATATATATTTCATTGTTTTTTAACAAAATTTTGAAGATATTTAGAAGTATTATATTTTTGTAGTTTATGTTTATGTTTATATATATAAATTTATAAAATAATTATATTTTCATTATATATTATAAATAAAATATATGTGTGTCAATATTATATATTCATATATGTTTAAAGCAAATCTAAAATATAACTTTTTTATTGTTTTCAAAAAGTTATCTAGTTTAAACATATTCAGTGTTTATGTTACAAATATAGACAATCCTTATGACTATCTTATAATAATTATAAACCTTAATTTAGAAAATACTCAAAATAAAAAATAAAAAAATAAAAAAGTTAAAAAAAAGTTTTGAAGAATTTTTTTTAGTTTTTATTTATTAAAAAAGAAAGAAAAAGATGAAGATGAGCATATGTATTGTAATTTTAATCATTCTGATACGTGTGCTTACCATATTTTTTAAAAAACTTATTAGGAAAGTTTTTGTTTTCTTCTAATTTATTTTTATTCTTATAACATAATAGAAATTTAATAAAATCATTGTATATATTAATTATACACATGTATTTGGTACATACTAGTTTATAACTTTCTAAATATATATATATATATATATATATATATATATATATATATATATATATAATTTTATTTATTTATTAAATGAGATAATTTTATGCAAAAACCAAAAAGACTATACCAAAGTTACTAATGTAAGAACATGATTAAGTTATAATAAGTAATTTTTTAGCCTTTTGCGCGTAACTCTAATTTGGAGGGCTCAAAAATAGAAAATAAAGTATAACTAAACTATTAGTTTAGTTTCAATCTTCAATTTTTTTTTATTTTTTTAATGTTAGTAAAGTTATTTTAGATATTTTAGGGATCAAATCAGCTATCAACTTTTTTCAAAATGTTAATTTTTATTTATTTTTATATTTAATAATGATATCTTTAATCAGTTCATATTATTTTATAGTTTTTAATTTAAAAATATTAGAAAACTTGAACATAAATGACTTTATTGTTAATGTATTATTCCTCTTTTTTGAATGTCTTAGATTTATGAATGGATGCATTCCAATTTTTTTTGGGTAATGAACACACCTTTATGTTCTTATAATTTTTTAAAATATAATGTAATAAAATTATGTGTGCCATTAATTTTTATATTATTTTTTTTCATTAGCCTGAGATAAATAATATAGTGGGGTCTTTAATATTTAGTAATATCTATGTTGGGTATGCATATACATTTAATATCTAACTTTATTAGCATCAAATAAGATGAAAACATCATTTTTATGTATTTTCATTACATTGAATATTGTTGTATTGTGTGTGTTCACGTCATTTTTTAGTTTTTATTGTGTATAAGAAAAACAAGAATATTTGAATATAAATGAAATTATTGATAATATAATATATAATTATAAATAAATAAAATTTCTCTATTTATTATGTTAGAATTTCAATCATTTGTATTTTTTAAAAATCAATAATCCTTTGCCCTATTATTTTTTCTAATTCTTTATAAAAGTTTTCAATTTTTATTTTTATTAAAAAAATAATGTTTAATACTCATTACCTTGTCTTATTGTTTTTCTCAATTCTTTATAAAAAATTTCATTTT
Source organism: Torreya grandis (assembly GCA_037957365.1). Classification (NCBI taxonomy): domain Eukaryota; kingdom Viridiplantae; phylum Streptophyta; class Pinopsida; order Cupressales; family Taxaceae; genus Torreya; species Torreya grandis. The sequence goes on from JARHVA010006605.1 coordinate 625,403, forward strand.
TTATTTTTATTGAGAAAATAATGTTTAATACTCATTATTATTTATGTGAGATTATAGATGAAATATAATGTATACTTGAGTTGTGTAATGGATTGTCAATTCATCCTATTTAGTTTTGTGTGAGTTATTATAAGAGATAGAGAGAATATAGGATTTGGGGTAAACTCTTTGTTTATATAATTTTTTTATTTTTTATTTATAAATATGGATTTTATCTTAAAAATTAAAAAATGAAATTTTATTTAATTTTTTCTTGTACAATCTAATACAAAATTGTTATTTACTATCAGAGCAGGGTTTATCCTTTGTATAATGAAGTCAAAAAAGATTTGTAAGGGGCAGTCTTCTTATTCATCCTTGTGAATGAAAGTCTAAATAGTGAGTTTTTTTGTATCATTCCCGTACGAAGTTGTAGTAGGAAGGTTTGATATTGCAGTTTGCTTTGAAGATTGAGTCTGACATTGGCTTTTCTTTGGTATTACATTGGCTTTTCTTTGGTATTCCATTGCATTGCATTGTCGATTTGGATCAGCTTTGACAAGCACTATAATCTCGAACGTGCTTTGGTGCAATTACTTTTGCCATCTCTGTGTCAAAGATCTATCAAGGTGATCAGTCTGGGAATTAATATGAAATTCTAGGCCGAGTGTATTTTGTCTAAACCCTGTGTGGTTCGTACATTAGCCATCTACTTCGTGGATCAACATCCCCATGTCTGCTATGTTATCCTCGCTTCTAGTAGCGTGGACGCATTTGGGAAAGAGGTGGAGGCCGTTCAATCCTCTCTGTCTCCTGTCAGATCTGTCGTGGATGTGCTTGTAAAGCTGCCATTCTCTATTGATCGACCATACGCATTGTATATGTTGCAGTCTTCAATATATACATACTCAAAACCACCTAGTTGTTTGCATTTAGTTCTGCATCAGACTAAGAGGGGTTTGTTCTTTATATTGCATTATGTGCTTACTTTTTAAAGAAAGATATTCCATGAAGGGGTCGATATTCTTACATATAGTGGCTCTGACAAATTTTTCCTCTATGTGTTTCATCCTCTCCACCGTCTTCTCCCTCCTCGCAACGTCATCCACCAAGATCCATCGCCAATCGAGCTCCTCGAGCCGTCTGCCTCAGACTCCACACCTCCTGATCTAACTCGGATTCCTTCAAAATAGAAAGCATGTTTTTTTTAAGTTTCGAGTCAATAGCTTGCAGGTTCAAATACTAAGACATGGTTTTTAGTTTCGAGTCGATATTTATATAGTCTTAGATATATTAAGAGTATTTTATGTTTAGGTTGTGTAAGTTTTATAGTGATAGAAGATGTTAAATAGTATTATAGACATATTATTAATGTTTTAGTTGTTTAATACTATTCTTTTGTTTTATGTCCGTTAAAGTATTTAGCTTTGTTTAGAGTATATAATAGCTTAAAGCTATGTAAACGTATTTTGCATGTATGTTAATCAAGTCAAAGAATCATTTTCATGTATGTTGTTAATGTCCTTTTTTTTTTCCCCTCTTGTAGTGGACATATTTTTTTATTAACTCGATTTTAAAGGTAGTTTTTATTTTAATAAAAATGACATAAATTGAATTTCAAATTTCAATTTATTAAGTAATCAATAACACATTGAAGGTCGAAAGCAACAAAGGTAGAAAACCTAATAGTTCCTCTTGTTCGCTGCTAATGATGGGGATGCAAATGGAATAATATCAAACCACATGCACTAAAATGGATAATAGAAAACAAGGTTCTCAATGGAAGTGATAATCATATATGTTATTTGTGGTCGAGTGGTAGTGATCGTATGAAGTGGCTACAAAAGATAACAATGAGGACTTAGTCCTCAAACATTTCTTTTTAAGTTTGTGCATTGTGTGTTTTATATTGTATCAGTGCAAAGCATAATATATGTGGGTGAAGTAGTTTCTATTTCCCTGGGTACTTTACTCACATAGGTGTGGTGGATGAACAAACGTGTGTGGTTTTGTTCATACTTGAATGGTTGATATATCCATCCATGAAAGCCATTTGTGATAGATATAGAGAATGAATAGACATATGTATGTCCATGTTCATATTTAAGTTCATATTCATAGTTTATGGTTGACGTGCTTTCATGTGAATGGTTGATAAGAGGTTGTTAGGTTCTCTATTTACATTCATTCTATGTGTATAGCCATACATTTTAATGTTAGTACTAAGGAAGTGAATAGTAGGAAAATAATGTTTAGTACTCACATTATTATTTGTGTGAGATTAAATGTGAAAAATAATGTGTATGTGAGTTGTTTTGAAATGAGTTGACATCTAATCATAGATAGATTTGAGTGAGTTATTATAGGAGATAGAGATAATGTAGGAATTGGGGTAGACTCCTTGCTTATATGATATTCTTCTGTATCAATATGAACGTCTTCCTATGAATAAAATAATGAAAGTGTGCTGTATTATTTCTTGTGCAATCTAATAATAAATTATTAGTTTCTTTATTATTTCATTGAAATATATATATATATATATATATATATATATATATATATATATATATATATATATATATATATATATATATATAGTGTGTGTGTGTGTGTGTGTGTGTGTGTGTGTGTGTGTGTGTGTGTGTGAGAGAGAGAGAGAGAGAGAGAGAGAGAGAGAGAGAGAGAGAGAGAGAGAGAGAGAGAGTGAGTGTGTGTGTGTGTGTGTGTGTGTGTGTGTGTGTGTGTGAGAGAGAGAGAGAGAGAGAGAGAGAGAGAGAGAGAGAGAGAGAGAGAGAGAGAGATATCTATGGACAAAACCATATGAATGTCCCAAATAGACATGGATTTTTGTTTATAGGACACCTACAAGTAAGATTTTATGTTTTTTTGTAGTTTTTATTTTTTGTTCAAAAAGTAGGACCTTTATATATTCATTGTGTATTTTATACACAAAGTATGTGCACACTTCAACAATATATATGTTTCAATAAAACCCACAAGTAAATATTCTCATTATTTATTTTTTGTACTTAAAAAACATATGGTGTAGTTTGGATATATTTTGTGTGTATCTATTATGCAAAGAAAAAACTAAAATGTTTTATTTATTTGAATTGTGAAAGGATGCAATATGTAGTTATTTTTAGTGATGACAACTTATTTTAATCTTTATATTTCTTTATTGGAATCTAATAAAATTAGGTTTAATATATTCATTCTAAATATGCACTATTTATGAATGAAGCCATGTGGGTATCTCGAGATAGACATGAATTTATAACATAGGTGGTTAGATATATAGTTAGCCTTGCACTTACAATATTAATCTTGGATAGTATTGGTATACACTTAATTTTGGTTCATCACCCTTTTCCATTGTGTCTTTGTCTTGTATTATTGTACTGGATCTAGTTTTGTATATTTGGCTAGTTTTGGACATATTTCACCCCTCAATAATGTCTCTCCATCATTGATCCAATTAATTTCAAAAATTTCATGTTAGATTTGTATGTTTCAAGATTAAAGATTCTATTAATCCATTATATAAGAATTTATATCTCCAATCTTAGTCTTTTTACCACTTGTGTTAGAATCGATGGTTTTTCAATTCTATCCTAGATGAAATTGATGGCCTTCTAATTTTATCCCTCGTGATTTTGTGGGTCCATATAGATTTTTTTTAATATCATGTGCCCTAAAATTTTATTATCATGTTATCCTATGGTTAGCCTATGTTGACCATGTCATAAAGATACAAATAGAAAACATAGTCATTTACCAAGTATTGATTGAACTGGGATCCCTCCTTAAGTTTGTTCATACATTTTTCATTTATCGCTACACTTGTTATAGATCCTTCACATTGATCCTTCATTTCATTTACATCAAATCTAAGTCTTGTGTCATCATCACTTTATATGCCAAAATAAATTTATACTACCTCACACCAAGAGTATATAATTGGGTTTGATTATCTAGGAGATAAGGTAAATACCTTTCACCCACAAGGTTTTAGAATGTCACTCACATCCACTATAAAAACACTTTTATTTAATTCCACGTGTGCAAGATATATAACTACAATTCCTCACAAGTTATTTCAATCCAACTAAATTACACATGCTCTTTTTTTACAATATTGTTGAGGATTAGGTCAAAAATAAAAAGAGAAATAGATTAAAAGTATATTCCCTTCAATTTTGAGAAATTAGATTAGAGTATTTTTATAATTATTGCACATAGGACCCTAAACATTTTAAGACCTAAAATTAATTGGAGGACACAACCTGTAGCAAGGTAAAAATTTGTTAGAACAACATGATTGGAGATTTCTACCAAAGGCAATGTGTGTCATACACACTCATGTATATCTTTATTTTTAATCAATTAATTTCATATTTAGATTGAGGGGGTTGAAGGGGAAAATGTAGCAACTCAAATTTGGTCACGAGTACTTGATAATGTCATTTTTGGCCAACTTTTACTTTAATTGACTTGAACACCTAATCTAAACCTATTTCAACACCTCACTCTATCATAAGTACCTATATAGACCTATCACTTTTAAAGATTCTATAGTATACCTAAAAAATTATCTTAATCATTAAAAACCCCTCTAAGAATATGTATGGACATCTTAGATTCCAAATTTCACACATTTCCTTTCATGACATGATCGACTGGTATGGGTCAATCTTAACCTTCACCTTAGCAATGACTAATTTTAAAATTTATACCATCTATTAATATATGGTGTGTATTTTTAGGATAGGTAGCATGATGTTTTACCCCTTTAGGTTGTTATAAAGGCACATATAAGTCACCTATTATATCACTTGGAAATTTCAATATTGAGGTACACTTATATTGTTTCACACTAAGTGAGTCTTTCCATTTACTCCCATATATAATTATAATTATTTGAATTAGTACTTAGCCAAGTCAAGAGCATATTCTATTCAATTCAAAGAAAATAATTATCAAGTATTAAAACCATATCTATATGCATACATGTAGCAGAGAAGTAGAATCACATAAAGTACTTGAAGTGGGAGAAATACATGGGCTTGATTTTTCTCTTTAGAGTATTAGATACATAGGTATTGATCAATCATAATGGGGATGATTAGGGTAAGAGTAAACCATTACTATCCCCCCTTTAATTTTACAAGTTTTTTAGCCATTGTAAGCCCTATTAGGGTTTCAAATTTGAATAATTTATTTACATGTCATTTATGCACATCAAAAGTGAAAAATAATCACATAGTAATGTTTTATTTTTTTTATATTATTGTGCCTTAATGTCCTTGATTGTATTTATAAGACACAATCAAACAATATAGGATAATAGTGTTAGTCAATCTTATCCCCTTTTGACAATCATGACCCTAAGTAGTTGAAGCCATAGTTCATGTGAAACTTGAAGAATTAATCTAAGTTTATAATTTCAAGTTATCTATTAGTTGAATATAGTTAAGTTACAGAGTGAAAAAAACTAAGTCTTTTTGAATTTTTCATAGTTATCCTTCTTTAATTTGATAATGCTTTATCAATTTCATTAATTTAATATCATTCTTCTAGTTACAAGTTGTTTTATACCTTTCCCTATCTTTCACATAATTTTATCTCAACTAGAGTTAACACATAAATTAATTCCAAATTCTAATAAAATAGCACACACACATATCGGTGTGTGTGTGGGTTATTCATGGATGATAGTGTATAATGTTGAGATAATTTTTATTTTATAAAATATAAAATTTAATGAATAAAAATTTATTAATTTTTTCTATATGTATGTCTATTGACCACTAGGACCAAATTAAGGAAAAAATAAATATTAAATAATATATTCTAAAACTAGACAATCTCCTTACCAAAACTCAAATGGTATTTTACATACAAATGCAAATAACTAAATTAACAATGTTTGTGATGAGAGGTAAAATCCATGAATTCAAATGTTGTCAATTGGTGAAATAAAAAAGATTGGATTGAGTATGCCAAGGCATAACTAAGCTAAATCCCGAGCCAAAATTAGAGGGAATTTGTTTTTAAAGAAAAAAAATATTCCATTTAAAATAGATATCCTTTCAAAATGGATATACATTTCATATAGATATGTCTATAATAGATATCTGATTTATAACAAGATATTTATTTCCATTTCTTTAAAATAGTCAATCAAAAAATTGTAATATCTTGGACATACAATGGATTTTTGATCCCTTATCTTTGCTAGAAACAATTTTTAAATCCTAGCATAATGGTGAATCTAAATTTAGGTCATCTTTTACTAGTTAATATGAAAAAAGTGTAAAATGTAATGAATTCATTAATAAATATAGTATGTGAAAAATATATGTTAGGCACTTTTAGACTGATATCTATTGGATTTTTTTAGATATATGTGTTTAAAATATTTTTATTAGTTAATGTATGCTATTATTTTATCAATTATACGTAAATATTTACTACCCCATAAATCATTTTTTATTTATATTTATTTTATGCATGGGTGGATGCACAAAGTTGGGGGACAAAAATGGTGACACAATGAAAAGCACAAAACTTTTTATGTAAAGGGCATATGCCCTTATTTAAAAAACTAATGAAAATATCATAAGGGTTACTCTTGAGCCTAAAGGGTGTACGTGCTTTTGAGAAAAAGGCATAGGGCCTTTACAAAAGGGGTAAGACATTTGGAGTGAAAAGGGATTATGCCTTTTGGATTTTAAATGGCGTACACCCTTTGTATTCCAAAGGGTGTATGACCTTTGAATTCCAAAGGGTGTACACCCTTTATAGTCCTAAAGGCGTACTCCCTTTGACCTGTTTTTTTTTTTTTTTTTGGTTGTTTTTTGTTTGTGTGTAGAATTGTTGTGTTTACAAGGATATATTTAATAAAATAAATGTAATAACATTAAATTTTATATTTTTATCCTTTAATTTTATTTTACTCATTATAACAAATTAGGGCCACTCTACATCTTTTAAAATTGATTATAGATCTATAAGTTACCATTTTGAAGTTAGTTCTTCAAAATCCATTCTGGTCAATATTTAGTTTTCATAATTTTAGGATCAAAAGATAGAATGATAGACAAAGTTTTGAACTATGTTACATATTTAATAAATATATACCATTGAGGATTACATGCCTACTTTACCTACTTGAGTATTCCATACCTACTTTAGCTACTTGAGTATGCCCTACCTGATTGAATAACTAAGCCATATCTTGATCTTAATGAGTATGCCCTACCTAAATACACAAGAAATATCTTGATATTTAATATTCCCTACTATTTTCAAAGTAAGTGCTCCACTTATTCAACATGATCTACATTAAGGTCTTCTAGAAACTTGATTGTAATTAGGTCTCTTCTTGACCATAAACTATCTATTGGTATATCACAAAAGGTCTTATAAGTATCAGTCTTGAAATACCTACGAATTTATTCTTTATTATTATCTCTTTACTTATTATACTTTTCATTCATATCAAAATACACTTTTAATGACTTAAAATAGGGTACTCAATCCCAAGGCAATAATCTACCTTCAAGCAAAACCCTTATTTGAATTTTAAAGCCCTTGATTGTACATCCTCACTTCTTTGAAAAAGACTATGAATGTTTCACCAATGATTTTACTTAATCTTATTAGTTCATTAATAAATTCAACTCAAAACTCATATGACAACTTTACCTTTTATAGGCCTATTAGGCCAAATTCTACCTCTTAAGGACTTGATACAAATAGGTCTACAACTACCTTTTTTTTTAGACTCATTCACTTTAAAAACTCAATTAAAATATCAAGAACGTGATACAATACTCATAGGTGTCTTTACACATGCTCAAAATACCAATAAGATCACCAAAATGCCCAAAACATTGACTCAGTCCTAAGAATTATTACAATACTATATATAAGTATGTTTGGTCTTGAAAAGATGATCTTAATCTAATATCATTAAAGGATTATTATATATATATATTTATTAATATTTTTTGAGACTATCTCTAAGGATGAGAAACCAATTTCTTTTATTGGTTTCTTAAGAATTGAACTTCAATGGCAACTCTGCTCTTTAGGTCTAAATGACCTAATCTGCCTACTTGGAAGGATATTGACTTGATTTAACTCCAAAATATTTTGAATCAATTTAATTAAGTATTATATAGTTTTTACACAATAATGGACCTTAATAATAGGTTTAGACTCAATCAAAAAAGTAAAACACATGAAGTTTCTCTTGACTAAACTTTCCTATGACTATATATAGGTAAATCAAAACATAGTCCTTTGTATTTTTAAGCACAAGGTGAGTTTGAGCATGATACTTATTTTAATATCTTATAAACCTTATCTATAAACTGACCTATGATTTTTAGGATATTCCATTGGTTCAAATACAAGTTATGGTTCTTTTTATACCAAAAACCCTATTTTAGGATTTGATTGTGCACACAAAGACTGATAGCTTCAAATTGATTGTTCATACAACTTAAATACTATTTTAAATAACTAAGAATTTAAATATATTCTTTACTACCTCCCTAAACTTCTCAAATGTTATAAATAAATTAATGTAACTTTTTATATGTGATACAAGAGACTACAAACGATTGTAGATATAGAAAAAACATGGTTTAGAAGGTTTTAATAATATTAACCTTGGATCAAGTATAAATTATATTCAAATTAAGTTATATTTCATTCACACATGAAACAATTTTTTGAATACAAAAAATTGAGTAACAACACACCTTTTATTCACAATAAAATAATTCTTTTGACTACATAAACCCTTACTATGTCTTGGCAGACTATCAACTTTGCTTGTAGTTATGAAGTTATTCACTTTTCAAGCTTATTCTAAGCTTGAATTCATTATTTTTTTAGGTTATAAGTTTATAAAGTTTTTATATATGTACTATACTTGGATTTTGGTATCTTTTCCTTAGAATATTCTTAACAACCTTGTTCTCATCTTAGAAAATGATATTTAATTAATGAGTCTATCAATATTCATAAATAAATATCCTATAGCATGAAACCTATATAATATATATAGTAATGATATAGTAACTCATACATTACATCTACCACATACATAGTACCACATGTAAGTATGTAGTCACTCATACTAGATATAAATGCAACTAATCACCCTAATACACTCCATTTCCACCTAAACCATTAACTCTAAACCATAAAACCTAAACACTAAACACTAAAAATTAAACATTAAATATTAAAACTTAAACGCTAAAACCTAAGTAATAAACCCTAAATTATGAACACTAAATAATATAACTAAACCTTAAACCCTAAGCCCTAAACATTGAATCATTAACCCTAATACATTAACCCTAAACCCTAAACATAAAACCTTAAAACTTTAAACCCTAAACCTTAAATCTTAAACTATAATCCATTAACCTTAAACCCCAAACCATAAACCTAAATAGTAAATAGTAAACATAAACCATAAACCCTTAACCTTATACCCTCAATTTTAAACATTAAACCTTAAAAAAAATCAAACTCATGAAACTTAAACCATAAACACTAAAACCCAAACCCTAAACCCTACACCTAGAACCTTTACCCCTAAATTATTAACCCAAAACCCTAATCCTAAAACCCTAAGAACTAAACCCTAAAGCTTAAATTTATACCCTAAAACACAAACCCATAACCATAAAACCTCAAACTCAAAACCATAAACCCTAAATCATAAACCATAAACCTTAAAACCTAAATAGTGAAACCCAAAAAACCAATCCCAAACACTAAAATATACACCTTTAACCCTAACCACTTCACCTTTTACCCTAAATAATGAACCCTAAACCATGAATACTAAACTGTAAACCCTAAATCCTAAACCTTAAACCCCAAATCCCAAATCATAAAATCTAATCCTAATCCATTAAACCCTAAACATCAAAACTTGACACCAAACCCAAAACCCTAAATCACAAGATGTAAAACCCATGCCCTAAATAATAAACCATAAATTTAAAACCTATTCCCTATACTTAAACCCTAATCTCCATACCCTAAAACCTAGACCCCTAACCTTAAACTCAAACCTAGAAAATTAAGCCATAAAACATTAAAACCTGACCCTAAATGCTAAAATGTTAGCATATTATTGTATTTACCTTAGGTTATTTACTAAGGTAATTTATGTTGGTTAGTTTCCTTAACCACTTTGGTTAAGAGGTTAGTTGTTTATTCGGCCTTTGTTATTTCATGCAAGCCGACGTAGGTTAGTTTTCTTATACCCGTCTCATGCTTCACGAGTATTTCATTTGTTTGCCTATTTAATAGGCCTTCATTCTTGGTTGAATACATTGAATGTGTGCTCTGCTATTCTCAATCTCATTTTCTCTCTGTATTTTGTTTAATCTAATATAAAACACAAGCCTTAACTCTAACTCCTAAACTCCAAACCTAAACCGTAAACCCTTACACTTAATCCTTAAACTTTTAACCCCAATCCTAAAAACATAAACCATAAATTTTTAACCACAAACATTCTCCTAAACCAAAAACCAAAAACCTTAACCCTTAACTCTAAAATCTAACCTGAAACCACAAAACCCAAACCCCAAACTGTAAACTCTAAACCATAAACATTAAACCCCAAATCCTAAACTCTAATCCCTAATCCCCAAACACTAAATACCAAACCCTAAATACTAAATGGTAAGTTAAAAACCCCAAACCATCAAACATAACCCCTAAGACCAAAACATTGAACCTTAGACCTTAAACCCTAAACCTTAAGTGTGAAACTAGAAACCCAAAACCCTTACTCCAAACACCAAACCCTAAGCGATAAAATCTAAACCCTTAACCTTGAGTCACATACCATAAATCTCAAACCTTTAAGCATAAAATCTAAATTTTATGCCATAAATTCTAATCCCTAATACCTAAAACTATAACCTGAACCCTGAACACTAATCCCTATACCCTAGACCCTAAACCCTAAACTATGAATCTTAAACCATAAACTATAAACCTTAAACCTTAAATTTTTAAAGCCTAAACCTCTAACCATAAACCATAATATTGAATTATCACCTATATAGAGAAAGGTGAGGGGGCATCAGCTGATCCATATCTTGAAAGGAGAGGGGGCATTCTCACCTATATAGATAAATGAGTGACTAGGGGCATTCATGTAAAAGGCTTGAAGGTGGATTCAGGGTGAACTCCTAAATAATTTGTGGGTTTTTAAATAAATGGGTATATCAATATGAATAAATGAATATCCTATAGAATATGACCTATAACATACATATAATAATGATATCATCATTCATACATTACATCTACCCCATACCTAGTACTACATGTAGGTATGTTATCACTCATACATAAGATATTAATGTAGTTGTGGTATAGTCATTCATACTAGACAATAATGTAGATAATCACTCTAGTACATTCAATTTCCACCTAAACCCTAAACCCGAGACCCTAAACACTAAACCTTAAAAATTGAACATAGAACCCTAAAATGTAAACCCCAAACCCTAATCCATAAACCCTAAACCATGAACACTAAATCATATACCTAAAAACTAAACACCCTAAACCTTAAATGACTAACCCTAATAAATTAGCCATAAAACCAAAATAATAATACCTAAATATTAAACCCTACACCCTAAATATATAACCTTAAAACGTTAAACCCTAGACTTTATATCCTAGACCATAAAGCGAAAATTTTAATCCCTTAACCCTAAAGTCCAAACCATAAGACTTAAAATATTAAAACCTAAATAATATACCATAAATCCTTAGCCATATACTCTCAATATTAAACACTAAGACCTAAACAAAAAATTCAAAATAGTGAACCTTAAACCCTAAACACAAAACCTAAAACCTTAACCCCTAAACTCTTAAACCTAAACCCTAATCCTAAAAAATTAAGCACCAAAACCTAAACCTTGAAAATTTAACTCTAAATCAAAAACCTAAAACCATAAAACCTCAAAATCAAAACCATATACCCTAAATCCTAAAACCCTAAACCTTAAAAAGTAAATGCCAAAACCCAAACAATCCACTCCAAACACTAAACTATAAAATTTAAACCATAAAACCTTGAACCCAAACCTTAAAAAGGAAACCTAAATGATGAAAACTAAACCTAAAAAATAAAGCCTAAACCCTAAATACTAAGCCTCAAAAACCTAAATCCTAAACTCTAAACTCTAAGCCTTGCTTCATAAAATCCTAAACCCTAAACCCTAAACCCTAAACCCTAAACACTAAAACTTGAAACCAAACCCAAAACCCTAAATCACAAAATATAAATGCCAAACCTTAAATAACAAACCCTAAATTATAAAACCTAGTCCCCAAACCCCAAACCCTAATCTCCAAACCCTCAACCCTAAACACCTAACCCTAAACCTAGAACCCCAAATACTAAGCCCTAAACATGAACATAGGGTACTGAGGTTTCAACCTCTACACATGAAATTATTGGACATCAATTTCAAGGCCACCTTCTATTTTAAGGTCATACCATCAATTATAAGTCTAATTTACATAACCCACTCCCATTTAGTCCTCCACTATGACCATTTTAATAACTTCAGGACAAATAACATATATTGTAGAGACCACATCATAGAGGAATGATACAAGCATTAATAGTTATGGTCTACCCTCTCTCCACTTTCCTATCATAATTATCACAAAGAAAAAATTATTTCAATGTAAGGAGAAAACATGCCATATCAAATTCAGTCGCATAAATACTAATAATGTATACCTGTGACCCATATCATTCTTTGGTAATAACTCTTAAACATGAGAAGATCCAAAATGATCCAACCCTTTCACTCAAAGTTTGTAACCCAAATAGATAAAATTATGGATATAAGAAGGATTTAACCTCCTCCTCATCAAAATATGAATATCAACAAGGAACAAACATAAGCACTACACTTGTCAACATCTATAGATCAAAGGTGACAAGGGGGCAAGATCCAATAGTTTTGAAGGTCAAATATGGGAACCATTAAGAAATTCCAAAACATATGTCATCAAGTATATTATTAGGTGGGTGAGTTGGGAATAAGATATCTAAAATAATTACAGTGGGCTAAGGCCAAAGCTTAGACTGACTTGAAAGATTGAAACATCAACTTGCCACTCTTCACACAGTAATAAGAGATACAAGCTAGAAAAAACCATGATACATAAATTTGAGACAAAAACAAATTTTAAGACAACATTCAATATTTCATTAAAGAGGAAACATAATACCCTTCATAAATTTAATATTTATTTTTAAACCCAAATATATTGAGCATTCCAACATTAATTTTAGATCAAGGGGGAATTATAAATTTTCCTTTGTTGTAAATTATTTTACCACATAGGAATTCAAAGAACATCTTCCCCCCATAGTATTCATAAGTTAAAATCCATGTCATGATTCTCATGAGGATCCCATAATAATCATGATCATTTTTAAAAATGCATCATTAACAATGAAACTCATGATCCCAATGCAACTTAGGCTTCTAATGCAACTTGGGCTCCCAATGCAACTCAAGCTAGGAATGCAACTTGGGCACACAATGCAATTAAATTTTATAATGCAATTCAGATTGGTAATACAACTCAAGATCACAATACAACTTGGGATGGAAATTAAACTTGGGATCCCAATACAACTTAGGATCAAAATGCAACTTGGTTTGGAAATACAACTCAGGCTCACATGTAACTTGAACTAATAATATAACACAAGATCACAATGTAACTCAAGCACAAAATGCAACTTAAGCTCAAAATATATCCCATTTTCACTTATAACATGGTATCAATTTAGCATTGATGAATAATATAGTTTTCATCATATTAACTCATTTTCTAAGCCACACGTACATCCCCACATCTAAATACCATACCAACATTTTTTTTGCATTGAGGACGTAACATAGTTTCCTTTTTGTACTCATTTTCCAAATTGGAGTATATGAATTAAGTATAAAGAGGTAATTTTTTATCTTTCACCATTTTTTATTGTCCCTCATTGTTCAAAATTAATTTCCACTATGCAAGTATAAAGAGGATATTATCTTATTTCCACCATGGAAATCATTCAATAATCTCCCTAGAGTAATCCATCATGGACCTACCTAATCTACCATAAATGAATGAGAATAATCACCCTAGTACACTCTAATTAGAACACACATAATTGAAACACCATTCAAGATTCTTTTGAAAAAAATATCGTTTAGTCTAAAACAAATTTGTACTAACTACTATATTAGAACACACTCTACTAGATGAGGGAATGACTAGAGATGACAAGGGAGTGATTAGGTATGATGAGGGACAATGAGGAAATGTTTAGAGATAATTAGGGATGAGGATGAATGAGCATAAAGTTTAAATATACTCAACTTGACCCAATTTTTTGTTTTTTTACTTTTTCATTCACACAAGTCATTAGATCTCACATGAGGAGAAGACAACAAAAAAAATTGCATTCCAAAACAATAATTACCACTTTTCTAGATAGTAGTATTAATTGTTGAGATGATTTTCATATAAAAAATTATTCATTAAATGATTAAAGGAGACATATCAAAATATAATCTAGAATAACCTTAAAGGTTCATTAAAGAGAAATATGATTATCATGCTCAAGAAAATATATTTTAACTAAAATTTTCCATATTCTAACAACCAATAAATTTCCCTCCCTTTATTTAGGAAGACTTACCTTTGTTATGTTTTATATGATGATCCAAACCTGCTATATAATGATCCAAACATGTTATAGGATAACATCCAATCTTCTCCAAGATAACATCTAATTTGCTATTGGATAACATCTAACTGCTAAAAGATGATCTAAACAAACCTCCTAAGAGTTATTGATTCATATGAACCATTAAATGCATCCCAGTATAAGACATTTTCTCATATTATATGACACAATTTTCAAAGCTTAGTTTTCTAGTAGATAATTTATTTAAATCCTTTATCTAAGGATTATTCACAAAATGTTTAAAATAAATAAACTTACAATGCATGAGTCTTCACTATATCTAGTAGTTACCAAGAAAGTGTCCAATAAAAATAACTATTCTTAGCATCTTCGTTGAATTAAGACTTCATATTTTTTAGATAATAAAGAGCTAATGAGTGAATATATTAATTATGTAACATTGTACACATGGTAAGAAATAACTTATCGAGAATATAACCCATGTAATCTACTTATAAATGTACCTATTGTGCTATTATGCATTGTAAATTTTAATATGGTATTTAATCAATAAAATATTTCCTTTGGATATCCCAATAGGAAACAACAACTCCCACAAACCCTTAGCAAGTAATTATTGCATACATGACCGAATAGACACATATGACTATATATATATATATATATATATATATATATATATGCATTTTGGTTTAGTTATATGTTGCCACCATAACATTTGGTTGAATGTATAAAAATGGTCTAGTGAATAATATGATTAATTTATTGTAGTTTTATAAATTCTAGTTTTTAATGAGTGGCAAAATGCAATATAGGCTCTAGCTATGTTTATTTCTACAACAAGGTAGAATGTTGATCTATCTTAGAACGATAAAAGTTTCATGTTTGGTTGTTCATACTATTGTTGGATTATAATTATGAATATATATATATATATATATATATATATATATATATATATATATTCATAATTATAATCCAACAATAGTATGAACAACCAAACATGAAACTTTTATCGTTCTAAGATAGATCAACATTCTACCTTGTTGTAGAAATAAACATAGCTAGAGCCTATATTGCATTTTGCCACTCATTAAAAACTAGAATTTATAAAACTACAATAAATTAATCATATTATTCACTAGACCATTTTTATACATTCAACCAAATGTTATGGTGGCAACATATAACTAAACCAAAATGCAACCATAAAACTAGAGGCCCAAAATTTAACACAGGCCAACAATGAATCAATCATATTCATGCCACACATAATAATAATAATACAGTGAATACTATTGATATTTCATAGTTTAATAACAAATACATTACATATAGTAATAATAAAGGCATATAAGTCCACCTATATCCTTAGGTTACATTAACCCCAAGAGCTACCAAAAGAGTTAAGTTTATACACTCTTGGCACTTCTACATTTAATGCCTCATAATTGCATAAGAATTACTTTCAGCAAATAGGTATTAATATATAAAAGTTTCATACAAGGCTACTTAAATGCAAAAAAAAACCATATTAATGAGGAATTAGTAACATCATTAACTAAAAAAATCCAATACAGAATGAAACCTCTAGATGATGGATTATTTTTGAAGGTAAGTCAGCCAAATGCCTTTTTCTTGCACTAAAATAAAATTTAAAAGACTAGTCAGCTTTTAGCTAGCAAGTTCAAATTTTCCTCCATACACTACATTTTTACCCATAAATTTAAAGAAAATTATGGTAACCCTCAAGAACTAATCCTAAAAGTGATTTATAACATAATCCAAACTCAACATTATATGTTACCTACCTCCTACATAACTCAGTTAAATAACAATGAGTCATAGTCTTAAATCAATGCAAGAATAGCTAGCCTTTACTCATAATCTTACCAATAATTAATATGGTATAACATGAATAATTTTGAATAATACAATGACATAAATTCACTATATGGTTACTTTCTAGGAGAAACTACCTTGTAGATGGAATACCATTATTCCTAATATGACATCAATAATGAGGTTAAGGAGGTAAGTAATAATTTATTAAAAACTTTGTGTGAATCATTGCATCAATTAAATACTAAATTCCAGACCAAAAGATAATTTAGTAGGGGAATATTTAGATTTTCAAGAAATAATATACTAATGAAAGAGTTAGACCATCCACATGCCACATGAAACAAGTCAAAAGATAACACATAATCTAGTGACAACTAAGCTCTCTTTAATGCAATAGTCCCACCAGATTCCCTAAGAAATCCAAATAGGATAATCTATTTCTTCATATATTAAGGTAAATATCATGCACAATTA
>JARHVA010006605.1:647500-874533 GCA_037957365.1 Torreya grandis
ATAGGTTTTTTTTTCTAATGTGAAATGATCATACAAAATTCTATCCATCCTATTGAAAATCAATTGTCCCTTGATTTTCCCCATACTTACTATGTTGCATACCTTATTTAGTTCATGAATTTTGTCAAACATTTGGATAACATCCTCTACATCTCTATATTTTGAATATTCAATCCATTTAGAAGCATTTATCTATTTAATTTTGTCAAATAGATACCATTTATCCTCTTCTTTGTTGGGGATAGATGTAGTTTGCTCCAGAGAAAGAAATACCTAGCTCCCAAATGATAGGACTAGATTTGCCACTTTCATTGAATATAAATATTAAATAAAAGTACTACTACCCCTTACTATTGAGATTATAGAATTCCATCCAAAAAAAAATCTATTGGTTTCACTCACTGATACAATTCATATATATTGCATTGATAATCAATATTCACCGCAACCTGATTGGAAGTTTCATTGTGAGGAACGAAGTAGGGATTTTGAATGTTGATGGTACCATTAGCATAGATAGATCCCAAAAGAGTGTTAATACCATGATATAGTTGGTCTATGTGGTAAATATAGGAGTCACATATGTTGTACAACATAATAGGATGGAGCTTCACACTCAAGCCCATTGTGATCGATACAATCTATAAAACTGTTAGGCTAGATAACATTTCTATTACAAAACCAAATTCTTCTCATGCATTTTTTTAAACAAATAACATGCATCCTCCACTTGAAACTAGGAGTATACTATTGGGATGAAGGATCTGATAATAATGCCAAGATGGATGGAAGAGACCATACAAAGGTTGACTGAGGTAAAAATTTAGTAGTCAGAGAGGTAATAGTCATCAGTTAAGCAGATGCATTCCTCGATAGACTAATCTAGGATGTATGAGAGGGTTGATTCCTTCACCCACATATTCTAATCCCAAAGTCTATGGTAGAATCATTGTAAAATAAAATAAAGCTTCTCCTTTTTCATGTATCTAGAGTGATGAATTTGAACCACCCTATAACATGCCCCATTGTTAAGAAAAACCTTGGTTTGGTGTCAGTAAACTTTGATTTTTTGAGCTCCATTTTTTCATATATATATATATATATATATATATAAGCACATTGTGGTGGGTATCACCAAAAATAGTGTGTTGCAGCCTAGTCATTTACCCATTACCTTGTATTTCCATCTGAATCACTACCTTGGTACTTTTATTGATAGAGAGGGGGGATATGATACGAGTCATTAAGGATGATGAGAGATGATGAGAGAGTGATTGCATATGATTAGGAATTATGAGGACTGATGAGGGAGTGTTTCAGGATGATTAGAGATAATGAGGGATAATATAAGATGATGAGGCTTGATGAGGGTCAATGAGGGAGTGATTAAAGATGAGGGATGATGATAGCTAATGATGGAGTGATTACAAATAATGAGGGAAAATGAGATTTGATGAGGGAGTGACTAGAGATGATAAAGGAACATGAGGGTCAATGAGGGAGTGATTAGGGATGATGAATATTGATGAGGGAGTGTCCTATGTGAATTTAGAATGATAGAATATGACTTTATCTATGTGAATTTGGAATAATGCATGAAATTGGAATTAAAGAATGCATGGATTGACCTATCTATTTGACATTTATTTAAGATAAAATGGTATCTTTATAAGATGAATTTTAAATGGTGTTTCAATTCATTTTGTTTGTAATGGAGTGTATTATGGTGACTAGATGCATTCATGTTTGGTATATGTTATCATATCATGAGTACAAGTAGATGTCATGTATGAGTGACTACATACATACATGTTTTAATAGGTATGTGGTATATGTCATGTATGAGTGATCATATCATGACTATAGGTATGTTACAAGTTACATGCTATAGGGTAATCATTTATGCATATTGATAGACCCATTGATTGAAAAGCCCACAAACTATTTAGGAATATACCTTCAAGATCAGGTATTCAATAAAGCAGGGAATAATCAATTAGGCAAAGTAGGTAGGGAATACTCAATTAGGAAAAATAGGGAGCATAATAAATGGTGTAGATCTATTACATATGTAACATGATTTAAAATTTTATTTCTCATTCTATCTTCCAATCTTGAAATTCTAAACATTAAGTATTGACCATATTGGATTTTGATAAACTAACTTCTAAATGGTAACTCATAAAACTATGTAATTGATTTCATAAGATAAATAGTGACCCTAATTTGTTATATTTAGTAAAATAACTTTAAAGTATAAGAATATAAAATTTATTATATTTATTACATTTATTTTACTAAATAAATACTCTCACTAACAAAACCTCCTATAACTCAAACCTAACTTACTCTCACTAACATAATGGAACACACTCACTAAAAGCTAAATATATACATTCCCTTATAGAAATTATATTTCAAAGGGTGTACACATTTTAAAAGACATGTTTTACCTATAAACATGCCTTTAAAATTTCATACACCCATTCAACATTTCAATCTTTAAATTTTACACTTTCACTCCAAAATTGTTTTGGGTATAGGCTTGGGGAGGTCCGAACCTACCCTGAAATCAGCCATGGAGTAGCCCACATGGTTTTAAGGAAATTTAGGAGTATTTTTCATCTTTGTTGATACATATGATTATGTAGATTTTATTATTAAAAAAATTATATGGGTTTGTATAGTGGAAAACATAGTTTTTGAATATATATATTTTTAATGTTAAATTATTTTTTATAATTATTACTGAATTTCTGCACAACATACCTCATTATGGACTATATACATATCATTACAAGTAATTTTATAATTTTTTGACTATTAATTGAAATTTTATAAAACTCATACATAACCAATCTACACATCACTAGATATGATTTGTAAAAAATAAAGTTGACTTTCATGAAGTTAATGTCAAAAAGTTGTGTTCATACACTTGCATTTTCAATTTTCCAATTGTCTTTACTTGTAAAATTATTTAAAAAATACATTTATTAAAAAATAATAAAAAATATATTGACCGATCTTCAATATTTCATCTATACATATATGAAATTTCATACATAAATTCATTCATTTACTCAAAAAAAGTGTGTTTGCACACATATAGTCTCCTTATCTTTTCACAAAAAGGATCAAGCCAGTGTCATAAATTCATCTAATTCACATAATTTTATCATATGGGTATTGAGAAAAATTATATATTTAGAAACTACATTCAAAATGACACAATTCATATTTTTACGTCATTGTCAAATTATTTTTCCAACTATCTCTAACATTCTCTCCAAGTTAAACTAATGTAATTTTCCAAAAAAATGTCACTTTATATGCCCCCTTTTTTCCCCATTATCTTGCATCTTCCCACACATGAACTAAAATTAAATACCACTAAAATTATAATTTAATATTAAATTTAAAAAGGCATAAATAAACTTGCATGAAATGAATTTCATAATTTAAAAATTAGGTGTTTATTGAACTGGTACAACCATGTGCATACTCTAGATGATGTTTTCTCCTCTCAAATATGTTTTCATTCACATCTTCCATGGTTACAAATGGATATGGTGTTGTATTATTTTTTTGCTAAAAGGGACCTATTGGCATGTAAAATTGACATATAAATTATTTTTTGGGCGTTTGTGGGTCATAAATTTGATCTACATTGCCTTAATCATACCTATTTGGGCCAAAATTTGAACTGACATGGGTAGATCACACATAAATGTGCCTAGAATCATCTACATTTACCTCACTTACAATACAAGAAGGTGTTAATATGTTATTATTGTATTATAAAGGACCTAAAATCATGTAAAGAAAACAAAAGGGGTGGTTGGGTGTAAGTAATTAATTTTTTTGACCTAAGTTTCCCCAATCACATATCCACTTTTGGACTAAATTTAAAGTAACTTGGGTTCATTTTGCATGAATTTTCCTGAAATAATTTGTGTTTTCCATAGTTACAAGTGAATATGTTGTATTTATTTTGGTCATTAAGTGACCTAATTTTAAGCAAGTGTGACATAAAGGTATGGTTGGTTGTGTAGGATTCATCAAATCAGTCCATATTTTCCCCTAATTACACCTCTTTAGGTTTGAATTCAAAGTATATTAGATCAATCATGAATGAATTTTCCCAAACAATCTAAATTTAACCTAATTTTAAGGTGTTTATGTGTCATCATGCCACTTTTAGGATATAAGGAACCTAATTTGACATTAAATTGACATAAATGAGTTTTTGGGTGTGTGTGTGCTACCAATTCAACCTACATTTACTCAATCACACCATTTTGTGCTTAAATTCAAAGTAAAATAGGGATATTAATCACAAATGTGTTCCAAATTATTTATATTTTCCTTGATTATAAGTGGATATGTTAATTTTATGTTGATTTTGGCTTATAATATAACTAATTATAGACACTATAAAACCACACACAACAGTTCTAGATGTCCAAAAACCCTTATATCGAACCATTACCCAACCTCTGACCATGACCCTAAGTCAAGTTAGCTACTAGCTAAACTAACTCACTAACTTTCCCTTTTGACATAACTATTCTTCAACCTTCAACCACCAATAGTCACCCTAACTGCCAATAGTTAACTAACCTCCCATGATCATTGTAATCACTAATGGTTAAGCTCGACCGCCAATAGTCAGGTCTTCCCCATTTGAACAAAGATAAATTAAGCTATGTGCAAGCTAATATGTCCAAATTTAATACGGATGGCAAGCTAACGGATCATGAAGCATTGAATATATAAACTAAACATCTTATGGAACCTTCTACCTCCATATTGTTTTACCTATAAAAGGAGGGGAGCGGGAGATGAAAAAAGATCTAGGATCAAGAATTTAACAATCAGGTAATCGAGTTATCAACTAGCAATCATCATGAGATTCTAGCATTAAGAACTTTGTAGGGGTTCCCTCTAGCAATTTAGAAACTAAATAGAGATTTGAATCTCTACCAAAATTAATCCTTAGGCAAAGTACCGTTACTCTACTAAATCACTCCTAGATCATCTACCAACTATCAAACAACTAGTTAAGTATATTTTTAGTTTTCATGTTCTAATTATTTATTTTTTGACCTAGACCCTTCTGAATCATATCTTTTGACTTCTCATCTCTAACCAGACCTTTAAAAATCTTATACTTGATCACTAACATCATAAGCCCAATCATTTTGCAATACTTCTCAGAACCCATAGCAACCACTGATGGTCATCCTGACCGTTGATAGTCACCTTAACCACCAATGTTCACCTTAACCATAAATGGTCACCCTGACCATCGATGGTAACTATGGTAGGAAATAATAGTAAACTATATTTACCTGCTTACCCTCAACAAAATTCCACTTTCTATCTCTCTGCCTATTCATAGAGTCCCCACCTATATTTTGAACCGAACTTGACCTATTTAGCATGAGTATTGACCTGCTTATTTCTATAATTAGTGTATTTCCTTTATCAAGCATTTATTTATTCTTACATTTGCTTACATTCTTTTATATCATTTGATGCAAGTACTTCATTTTTATTTCCTTCAGCTTAACTATTATAAGAGAGTGGATTGACAACCTCCTAGTAAGCTCATGCTTCTTAGGTCTAGCTCACACTATGAAATCCACCTTGATATCCATCTAACAACCCCTTTATTTTAGTATATTCTTATCTATAGGTCATTCTTCCTAAGATAAACAGGAACTCTTCACAATAGTTTGGATCACCTGTGCACAAACAAATAGGTTATTATACCATACCCGTATCTAGTTTCTTACTTATTCTTTTCCAAGACAATAAACTAAAATTAAGAAAAACATTCTGGCACACCCAATGGGACCTAGTAGAATCTAGGTGCCCTTTTCTTCCTTATTATATGATCATATAAATAAATCAAAATTTATTTTGGGTATAAAATAAACCTTGCATACATTGATTACTTACATGTTTAACTCACATAGTTAAAATTAAAAGCTAAGTAAATCAATCATAGTTTCACCTTTATTCTCACACACCAAAACCAAATCACTTATATCAATTAAACATCACAAAAATTGACATAAGGTCCAACTAGGGTTTCATCTCCTATTTGTTCACCTTCACCATTTGGATATCTTACTTGGAGGTCATTACTAAGAATAGAAGCCAAAACTTAGCTCTTTGGTTGAGTCTAAACTCTAGAAATTGGTATATACTGGCTAAGCACACAACACCATTATCATTTTGGTGTGTGAAGGGAGGGCATAAACCCCAATACCAAGCCACATATTGATTTACAACATAGATCCTTTTGAGATCCTTAAACACCTAAAACCAACTATAGACTTCTTTTTTAGTACCTGTTCTACAAACCAAGTTCTTCTTTACACTTTCCAACTAAGACATAAGCCAAAAGAGAGATAAAAGGTAACCTAAGATTTTAAAGCACACTCTAGTGTATGGTTTTTTTCCTTGATATATTTTTATTGTGTTTACTTTGTGTTTGAGTTGTGAACTTTCCTTCATTCCTTGTTATTCCTCACATGGTTTTTACTAGACAATAGTTGAGGAACCAAACCAACTAGGAGGCACCTTCATCTTCTTCTTCCTTTATGGAGTATACCTCAGATGTTGAAGGTTCTCCCCATCCTTATACCACCCTTACCATGCCTTGAATATTTATCCAAGGTGATGTGGATTTCATCACCTTCCTTGATAATAACCTCATGTCCCTCTAACATTACCTCAACACCCTATCTTACTGCACCCCTATTTTGGTTCATCCTAGTGATCCACCTTATGGGATGCCTCCCCATATTATGGGAGACACCTTTTTTGACACTACCTCAACCCAACCTATCATAACTCAAATATATTCCTCCACCAACAACCCATCCACTACCTCCATCTAAACTCAATCCAACAACCCAACTAATAACCAAACACCACCTTCATCAACCAACAACCCCTATAACATAGGGGCAACCTCAAATTTTGTTACCCATACTCCAACCACCATAGGGATACCTTCTACCCATATTATCACTATTCCCCTTATCACTACCAACCCACCAATCTCCTCCCCAGTTAAAAATGTGGTGGTTTCTATACCTTCTACCCTTCCACCTATTAGTACAAGAGTTACCACTCACCCCCAACTAATTAGCCCATTCATACCTTCAACCCAATCCACATCAATTCCCCAATCTCTCAACCTAATCATACCTCTAAACCAACCCACATGAACTCCTCAACAAATACCTATGACACCCTACCTACACTATGTTCCTAATCCACAAGGATACATATCTCCATCTTCCACCCAACATTTTGTGCCCATTAACCCTTATATGGCATCATCCCAACCCTCAATGACCACATACCAACATGTGGCATCTTCTCAACCTTTTACCAATTATACATATATTGCATCCACCCAACCCTAACAAAACTTACCATGAAATTATGGAACTCCCTAACCCCAAACAAATTTGATCAAAATGTTGATGGACAAAATGACTAACCTAGAGTCATTTATCTTTGGGACTCACAACCTCTTTTCTTATGACCAAATATGTAATGAACATATTCACCCATCCATCCCTATCCAACCTTACCCTCCTTAATGGAAACTACCCAAATCTTCCAAATTCTAAAGAAAAAAAGACCCCCAACAACACCTAAGAATGTTTTGGCATTCTTCTTACTTTATTTCCTATGACGATGTTATTCTCCTTTGTACCTTTCTTATGTCTTTATATGGACCAACATTAGATTGGTATAGTGTTGTCACTAATCACTCCATATTTTCCTTTTCCCAACTCACCCAAACCTTTTTAGACCATTTATTAATCAATATATCTAATAAAGTCTCCACATCAACCTCTACTCCATCAAATAATTTGATGATGAATCAATTATTGATTTCATAGCCCAATGGAGAGGTCTTATCAACCATATATCTTTATCTTTACCCCAACTCAATTTGATTGAATTTTTTTCTTAGGATTGTGCCAAATATATCACCCTAACACTATAGGTTCAAACCTTCATAACCTTTAATAAGGATTTCACCATGTCACACAAACTAAAAATCAGAGCCATCAATAAGGGGAAATTAAAACTAAGAAATAAAAACTCTAGCTTCAAATCCATTGACCCTTACCCATCCAAAACCACCATCCAATCTATCCACCCTAACACCAAACCAAAGGCATATACAAACTTGGTTATCCTTAAAACCACTCCACCTTCGATTGTTAATCAACCCAACCAAACCAACTCCTCTAATTTTTCCAATCAACAAACTTGAAATCAAAACTAGGCTATCCTAAAATAATAAACTTCATTAGGGGAGTCATATGCTTAATTTTTTTATAAGTTTCTCAAATCCAACATCATACAACTTCCCCTCATCAAACTTACCCAATCATTTTATGTTTCTCACCCTTTCCCTGATTGGTACAATGAGAGTGATGTATGTGCTTTCCACCATGTCATTGGACATGACATTAGTAGGTGTAACACCTTCAAAACCATTATCCAAAACATTATTGATAAGGGATAATGTATATTAGATAATCCTAATTCACCATTGAATTAGTCACTTAACATCTTTTAATAACCTTTTCCCAATCATGCCCCTTATACCCACTATGATGATGACAAACCATAATCATCTCATGTTCTTGAGATCCATATGGTCAATGTAATTATTAGTGAACTTATTGATGAGGAAACCACTACCTCAACTACCTCTTCCTCCACTCTACTTATTAAAATTATGGAATTACCCCCCATTCCTTTGGATACCTAAATAAATAATGCAACCATATCCTTCCCTTCACTTGATGAGGTAAGGGACTTACCTTCCTCTCCTATCATGGAATCACCCACTCTCTCTTTGGAAATCATTCCAAAAGGAGGGATCACCTTATCTATTACTTCCATGGAGGGAACATCTTCCCCAATCTTGGAACCTTTCATCATGGATAAGGTTGAATAAACCATTCCCTTACCTCAACTTATAGACCTAATATTTGAATATGATGCCCAAGGAACCAAACCAATTTACAAATCCTTCTCTAAATTGGTCTAAAGCCTAGAATCTTCTTCTCAACCCAATATGGATCGAGCCACATTTTGGCAACATCTTGGGCTCCCCTATCAAAACAAGAATTAATCTTTAACCTCACCTTCATCCACCCCATCTTTGATCACACCTACCATTAAACCTATCATCACCTCAACCCCTTCATCAAATACCTCTCCCTCCAAAACCATAGGGGAACCATACAAACCATCTCCATCCAAAATTATCAAATCACCTTACACATCTTTAATAAAACCTATTAAGAACCTAGGGGTGCTTCCTACTCATATCCTTATCCACCCATTTTTGAAGTAGGATTTAAACCCATCTAGTCTGCCAAAGAAAACCTTAACCAAAACAACCAAGAAGGTGGAGCCACCCAAACCCCTACCTAGAACTAGAACCATACCACCCACTTCCTTCTTACCTTCTATCTTAGGACACCACCCTTATTCTATCTTAGGAAATCATCCTTATATCAAGAAGGCAAACCCTACAAAAAATACCCAAACTAAACTTCCTTCTTTTATTCTACCTTTACCCACCCCCTCCAAAACATCAAACTCCCCACCATTTTAAACCAAACTATTTACCTCTACCTACTGACCTATCTCTAAACCTTCATCATCTCAATCACCCACCTCCAAATCTTTCAAATTTAAACCTTCCACCTAAAAACCATCCAACACCAAGGAATCTAAATCAAACCCACAGACCAAAACCATTCTACCACTCACAACTTTCATGGTGAAGCCTACTTCTAAGAAGGCTCCCACCCCAAAAACTAGAAACCCATATCCCTTAACACCTTTGCTTGAATATTATTTAGCCATTTTATAAAGGTTGTTACAAACTTCTTCCTTAAAACTACCACCTATCAAACCCTTTGATCCTTTTAGTCCTAAACCATCTTGGTTTAAAGATAGTGTAATCTACTCATCCCATAGGACACCTAGATGACATAGAGAACTGCAAAGCTCTCTAAACACTTATCCATAACTTATGGGATGAGGATGATATATTATTAGATGAACCTATCTTAATCCCATTATCAACACAACCACCAAAAAAACCTATCCAACACTTACCCACTCTTGTAATCTCATCCAAGAGTGAGGAGGAATCGAAGTAGCCTTTTAGCCCAATGCTTCCCCTCATCCACACCATCCATATGGTCACCAGATCTTGAGCCTAGAAAAAAGGATAAATAAAAGAAAAAGTGTCCATTCCATAGACATGTCATTCCACCCCTCAATCTTCTAATAAGACTCAAGTGCCTTCACCTTCACCAAAACCCAAAATATCCATTTTGGGTTCCTCCCTCTCCCTCCAACCCTTTTGAATCTATCCAGTGAATAATAATGAAATAACTTCACTAGACACTGATGAAGATGAGCCTATATGATCTAATAAACACCTAACCCCATCATCATCAATCACTAATAAAGGCCCTAAAATCTATATATATCTAACATAAATACCCTCAACCTCTTATAGCCTTTGATGGAGCCCTTTGATTTTTTACTGTTGTCATATTCAAGGATTCAAAAATGCTTTTTGTTCATTTTGAAGATCCTGATCCTTCCCTCTTCATCACTATATACATTAATCAAACCCACATAAAAATGGAGATTATTGATGGGGGAGTTATCATTAATATTATCTCCTCTCATTCTTATGACCAACTTTAGCTTGTAAATAATATCATGTCAAAAACCATAGCGGTCATTTGTTCCTTTAATGATACTATGGCCACAACCTTGGGGATAGTTATCATCCACATCTACTTGGGACCTCACACACTTATATATCTCTTATAAATTATATAAATTGAGTTTGAATATAACATATTAATTGGATTCCCTTGGATCTACTCCATGAGTTGTGTCCCATCCACTTTGCATCGCTGTGTCAAGTTCGAACACAAGGGTCAGGTCATCACTATACAAGATGACCCTAGTCCTTTCACATCTTGTAACATGACATATAAACCTAATGATTTTATTATTCCTCACTCATCCAAATAACCACCAAACAAAAAAAACTCCACCCTAACCATTGATGATAATTTAACTAGCTCATATATCCCTTCTTCTTAGATCCCCATAAAGGACCCCTTGGAACCCATGTTCTAACACCTCTCATTGGGAGAGTATCATCTTTTGGCCTTAGATGCCATCCTTAATCCTCAAGAGTATGTGAATCTTGACCATAATCCTAGTTAATATCCCAATATTGGAACCATCATTCCTTTTGGGCTTCCCAACCACCAAACCAATTTCATCTATGGGGGACTTGATCTTCTGCTTCTCACTTCCTTCACCATCTCTTCTACCTGACCATTTACTTTTGATTTATCCTATTTGGAAAAACTATAATATGATAAATTATACCTTCATAGGTGTGCCTTTAAGGGATTTGACCTCAGTCATTATGAACATGGATCCCACGAGTTACCTTTTATCAAAACCCAAAAAACACATGAGTTATTTGGCCTTGGGTTCATCCCACCAGAAGAACCCATCGATTTACCCAAACCCATCACCACCATTGATGAGGATATTACATCCCAATAAACCCCATATATTTTGAATTATAAGGATTTCAAAATCATCCCATCTATTCTTTTAGTTAATAATATTAGTTTGGGTCCCCTAACCTATAACAAGGGTGGCCAAACTTAAAACCTTTCCTATGATTCATCTTGAAATGGTAGAAAATGATTTTCCTGCCATCCAAACCATCCAATGTTAATATTATGAATCCATTATCACCTATCTTGTTATAGGGGATTATTATATCCATAAATTCCTTCCTCCTAAAAACTAAACCATGTTTAATGAATCCACTATTGATGTCAAATTAGGTACTCAGATTAACCCTTGCATTGTAAACATTGGTCAATACTTAGATTCCTTAGAGCAACATGATTAACCTTACTTACTTCATGACTAAAGTATAACATTTTCTTGGTCCTATCAGGATATGCCCAAAATTTACCCTTCTATAGCTCTTCACAACATCATCATCCATCCTTATGCTAAGCCTATTAGTCAAAAGATTCGTAAGATCCACCCTCATATCACCCTTTTATTCAAAGAAGAGATTTAGTGCCTCTTGTTTTTTGACTTCATCCAACCCATTGATTATCCCTAATGGGTTTCCAATACCATTCACATCACCAAGCCCACAAAGGGACTTCACCTTTGTGTTGACTATCATGACCTCAACCTTGCTTGTCTAAAGGATGGCTTCCCTTTACCTATCATCAACCAACTTGTTGATCTTAAAACTAACCATGAGATGTTATCTCTCATGGATGGTTTCTCAAGATATAATCAGATCTTGATTTCCCTAGAAGATCAACATAAGACTTCCTTCATCACCCCATAGGGAACCTTCTACTATAGGGTTATGCCATTTGGTTTGAATAATGCTAGAGTAACCTACCTACATGCAATAAACTACATCTTCTATGATCTCATCCAAAAAATCATAGAGGACTATGTAGATGATCTCCTTGGGAAATATAAATATCATAAGGATCATATAGAAGTTATCAAAATTATCTTTGAGTACCCAATCCATTTCCATATCTGACTCAACCTAAATAAATGCATTTTGGGGTCCTATTTGGAAAGCTTCTTGGCTTTATCATCTCTCTTTGAGGATTCAAAGTAGACCCTACTATATTTAGAGAGATTATTGATATGCCACCTCCAACCCACCTTAAGTAACTCTATGGCTTATATGGGAAGCTCCAATCCATCTATTGCTACATCTCTAAGTTATCAGATAGATGTCAACACTTTCACCATCTTTTCAAGAAAGATACATCTTTTAAGTGGACTAAGGAATATCAAAAAGCCTTTAATTCACTCAAAGAGTACCTTCTTTCTCCACTCATTCTTACCCCTATTAAATAGGATCAACCCTTATACCTTTATATCTCCACCACTAACCATTCCTTAGGGGAAATGCTCACTCACCATGATGAACAACAAAAAGAGTAAACTATTTAATATATAAGTCAAACACTTATAGAGTATGAGACTCAGTACACCCATATTAAGAAGCTTTGCCTCATATTATTATTTTTGGATTCCAAACTTCATCATTATTTCCTCAATCACAAAACCTTTATCATCACCAACACTGACCCACTCAATTACATGCACTCTAATCCATACCAAAACTAGTGTATGGCCAAGTGGCTCATGTTCTTAGCTGAGTTTGACCTTGAGAATCTCCAACAGAAGTTTATTAAAAGGAAAGTCATTGACAATAAATTGGTCAAAGATCATTTACTATACAACCAACCACTTACTCTTTCATTTCCCAATGAGTCTATCATGACTCTTTCTCAAGAGGATGTCCCTTACCAAATGACCATGTTCTTTGATGGCTCAAAGTGCCAGTGTAGTGGGGGTGCCAAAGTTATTCTCATTCCCCTCAATGGAGGACCTCTTCCTCTTTCTTGAAATCTTGATTTTGAGTGTACCAAAAATATGGTAGAGTATGAAGCCCTGATAATAGGTTTCTGAACTACTCTAGTCTTAGGAGTTGAGACGATTAGTGTCTTTAGTGATTCCCAACTTGTGGTCAACCAAATCAATAGATCTTACCAATGTAAGATTGATATCTTGCAATAGTATAAATAATTATTAGATGTATTCTTAACATCATTTGATCATTACCTTATAGAATCTATTTTGTAATATTCCAACAAGTTCACAGATATAGTGGCTTCCCTTGCTTTCTAGATCCCATTTGTGCCTTCCAATTCTAAGCTTTTTATCACCATTCATCATTTTATCACACCCTATTATATCCAATATGATCTCCCTACCATATTTAGTGTGGAATAATATCCATCAGACATTTGGTAGGAGAAAACCTTTGACTACCTCAACCTCAACATCATTCCTTCCAACCTCTCTAGGAATGCCCTAAAGGCCTTTGTTCAAAGTACCTTGCATTATACCATAGTAGGGGGAGTCCTTTAGAAACATGGTTTTTATGGTCTCCTTCTCCATTTCCTATGTATTCATGAAGATTCCCATGCTATTAAGGAAATACTTGACATGATCTATGGGGGAAACTTTAGTGGTCTAGATATCGTTAAATGTGTCCTTCACCTCAGATACTATTAGCCCACCCTTAACTAAGATTGTCATGATTATGAGAATAAGTGTGTTAAATGTCAAAATCATGCCAATTTACATCATGCATCAACCCATGTCCTTCAATTATCTAAGGAATTTTGGCCCTTATCATAATGGGGACTAGATCTCATTAAGGAAATCAATCCTCATTCTTCATAGTGGCACCACTCCATCATCATCACCATCGAGTATTTCACCAAGTGGGTGGAGGCTATTCCTCTCATCTCAACCAAAACCAAAAAAATAGTTGACTTCATCAATCATCATATCATCTATCATTTTAATGTTCCCCATAAGATCATCACTGATAATGGAAAATCTTTCAAAAATAAAAAAGTCTAAGGTCTTTGTGATGCATTTGGCATCAAGTTAAGATTTTCCTAACCTTATCATCCATAATCAAATGGATAGGTGGAAGCCTCTAACAAAACCCTTAATAATATTTTAACCAAAATGGTTAATGCTTTTGGTTGAGATTGGAACGTACACATCCCCTTTGCTTTGTGGGTCTATCACATTATTATTTATACCTCTACGAGTACTACTCCTTTTTCTCTGGTCTTCAAAGTAGAGGTAGGCTTACCTTTCAAAGTTTAAATTCCTTCTCTTTTCATATCCTTATAGGACATCATTTATGAGAGCAACTATCATCAAGAGAATCAAGCATGACTTGAGCTACATGAAAAATGTTGCCTAGCTATGCTTAACCATCTTTGTGTCTATCAAGAGCGAGCCAAGCATGCTGATAATAAGTACCTAAAATAATGAGAATTCAACATCAGAGACCTCATCCTAAAGGAAAATAAACATGTGACCAATATAGAGATAAACAAGTGAGGCAAGTTTGATTTCAATTGGCTTGGACCCTACATCATAACCCACAAGTATGGATCAGAAGCTTATCATTTATCCTTTCTTAAAGGAAAACTAGAACTTGAACCTCTCAATACTTTTCACCGACATCATTTATTTTTATAAACAAGGATCAAACTCACCTTTTATCTAACTTAAGCTCGTCCCTTGATTTATGAAATTTTCACCTTCCTTGCACCTTCATCTCATCCATTTGAGGATAACTAATTAAAACATAGAACCATGTGAATAAGCATCATAGTCATAGCCTAATCATAAATATGGGTACCATGGATTCACCCATGGCATGGTTCTCATCGATACTTTTTGTACCTAATTAGATCATTATCTCACAAAAACCACCTATTTCACCTATCATTAATCTTCCTATGCTCTAGGTTTTACCTTCATAAAGGTAAAAATCCAAGCCTATATATATTGTTCCATGTCTAACCTAGCATCAAAAAAATTGGAATACCTAAATATTACTTAGGTCAACTATCTCTAGCATGCAAATTGCTCCCTTGAAGGATAACTACCCAAAATCTAAATTGCTTAAAAAAATAGACTACTCCCTTGAAAGATAACTACCAAAATGGACAAATCCAAACTTAGACCACTCCTTTTAAGGATGGATAAGTCAATTTTGTCAAAAAATAATCATTTTAGTCTTCCCACATCAATCAAATTCATAAAACTATCAAAATAAAGCAATAAAATACCCTATATCAAAATCAAGAATAAAGTTATCCCAAGAAATCTACAATCAACTTTCATATATAGCATCAGTAGACTTCCCACATTGATCAGTCTACACCTTAAATTAAAACATGGACTTGTATATTATGGTTCTTATGTCACCTATAAAAGGGAAAACTAACCTGCAAGAGGTTACACTACCCTTCACACCACCTATCACCCATCTCCCCTTTTGTACCCACTACAAATCAAGGGATTTAGAGCTTATTTGACATGATGTGATCAATATACATTTTTACCAGCCAACACATGCTAATGTGAATCATTAAAAGGGCTTATGTTCATTAGGCTAATCTAAATTTAGTTTCATTTTATCTTTACCAAAAAAGAAGCATCATACCTTATCCTATCATAATTGGTTCATGCATTCACTTAGACATATGTCTTATATTTTTTAATCTCTTTTCCCATATCTAGTTTGTTATCTAACTTACTTTATGTGCTATTATAATAAAAAAAATAAACCACATCACATATCCATTATCATAACTATAATAAAAAAATCATAATCATGTATAAACATTCATCATCAACATCATCCATAATCATCACATACCTAAGCTAGTGAGTCTACATCTCATAAGCATAATCATAATAAATATGAACATTTAAACCATGAATCATGAAACATAAAATCACATCTATATATCATCATCATATCATATACATCATGCCTCATCAAAATAAAATAGTACATGTAATAATGTGCATCTCTCTCTCTCTCTCAAAATATACATCTCACTGCATCAGCGCATATAATGGTATCAAAATCATATACACATATACATATCATATCATAACCTATACCCCTGGGGCACCAATACCACCTAGTGCTTGCTTGTCCACCCACATAAGTAGCCCACTGACTTGGAGTCACTATACCTACACCAACTACTAAAATATCTCTATACTCATCCCATTAGGGATCATTAGGACAATGTGTTAGGACTATAGCCTCATAATAATGCCATCCTTTAGAGATTACATTCTCTAACTACCATACCAATTACCCCTTCCACCTTGATGTTGGACATTTTGGCCCAAACTATCACATATTTTGTAATGACCTTACTTTGGTCTTTTTTAACCATACCAACCAACATTACCATGTTGAATATTTGAATTTACACCACCTAGTGCACACTAGACCATTTCTATTTTTTCTTAGAAGCATTTCCTACTTTGGATACCTAAGAAAACACTGACCTTGTCTAAGAGACTTGATAAGAATAACCTGATCAACTATGCCTAATGCTATGGCCTAGTTATCCCATCACCTATTCTTATAGAACCAACATTTTATTTTGACCAACTATGGTAACTTAGTCTATGCATGATCTTGGATATTGCACTTAATCACATTTTTGTGTATATATTTGCAATTCAAATGCTTAACCTTTTTGTCACAAACCTCATGACTCACCATAACCACCTATCAAACTTGCACTCGACTTTGT
This sequence comes from Torreya grandis, assembly GCA_037957365.1. NCBI lineage: Eukaryota > Viridiplantae > Streptophyta > Pinopsida > Cupressales > Taxaceae > Torreya > Torreya grandis. Next base: position 664,828 of record JARHVA010006605.1, read on the forward strand.
TTCACCTCATCAACTCTGAGTTTGAGGGGGAACACCTCCTCCTATGCTTAGGGCAACCAACCCATAAACTCAAAATTCATTTTTATTTTATACCTTGCTAACACAAACTACATAAAAAAAGGGAGAAATTTAGACACTAGAAAACTACACATAATGGTTTTATATGTCAAAAGACCCCTAGATCAGACCATTACCCAAACTCCACCCATGACCCTAAGTCAAGTTAGCTAACTAGTTAAACCAACTCACAAACATTCCCTTTTGACCCAACTATTCTTCAACCTTTGACCACTGATGGTAAACCTGACCATTGATAGTTACCCAACCACTGATAGTCATTGTAACCATTGATGGTTAAGCCTGATTGTTGATGATCAGGTCTTCCCCATTTGAACAAAGATAACTTGAGCTATGTGCAAGCTAACACATTCAAATTTAATATGGATGGAAAGCTAATGCATCATGAAGTATTGAAGCCATAAACCAAACCTATTATGGAACCTTATACCTCTATCTTATTTACCTATAAAAGGAGGGGAGTAGTTGGTGAAAAAGGATCTAAGATTAGGAATTTAGTAATTAGGTAATCAAGCTATAAACCAATAGTCATTAGGAGCTTCTAGCATTAAGAACTTCTATTTAGGTCTTCCCTCTGGCAAGTTAACAACTATGATAGATGTCTGAACCTCTACCAAAATTTATCTTTAGGTAAAGTACCATTACTCTACCCAAATCACTCTCAAATCAGTTACCAATTATCAAACAACTAGTTAAGTATATTTCTAGTATTCAAGTTCTAATTATTTAATTTTTGACCTAGACCCTTCTACATCATATCTTCTTACCTCCTATATCTAAATTTTTTTTTAACAATATGCTAATTTATCACTAACCTTATCAACCCTAGATTTTTTCAACACTTCTCAGAACCCATAATAATTGTTGATAGTCACCTGACCATCAATGGTCACCTTAATCACTGATGGTCATCCTGATTCCTAATGGTCATTGTGGTAGGAAATAAAAATAAAATATTTCCATTTGATTACCCTAAAAAATTCCACTTTATATCTCTCTTCTTATTCATAGCATCCCCACCTATTTTTTGAACCCAACCTAACCTATTTAGCATTATTATTGACCCACTGATTACTATAATTAGTTTATTTCCTTTATTAATCATTTATTTATTCTTTCATTCCCTTACAGTCTTTTCTATCATTTGATGCAAGTAATTCATATTTATTTCATTCAACTTAACTATTATAAGAGAGTGGATTGATAGCCTCTTAGTAAGCTCATGCTTCTCAGATCTAGCTCATGCTAGGAAATCCACCTTACTATCCATCTAACAACCCCTTTATTTTAGTATATTCTTATCTACAGGTCATTCTTTCCAAGATAAAAAGGAGATCTTCACAATCATCTGGATCATGCACACATAAGCAAATAGGTTATAATAACATACTTTTATCTATTTTATTACTTCTTTTCTGAGAAAATAAATTAAAATTGAGAGAAACACTAATCAAAATTAAAATTGGCATAAGTGGGAAGCTGGTGTGCACAGATCACTAATTCAACCTATTATTAAGATAATCACATGAATTTTTGCCTAATTTTAATGTGAATTATTGAAATAATTTTTTAACTTTGCCCCAAATTGTCATATTTATCATAGTCACAAGTGGATATTATTATTGTGTATGTTTTGGCCTATAACAAATGTAATTGCAAGTAAAATTAACACAAGGGGGTGGTTATGTGTGTGAGAAAGTCACCAATTTGTCCTATGCTTCCCTAATCACACCACTTTGTGCCCAAATTCAAAATTAATTATGAAAATTACACATGAATGTGACCCAAATTATCATTTTCACCTTGATCTAAGTGGATATGTTATTTTTATGTCAAATTTTCATCTATAATAGACCTAATCACAAATAAGACCATCATAAATGGGTGGTTGGGTGTGTATAGGTAATAAATCTGACCTAATTTTCCCCAATCACACCATTTTTCCTTAAATTTATAGTTAATTAGGGGACTCATGTGCAAATATATCATAAATTATCTATATTTTCCCTAGTTGCAAGTTGATATGTTATTGTGTGCCACTTTTTCCCTATAATGGACCTAATATAAAGTAAAATAGACATAAAGGGGTGGTTGGGTGTGCAAGAGTCACAATTTCAACCTAAATTAACATAATCACACAACTTTATACATGAATTCAAAGTGAATTAGGGAATTCATGCACAAATGTGGCTTAATTATCACATTTCCCTAGTAGCAAGTAGATATGATGTTTTTGTGTTATTTTTGGATGATAATAAAATTAACCATAAGTAAAATTATCATAAAAGGGTTCTTGTATGTGCATGTATAAAAAATTCAACCTAATTTTCTTGAATCACACTATTTTCTTAAATTTTAAGTGAATTAGGAAAATTACACATGAATATGATTCATTTTTTTAGTTTTTTCCCATGGCTAAAAGTGGATACATTTTTGTTGTGTCACTTTTGGAATGTAATTGACCTAATAAAAATTAAATTTGACATAAATGGTTGGTTGAGTGTGTGGGCCACCAATTCAATATGTGGTAACCAAATCACACCACATTGTGCCCAGATTTGAAGTGAATTATGGAAATCATGCACAAATATTCCCAAAATTATTTTTAGTTTACTTGGTCACAAGTGGATATGTTGTTTTTATGTATATTTTGGCCTATAATATACACAATCACAAGTAAAATCAAAATAAAGTGTTAGATGGGTATGCAAATGACAACAATTTAATCTAAGTTACACCAATCACACCACTTTGTGCCTAATTTTCAAGTGAAATAAAGTAAGTGTGCATAAATGTGACACAAATTATCACATTATCCATGGTTTTAAGTGGATATGTTTTTTTATGTCACTTTTAGCTAATAATAAACCTAATCTCAAATAAAATTGGCATAAATGGGTGGTTGGGTATGCATGGATCACCATGTTGAGTTACATTGCCCCAAACACACAACTTTGAACTTGGATTCTAGTTAAATCAAGGGAATGGTGCATAAATGTGCCCTAAATTTTATTTATATTCTAAGATTACAAGTAAATATTCTATTTTTGTGTAAATTAGAGCCTATAATAGACCTAATCTCAATTGAAATTGGCATAAAGGGGTGGTTTAGTGTGCATGGGTCATTATTTAAACCCATGTTTCTTGAATCACACCACATTTTACGTAAATTTGAAGTGAATTATGGAAATCATGCATGAATGTGCCACAAAATATCTAAATTTGATGTGATTTGAATTAGATATGTTGTTATGTCTCTTTTTCCTTATACTAGATGTAATCGTAAGTAAATAAACATAAAGGGGTGGTTGGGTGTGCTCAATTCACCAATTTAACCTAATTTCCCCAATCACATCACTTTTTATTTGAATTATAAGTGAATTATGGAAATAGTGAATGAATGCACCCCAAATTGTCTACCTTTTCTTTGATCACAAGTGTATATGTTGTTATTGTGATAAGTTTGGCCTATAATGAACCTAATCATAAGTATAACTGACATAAATGGATATTTGGGTGTGAGTACATCACCAATTTAACTTATATTTCTAAAATGACACCTATTTTTGTTTGAATTCAATGTTAATTAGGAAAATCATACATGAATGTGCCCCAAATTATCTGCATTTCCCTAGTTACTTCACACTTATTTTTACCCCTAACTTTTACATGAGATACTTATGTAATACTTTACATAGAGCTTTGATAATATGGTATAGGGTGTGGGGTTTATGTTGTAGGGTGTATGGTATGGGTTTTAGTGTTTAGTTTTTAGGGTTTATATTTCTAACTATGTAAGTCAATATTGCAAAGAAATGGATTTCTGTTTAAAATATATATCTATTTAGAATTGATATCCATTTGAATAAATATTCATTTAAAATGGATATACTTTTGAAAAAAATATGTTTTTAATGAATCTAAAACTCATGTTTAAACTTCCACATGGAATCACATTCAAGTTTATAGCCAAAAATAGAGCACTAGACTATTTCAGATTCATCTACATAATTATATACAATTAATATTACACAACAAGTTCATTGTTCATAATCTTTTAGAGATTTATTCACCTTTTTGCATTGGAATTTGAAAAAACTTAAGTCATCATGTTATTTTATTATTGAAACAAATAAATGTGAAAGCATAAACAAATCATAAATGGAAAGGAAGAACTTTGAGAGCAAGATAGATGACATAAAGTGACAACAAGGGAAATGATGAAATATCCCAAAGAAGGTGAAGGTATGTCATCCAGTCAAAATTTGGGCTCCAACAAAAATGAAATTGAGACCAATATAAGTGTAGAAACTTATAATTAATATATGGAAATAATAAAAAAATAATGAAACTATGATGAATATGGATCTCCAAAATTTTCCATGCCATATGAAGGAATTAAAGATCCAAATGATGTGATAATTGAACCTAATATTGTAAATGAAGAACCTAATCCTATAAATGAATAAATTAAACATGAAGTTAGTGAATAATATGTCTAAGTAATTTAAATATGAATTGATCTTATTGAGGTAGGATATTAGTAACAATGTGGCACGAGATATTAGATTCCCCCTTCCCACCCACACTGATTTCAAAGTGAATTATGGAAATCATGCATGAACATGCCCTAAATTGTCACATTCTCCCTAGTTTTAAGTGGATATTATTGTTGTGTAGCTTTTGGCCTATAATTAACACATGTAATTTAAAGTAAAATTGGCATAAGGGTTTGGTTGTGTGTGTGTGTGTGTGTTCAAATCACCAATTTGTCTTATGCTACCCTAATCACAATGTTTTGTTATTGTATTCAAAATGAATTATAAAAATTGCACATGAATGTGATACAAATTATCATATTTACCTTGATTCAAGTGGTTATGTTATTTTTGTGTCACCTTTTAGCTATAATAGACCTAATCACAAATAAAAATGGCATAAATTGGTGGTAGGGTGTGTACAAGTCATTAGTTTGACTGATATTTCCCTAATCACACCATTTTTTCTTCAATTTGTAGTTAATTAGAGAAGCCATGCAAAAATACACTATAAATTGTCCACATTTCCTGTAGTTATAAGTGGATGTGTTGTTTTTGTGCCAGTTTGGCCTATAGTGGACCTAATAGAAAGTAGAATCAACATAAAGGGCTGGTTCGATGTGCATGAGCCACCAATTCAACCTAAATTACCACAATCACACAGTTTTATGCTTGAATTCAAAGTTAATTGGGAAAATCATACACAAATGTGGACCAAATTGTCACATTTTCCTTGGTGGCAAGTATATATGTTATTTTTGAGTCATTATGAGATTATAATAGAATTAATCATAACATTATCATAAAAAGGGTGCTTAGATGTGCATAGATCACCAATTATACCTAAGGTTCCCAGGTCACACCATGATTTTCTTTAATTTTAAGTGAATTAGGGAAAATTTTATATGAATGTGTCCCCCTACCTTTTTCCCCCCATGACATGTGAATACATTTATATTGTGCCACTTTTGATCTATAATTGGCCTAATCAAATTAAATTTGACATAAGTGGTTGGTTGTGTGTGGGTCACCAATTTGATATGTTATACCCCATTCACATTAATTTGTGCCCAAATTCAAAGTGAATCAGGGAAATCACACAAAAATGTGCCAAAATTATTGCATTTTACCTAGTCATAAGGAGATATGTTGTTTTTATGTATATTTTGGATTATAATAGACCAAATCATAAGTAAAATCAACATAAATGGATAGATAGGTATGCAAATAACACCAATTCATCATAAATTACACCAATCATATCACTTTATGCCCAAATTTGAAGTGAATTAGAGTAAATGTGCACAAATGTGACCCAAATTATTGTATTAGCCATGGTTACAAGTGGGAATGTTGTTGGTGTGTCAATTTTAACCTATAGTTAACCTAATAAAAAATAAATTTGACATAAATGGGTGGTTGGGTGTGTAAAAATCATTAATTTGACCTACATTTACCCAACCACAACTTTATGCTTGATTTTTAAGTGAATCAAGGAAATTGGGAACATATAATTGAATCAGGTCAATGGTGTATAAATGTGCCCCAAATTTTATGCATTTTCCCATATTACAAGTGGATATGTTTTTTTTCTAATAAATTTCCTATAATAGACCTAATCAAAATTAAAATTGGCATAAAAAGGTGTTTGGGTGTGCATTGGTCATTAATTAAATTGATGTTTCCCAAACAACACCACCTTTTACTTGAATTTGAAGTGAATTATGAAAATCATTCATGGATGTGCCACAAATTATCTACATTTGATGTTATTACAAGTTTATTTATTATCATGTCTCTTTTGGCCTATAATGGATCTAATCATAGGTGAAAATAAAAATAAATGGGTGGTTGGGTGTGAATAGGTCACTAGTTTGACCTAATTTCCATAATCACACAACTTTGTGTTCTAATTTGAAGTGAATTATGGAAATAATGACTGAATTCACCAAATTATCTGATTTTCTCTGATCATAAGTGGACATTTTGTTTTTATGATGTAATAGACCTAATCACAAGTAAAATATAATAAAGGGGTGATTAGGTGTGCACAGGTCACCAATTTGACCTATATTTCCTGAAACACGCATATTTGTTCTTAAATTCAAATTCATTTAGGGAAATTGTTCATGAATGTGCCCTAAATTTTTTGTGTTTTCATAATCACTCACACTTATTCCCCACCCTCATTTTTATATGATATACTTATGGAATAGGGTACATAGAGCTTGGGTTGTATGGTGTAGGTTTTTGGATTAAGAGTTTATGTTAAATGTTTTAGTGTTGAGTGTTCAGGGTTTACAATTGTGAAGCTATGTAAGTCAAAATATAAAGGAAATGGATTATATATATATATATATATATATATATATATATATATATATATATATATATATATATATATATATATATATATAGGTGTAGGGTTTAGGATTAAGAGTTTATGTTGAATGTTTTAGTATTGAGTGTTCAGGGTTTACAATTGTGAAGCTATGTAAGTAAAAATATAAAGGAAATGGATTTTTGTTTTATATATATATATATATATATATCCATTTGAAAAAATATTTGTTTATAATGGATATCTATTTGAAAAACAAATTTCTAAGAATATAAAACTCATCTTCTAATTTCCAAATGGACCCATATTTAGGTTTTTAGAAAAACATAGAGTAATAGACTATTTTAGATTGATCTACATAGTTATATATAATTATTATTACACACTAGTTCATTTTTCATCATTTTTTAGAGATTTATTCACCTTTTTGCATTAGAAGTTGAAGAAAATTATGTCATCATGGTATTTTCTTATTTAAATAAATAAAATTGAAATCAAAACCAAACCATAGATGGAAAGGAAGATATTTGAGAGAAATATAGATATTGTTAAGTGGCAACAAGTGAAACTTCCAAATAAGGGGAAGGCATATCTTCCACTCTAAATTTGGGTCTCAACAAAAATTAAATTGAGATCAATATAAGTGTATAAAATTATTATTAATATAAATAAAAAACAATAAAAAAATGAAACTATGATGCATATGGATCTCCAAAATTTTCCATGCCATATGAAGGAATCAAAGAGTTAAATGATGCAATACTTGAACATAATATTGTAAATGAATAACCTAAACATGAAAGCAGTTAATAATATATTAAAGTAATTAAAATATAAAATGATCTTATTGATACATGATATATAGTTTTAATGTGTAAAAATATATTATATTTCCTTCCCCACCTTTAAATAATGAAGAAACACCTACAAAATGCAAATGAACACCAGAGTGATTACTTGAAATTGATGAAAATATATTGAAAATTATGAAGAGTAAAAGACATGAATGTACCATGAGACTATGGACTTTTAAACTATTTAGAAAAATATTTGAAGGAAAATATTTAAATTAGTAGTTACAATGGGTTTTTCAATTATTTATAATGTATAAAATCGTGAATGTGATGAAAATTTAAATAATAATTACAAGTAATGTAAGTGACTAAAATGATACTACTGTGGAAAATATTAAAAATAAAAATAATTGTGTTGGAAAAGGTAGCCAAGAAAGAGATAAAAATATAACATGTAGAGTAATGACAACTTCTATTATAAGTAAGTTATTAGAAAAACCTTAAATTTTAAGGAAAACTAGTATCTATCTTACCCCAAATAGGAAAAAACTCTCTAAAGCAATTGTAAGAAGAACAAGGTTTGATGATCCTAATGTAAACAATTATTCATATTTCTATGGCACATTTCCATGTTGTGATAAAATAATAATTCCTACCACGAAGATTTTAATATAATAATTTTGGCATGAAAACACTAGGGTGTCATCAAATGTTAAGGATATCTCAAAATTTAGGTGTAGAAGTTAAGACTACATGCCCAATGCAAAACACTTCTGAGAATGTAGACAAACATAATTGCATAAGAAATTTTGTGAGATGCATCTAGATTTGAATATTTTCAAAAGGTCATTTGAGTCATCTAAACCCTAGTATTGTGTGCTTATTACTATTAATATGACATATTATTGTAAATCATCATGTTGAATGCTCCAGGTATTATGAGCTATTTTTTTAAATACACTATACATTACATACTAACATGATGTTACAATAATTTGGAGTGCTATAACCTCTTAAGTCAGCTACATATGTGCTTAGTTCCATTTTTGTGAAAGGTTTATGTGCAATCATTATTTTAGTCAATATTTATTTAATGACAAATGTGTTGTATGTGGTGTCTTATAAAAGTTGACGCCATGTTTACACAAAGATAATTATCATGATTTTGTAGGATAACTAATTTAAATTAAAAAATATGAAATAAATAAGTACTTGTTAAAGAGTGGGGGAGAAGGATCAAGGTATGAATTGGTGAAAAAGGAAGTCAGTGTATCAAATTTAATTATAGATTTTAGGAAAAACATTGTTTAAAAATACTCATGGCACACAAATAAAAATATTACTGGATTGAACAATAGGTCAATATATGTAAGAATACATTTCCTATGGGTAAAATAATGTTAATGGTTGACTTTACAAATAATTATACATTGTATTCTCAAAATTAACTTCATTATAATTGTATTAAAACTTCCATTTTTTGTACATTAAATTTAGGCATGCAATTGATAATACTAAAGAGAATAAGAAGATTATAAGGGAGTAACCTTTTTACATAAGTTATAATAAGTCACATTCTCCAGTGTTCTTTCAATATTATTTTACTAGGTTATACTAGTTTTAAAGTAAAAATACATTACAATGGATCATCAGTAGATTTGGTCAAATGATTGCATAGGGAAGTTTAATCATTTTCAAATGTCCTATTTTATTATTAAAATTCATGTAGATTACAATAATCCTCATATATGGAGTTTATTTGAAGTTGGCCATGGAAAATGGGAGCATGATGGTGCAAGTGTGTTTATTAAGATAGCCTTGGTGAAATCATAGATGTAGATTTGTGGTGCCATTGATTTAATGGATGTAAGTTAGATTGTATGTCAGTGTAACGATGCACTAACATAAGGATACTAACAAAATTTATATGTTTGGACATTATTTTAATTTATGGAGGAAGAAAATTTAGGATAGAAAATAGAATGTGTCATAATTACCAAATCCAAAAAAATACATTCATTTAGGATCTCAAATGCAAGTGCATGGAATATTTGGACATGACAATTGGAATGTTTTTGTGAAAGTTGTATAACATGGGATATGGATCATTTTTGAGAATTTAGAGTGGATTGATTATTTGTATATACATCCCCTAACTCCTGCTAAAGTTGGAGATGATAAATAAAAAATAACAGTGCCACAATGTTGGAGATGATGAATATAACCTAAGATCATGTTATCAGTATTCATATATACCCAGTTACACAACATAATACCCATTATAGCCTCAATAATATCCTTCCCCATATAAATGTTTTTATTTTTCTTTCCACCTCAAAATATTCATGCGTAAAAACCAACCACCACTTCACATTTAGGATTCTTAATAATGCCTCCATAAATGTTTTGAGTGCTTTAAATTGTTTTATGTTCAAATGATTACATATATTTTAGTGATCATAGATTAATTCAATAACTTCTTCAAAATATTAAGATTCTTACTAAAAAATTCTTACAATGTTGTGTGCTTCTAACATGATTGCATTATAGTTGTGTTAGTTTGACATTTGTAAAAATTTATAGACAAGGGAAAATTATATGGATACACCATAACATTTTCCAATGGATTAAATAAAAATAAGGTGAGTTATAAAGCATCAATTCATCATTCCTTACCACTAATAACAAATTCTTAAGATACTTTTGTGCTAAGTGGGTCCCCATAGCTTGTGATTGGTAAAAAAAATACTTGAGGATAAGTTTGATATGGCTTATAATCAAAATTGCTTTTGAAACCCTTCAAGTACCTAATAAAAATACATGATTGAATTATAGTTTCATTAATCCCACATTGGTAAGAGTTTGATACTATGAACTAGGAATGTAACTCAAGAGAGGTGTTAGTATCTTGTTAGTGACAAAATGAAATCAAATTGAAAAACCACATTAGCTAACATACATCTCTAGGCCTGGTTAGTTGGTTGAGCTTAGTTAACAATACTAGAATAGAAACACAACAAAAACATGAAAGAGAAAAAATATTTCATCTCCCTTGAATGCTCCAAATTAGCTTGTAGTAGTGGCTTGCTCGGCTTATGCTCATGAAGTCTTCATCAAAGGAGGCTTGGCTATCTCCTCTTCTCCTTGGCATCTTGTGGCTTTGGCTTGGCTTGGCTCAATATTTGGAAATTATAACATAAATTTTCATGAATATTTGGAATAAATTTAGCATTATAACTTTGTCATATGAGAGCTTAAAATTCAATAGGCAAGGCATCCTATTTATAGATTTTTGGAATGGTTTAAGGATCAACCATGACCATCCATTCCAAGTTTGAGATGCATGGCCATGAGTAAATCCAAATATGAAATTCATTATATAAATATTCTCATTAATATTTTGGATAGAGGGGTATTGAATAGGCATGGATGGTATTAATGAGGCATGGGAGACCCATAATCCTAATATTTTATGCATTTATGGCTTATGGATGCCACCCCATATGATGATGCAGTTAATAGAAATCAATTTCCAATAAATATTTATTCAACAAGTTCCATGGAAAATTAAATTAAGGCCCTAATTTTGTTTAATTAGCCTAAAACATGATTAATCAACTTTGGTACAAATTTTGGCTCTTGATGCACAAAATAATCAAATTGGCTAAAATGTCTTGTTATTGGTCTAAAATTTGACTGGATTGGAATTAGAAGTCAATGTTAGATGTGTTGGATCCATTATCCCATTTAGGATGTTACCAACACCAAATAACAAAGGCACGTGTCTCATGTAAGAGATTTGATATAAAAGAGCAATCCTGGGCACCCAGGTGTGAAATTGACAATTTGACTCAAAATGATTTGATCAAAGTTAGCTGGCCCATAAATTACACTACCTCATTTAATGATACTCTAGCCAAAATAGGCATTTGAATATATCAATTTCAACTCATTTAATGTATTTTACTGTTTTAAGGCCAAATTGTGCACTTTAGGTGTAAATTAATCAAAAACTTGGTTAGAGGTCATTGGTGGCCAAATTTAGGTGTCTACAAAGATAAGGGTGAAATATAATGCATTACATGCACCAAAATATTTACCAATGGAGAAAGAGGTTCCAAGGTGACTTAAATAAGTCATTAATTCACCATTCCTTTTCCCTATTAAAAATATCATGGTAGATATATGTTAAGCCCCCCTTCCCCCTTGTTTCTGATTACTACAAAAAATACAAGAGAAAATAAATTTCATTAGGGAGATGACTTGTCATGAAGGCTAGATTGAAATGAACTATAATGTAAATTGATCATCAAATCCTTATAATAAAAAATACAAGTACATGATTGTGTTTTGAATGAGTTAATCCCAAATTCCTAAGAATTATGAGATAAGGGTGAATTATACTTGGCATTACATAGACTAAAATCTTCACCAATAGGGAAATATGATAAAGATTGAGAAAATGGAAGTGGTTGGGTAAATTCACCATTCCTTTCCATGACTAACAAATTATTAAGGTACTTATTTATAGTGATGAATTCTTGTAGAGGTCAAATTGAGAAGACTTAAATGCACACACATAAAATCCTATAAATAACAACAATTTACATAAAACTACTAATGAAATAATTCAACTAATTAATACAAATACATGACTATGTTGAAATTGGGTTAATCCTACATTAGCAATAATTGTGACACAAAGGTGACTGGTAAGGCATTATACACACCAAAATATTTTCTAAAAAATAAATATGATAAAGTATGAGAAGCACAAAGTGGTTGGGTAAATTCACCATTCCTCCCTCTATTAATAAATGCTTATGGTCCTTGTGTGTTTTGTGATTAATACCATCAATACATGAGGAAATAAGTGTCATTAATACCAAAAATATATGATAAAATAAAAAAATTCACTCATCCATTTTGAATTTCTTATAAAAGAAGCATACTTAGGGTGTGAGAGTAATATTACATCTGCTAATTATCATTAACATACAAGATAATAATACATTGGATATAGTTTGAAATATAACACAGTAAATTAATATAAGGTAGAATTGTATTTCATAAATAATATCTACATATCTATATGAAAAATGAATAATAAACAAATTATATGACCATGATTTTATGATTTTTTATTTTGAATTCACAAAGTATGAAGCTTTTATAGTAATTTTGGCTTTAAAAAAATGAATAGCACTCACTTGTCAAAAAATAAAAAAACAAAGGACAACAAAATAATTAAATACCCTACTAACAAGGAAAATATTATGATAATTAGTAGTCAAGGAAATAAAACACTTAGGAAGAGAAACATGGTATAAATCATAGATAAATTTAAGAAAGAAGAGGTAACTTATAACAGCTTGAAGCACATAGGTAGAAGCAAAACTCTTACACAAAAATAAATTAAAAAGAACCTAATAGAAATATTCCACTCAGGAGATAAGGGAATCAATATGAAATAGAAGGAATAAGGAAAAAATGGTAACGCTAAGGAGAAATCACTAATTTGGAATTAGGAAAAGAAAAGTCTTTGATAAAAGTTTGGTCTATGAAGTCAGAGTGCTCAAATAGCACACTGTGGCATGCATGCATGGAAGGAAAAATGTGTAGAGAGCAAAAGGAAGAGAAAACATTTAAGAAAACACCTTACTTCCCCTATATACAGTACAAAATCTTAAAAAAACATACACTTAATGTAAATAATGAATAAGCCAATTAATTTTCAAATTTGAGCTTTTATTATAAAAAATTACAGTTATTGTGAATGAAAAAAACATGAAGGATATAAATAGTTGAAAAAATCAGCATGGAAACCTTATGAGTAGAACTTGTAAAAATTAGGATAGAAGACAAATATGTCTAAAAATGATAAGAGTTATGCTAATTAGTAGAAAACACCAAGTTATGTATACAAAATGGTGATAAAAACCAAAAGTTAATGGTTATAATATGTCTAAAGATACTTATGGTGATAAAAACTGAAAGTTAATGATTATAAGTTGTCTAAAAACACTTGATTTTTCAACCAAAAATCTATATAAGCACTCAAAAAATAATGTTAAATAACCAATGATATGATACCATGACAAATTTATTTCCTAGGTTGGAATAATGTTGAAATAAATGATAAAATTAATACAAAATAATAACACCACCTTAAAGAAATCAAGATACAATATTGAGACAAAGTTGACAAGTGGAGAAAGTGTCATACAAAAAAAAAACTCCACACTAGTATTGAAAGTTTGCAATAAGAATACCCAATTACAATAAAATGAAGAAGATATGAGAATAATGGCCTTAGACCAAGATATAATGAAAATACAAGATCAACAAGAGTGTTGTGAGGGTTGTAGCAAGTGTATAAGTAAGGGAAAGGAAAGATCTTTATCTAGAGCTGTAAGAGAAAAGGAGTTACAAATACAATCTCCAACATGTGTGTCATTTGTCCCTAATCATATTATAAGTGGGGAGGATGTGTGTGCCATATGAGAGGAGAGGATTTACATGCAAGTAACTCCAAAGTTCACAAGTGGACTAGAGAGGTGAATGACACCTTAAAAGACTATAATAAAGTGTATTTATAAATACAATAAATACACACACAAAAAAGACATTAAAAATATATAAAACTATATGAATGACCCAAATTAAGGTTAATTCTCCAACGCATGCCAACTCCACCTCATATGAAAAAAACCATTTGTGAACCCTAATCTATTAGACTATGTGTAAAATATCTAATAGTTGATCAAGATTACTTTATAACACTAAAAATGTCTCTAAGTTTATAGATGAGAGGATGAGGATCAAGAACAAAGGTACATCCTACTCTTGGTGTTAGGTATCCTAGGCTTCCCCATACAAAATTCTACATTCCTCACTAGTGTAACACATGTCAAAATATTTTCAATAAATACTATTCTCTGGCACTAAAAGTGACTCTAGGGTTATGTATGGGAGTAAGATCAAGAATATTTCTATAATAATATTTACCCCTTGTGTGGGAAATATATGATAAATGTGAGGAAGATAATAATGTGTCCCAAATGTAAATGATATCTATCCTTATATAATATTATAATCATATGGTTTTTATAGATGTTTGATGTGTATTGTGATAATATAGGAAAATATTAATACCATACGGATTACGGTGAATAATTTTTTTGAGGACATGCGACAACCAAAAAACACAAGGGAAATCAAGATCAAGCATGAAAACACACAAAGATAAAAATGAAAAATTGAATTTCAAGAAATAAGACACTTGAGAGGAATAATTAGAAGGAATCAATCAAATAGAAATGGAAAGAAGTAAAAAAAAAATCATAAAGTGAACAAAAAATATTATTGATCAAGGAAATGGAAATAAAATTTATGTAAATATGTAATAGGATTATGTTACCAAAATGTCTTTGGATCCATTTATGAATACCTTATCATAGGTGTATAATGTGAATTCCATATTGATTATGTGAATAAAGGAAAAATCATTGAAGTACGAGGTGTGTTATCATAGCTAACCAATGATACCATAAAGAATTGAATAGTCAAAATGAATGGTATGTTAATACACATTTGATGCTTTTGTAATAAAATTAAAGTATGCTATTACTCAAATAATTTTATTTTGAAATAATGTCTCCAATTCCATAATATATATAACTAAATTAAGTTTTCCTTAGAGATATACAAGTATATTATTGTTCCTTTTATAGTTGAACTTGATTTTTTTTCACTAGTTTATTAAACTCATTTAAGTTATTTTTTAGATTTAACATAATCCACTTTAGGGTTATTTTAGAGGTTCCATCTCTTTTTATTTTAACAACATTGAATTCATGTTTGAATGCTATACTCTCGTGTGTACTTTCAAGTGTTTCATTCATCATTTTTTGACCATGTAATACATCCTAATGATACATGTTACTCCAAATATGATGATACTTTCATTAGATTTTCAATATTGTAACCAAATGTCTCAATGAAAGGAAGACTACACATGTTGAATTGAGTTTTGATCATTAATCATGATTCCTTAATTTTTTTGTCATTTCATATAAACACTAATGATAATTAATGGTTCCACATGTGATAAATGATTATCTAAAATTTATTGGGAGATATAAATGGCACATTTTCATGTTTATGTGCCTCAACCTTAAGAGTTGGGTTTTCTACTTTAGAATACTCGACATAATTTTTCATAGTTGTTCATTATTAGAAGGTGTATATGAAACTCATGTTTGTGTAAAAACTATATCATATGGAATGCCACTATTATTCATAATATATTTTATTTCATGTTTCAAATCATGACATCTATCCATTTTATGCCCATCGCTATGATGATATTCATAAAACAATCTTGAATGAAAATTTTATGGCACAAAAACCTAGTCATAATGATTAATAAAAGGTAAAACAATCATGTTTTTATCAAATAACATTTTCAATGTTGTAATTTCACTTGATTTATGTTTATGAAATTACCATGGTCCATTAAGGGAAGGCATAAGACTTGTTATGGGTGGAATTATATGATTATAAAATGGTTTAGAACTTGTCTTTATTTTTGGATGGAAAATGTTAAGACTCATAGTACGATGATTAGAAGAAAATGTGAAGTACGAGTCTCATAGTTGAGTACATGTGCTCTTAATAGTCATCCTCAAAGGAAATGACATCATAACAAAGATATTTCAAAGATTCATAAGCATGATAAATCACTTTATCTTTATAAAACACTTTTTTTTGAGAGGAGGAATTTTTTCTACCAAATATATATTATTTATCTCGATCTCTTGGTTGATATATAACATAATTTATTCAAATAATGAATATAAGGATATGATCATGAATAGGCTCTAATTTTCCTTGGTGAAGAGATGGAATACACTCGAATGTAGTAAGTGGTTTCATATTAGTGATAAATAATGATAAGAAAGAATCTTCCAATTTAAGGTAAGTGTATATGGAACCATTATCTAGAGCGTATGTGTGTAGAGTTGGGGGGAAAAAAAGAGCCTACCTATGGACATATTTTTCCTATAAAATTTTAAATTTAATATTTTATAGATAATTTGAGATGGCTATAGTTAAAATTTGAGGATGGTGTAATAACATGAATTTTATAATTTTGAGTCTAGTGTAAAAAACCCTATTTTAAAAAAAGTGGTTATGTATAACTAGGTAAAACATATAAAATCTAAATTTAAACTTCCATTTTTTTTATAAAAATAGAGTAGATAGCTAGTCATGCAACCCCTCATTTTTTTAACATTGTTTAAAAAAATAGTGAAACTTTAGATAAGATTATCTAGTTTGTAACCTATATTTTATTTTATAAATTTTCAATAAATAAATATATTTTTATTAATTTTATGAGTAAATAGATCTAGAAAACTGACAATAAAATGGATAGTTAGCTATGCGGACCCCTAATTACCTCAAAGAAAATGAAAACTATTGTTTTTAGAATTTATGTAGAATTAGGCCTAGTTTATAACCATATGTTATTTTACATTTGGATCAATGAAATAAATATACTCAAACATATATAGACATGTATGTTTTCAACATTTAGTGGCCTAAAAAATCTATAGCTAGAAATCAACATAGATTGAAACCTTAAAATAGTCCAAAAATTATAAAAAACATATATTTGGAAAGAGGAGAGTATGTTCATCATTGTGCTAATAATTTTTATAATTTTCTAAATGAAATTCATAGAGTATTTGGTGATGGAAGTTGAATTTTATTTTTTTATATCAAAACTCTCAGGTTCAACTATGTGTTGATAGGTCCAAGTATTCAGCTTGAGAATCTAACCCATTTCTGATCCAAAAGGCTTGGTTTTTGAATTCAAATTAACATAATGCATAGGTGTTATTCCACCATAGTCATAAAAAATAAATATTGATTTATTTTATGTGTTTATTCTTTTCTACTTATCATGATATAAACTTATTTATATGTATTTAGTTCATGTTTAAACTTATTAAACCTTTTGAACCTAATTTTGAATATAAAGGATGTAATTCGGGCCTATCAACTCTAATGTCATAATTAAATAAGCCAAATAGTCTGATGGTTGAATATGAAGATAATTGTAGATAATTTGAGCCCCTTAAACCTAAGTGCATGACTATAAAATGTAATTTAGGGTTTTATCAGCTCCAATTTCATTAGTTAATGAAGCAAATAATCGTTTAGTTCAATGAAATATGTAGGCTTGACATGTATAGAATGTGGTTCTAGGCTCAATAAATTTGAATGTCAACATGGAAGGAATGAAATAGTTAATTGGTTCAATTATGGAGGTGATTAGGGTGAATATGAGGTGCTTAAACCTAATTTCAACTATACAATATGATTTGAGAATTAATTGGCTTTGATTTCATCATAGATTGAAAAAAATAGTCAAATGGTGTAATCAGCTACATAATTTTTTTAAAAATGAGCCACAACAACCTATTTTTAATTGTATATGATGTGATTTGGAGTGAAATCGACCTTAATTTCATTGAGTATTATGAACCATATAGTTTATTTTTTTAAATCAAAGAGGAATTTGAAGCCAATTTGAGCCCCTTCAACCAGAATAAAATAAAACTAAAGGAACACATGATATACTATTTATTATCCTTTTGGCATATCAATCTCAAGGGATCTTAGCCAATAAGAATGAAAATGAAAAGAATTTAAAATATGTATTTTTATGTGATTAATTTTGGAAAAATATGAAATCATATTATAAATCCATAAGGGAGAAAAAGGATAAAGGATGATTGTTCATTCTCCATTTCATTAGATTTAAGATTTCACAAAAATTGTAGGTAAGTTCAAGTAAGTGTAATGAACAATTTTTCTACAAAATAACCTTGTTTGGTATTTTAAGTTAGTGATTTGTCTAATATGAGTGTCTATAATGAGTTTGAAATTAAAAAAGAGTAACAGGATGAAACATTATTGTGTCCATGTTTAATGGGCTAGATTGGAAGTGCATTTGATTTTTTAAAATGTTTATAGATTGAGAATGAGTGATGGATTATGCAAACATGTTTCATCATATTAAGTTTAGGCATAATGAAACATTATCATTGCAATTTTTTAATATATAGGTAAGTAATAATAAGCATGAATGGATGGAAACATACACTTGTATTATCGAGGGATGAATTTGTCTAATTGTCTCAATTCATAAGTGGTCATGAGGATGATATTTGGGCAACATGTTTTCTACTAATTATTTGTTTTAGAATAAAGTGTTATATATAATAAACTGGTTGAGAGATAACATCTTGGTTTTCATTTAGAAGGGGTATGATATATATATCCTAGAAGTAAGACTCAAACTCTATTAGTTAATTATTACAACCCTTAACGCTAAACCCAAATACAATACTCAAACCCCATTTTATCACAAATGCAAACATGAAGGTGATTAGGGCTAATCTGAATCCATTTTACCTAACTATGAACATAATTTTGACTATATGGAGGTAATTTGGGGATAATTGACCCCCATATCATAAAAAAATAAATAAAAATGTCAACCAATTAAATATATGATCACATAGACCTAATATATAATGTGTACACATTATATCACATACATGTTATTGTCTCCATATATAAAAAGTCATTTTCCAATATTTATTTTTTGAGAAACTAACCCCATAGACATTTTCTACATCATTCTACAATTTCCATGATGAATACAAGAGGAAACAAAATATTCTTTGGATCCCCCACCATAAAAATGAATCAAATTATTTTTTACCCAGTCATGGGTGATGGAGCTGCTTCAAAGAATAGGAAGAAGTTAAAGCACAAAACACTAAATCAATTAGAAGAGTTAAGAGAAAATAAAAGATAAGAATTCAAGCATTTCTCTCCAAATAAAGTATGAACACTATCCATAATGAGCAAAATGTAGTATATAATGATGAAATTGATAATAATGAATTGAATAATGATGATGAATATTTACCTAGAAGTCCAAATTATGTTTCAAGCCCACAATAAAAGTATAATGTTTTTGATTTTGTTGATTATGAATCTATGCATGATGATTTACCCCCTATCAATGAAAATAATTTCATGGAAACACATAATGATGAAAGTAACAATGAATAAAATGTCATCCCATAACTAAATAAAGAATGTAACAATGAAGAAACTAGTAGTGAACATAATGATTTTGAAACACCCTCTCAATAAAGTATACCATTAATAAAACCTCAAGGATTATGCATAGAAAATGTAAGTACTTAATTGAAGTTGATGATTTTTTTTTGAAACCAATGTATAATAAAATGTCTGACCATATTCAAGAAGACTAGCTAAAAATATTTGGGATAATTCCTTTGATAAATTAGATTTTGATAGTAAAAAATGTTAAGTGTTGGTTTTGTTGATGAAATTGATTATGAGACTTAAAATGTACACCCTAAAACTAATAAAATCTAACATGGATGATGAAAATAATGAAATTGTTAAAAATATACAAAGCACATATTGTATTTTAGGCCTAAAATCATGAAACAAAGATTGTAATGTTGCCTAGTGAATAATTAAAACTTATGTAGTTAGTGGTCAAACGGGTTAAAAAATGATTGATTTCAAAAACTAGATGACCACTAGCTATAAAAAAGAAAAATATTAACAAAAATAATTTAAAGAGACCAAATAATTAATGATGCCAATACCATTAAGCTTTGGGTATTCTTTAGTATACTTCAATGAAAGGGCAAGGCTATAGTATATGATCTCAAATATTTGCTTGCATAGTTATAGAAAGATAATATAAGAGTTTCACCTAATACAAGAGATGTAATTAAAATAAGAGTTGGTTTTCATAATCATGAATTACATCTAAAACATTTTTTGGATATGACCGAAACATAATTATACTCTAAGTTTTTGAAAACATATCCACAAATTTATATTAGTTAAAGATATTTTGAGATGGCCACATTGTTTTGTGTAGAACTAGATCACACATGCACAAATTATTGTTTTAGGAAACATGTTGAATTTTCAATACATTGTGATTTTTTTCACCATATACATTGTACTTTACATATTAACAACATTTTACAGGCATATGGCATGGAAGTTTTGTCGAAATCAACTAAATAATTTATTCCAACCATTTTTTATGAAATACTAGATGGATGGTTCTCTTATAAAAAATCATGTTTGGATGGAAATTGTATAATTTATGGTGGATTTAAAAAATTAAAAAAATGTATCCACAAAGAGAGTACAAGTGTAATTGGATAGGATTTTTTTTTTTTTGAACAAATACAAATATGTGACTTATCAAGTAAAATATGGAAACTAATATAAAAAGTGTGAGATTTATGAAATCAAAACCACTGAGAGGGGGGTGAATCAGTTTTAAAAAAATTATTTTAATTCCATATATCATTCATTAATCATTCAAACTAATATATAGATATAGTAATGCATAATCAACAATTCATATGAGCATGAAGCAAGAATATAACACATGAACACAAGAGATATGTGGGAATCCATAATGGGGGATAAAAACCACTAAAACATAAATTTTAATATATTCATATAATAAATTAATCAATATTTATTGAGGCATCAAAACCCCACAAGGAGTACCAACCCCTCACTAGTCAAGCACCAACTCAATTAGTCCTTTAGTAAGCACCAACTTCCAAAGAGTAACCAACCCCATAGGTAAATCAACAAAAAGTAATACACTTGGAACATATTATTGAATTTTTACACATTTTTATCACTCATTTTATGATGATAACCTCATTTTTATCTTTACACTCTTCTATCTCTCTCAAACAACCTATTAGGCCTCTTTACTCAACTAGCCCTCTTCTTGGCAGATTTAAGTCATATGACCTTGATCATCACCTATAAAATCATTATTATAACTTCATGACATATTAAAAACACCTATATTATGGTCTTAAAACCCATTACCTAGTTTCAAAAAAATTATTTCATCATTCCCTCAATATTCTAACTAGTCAAATTCAGCGTATTCGATCTTCTTTTTTATACTTGACTCTTGATTACACATGCCTTGGTCAGAAAAAAACCTATAAATTATTGATTAACCCTTGTAATATATTAAAAAACAAGTTTTAAAAGTTAAACAACCATTACATATGTTAGTCACCATTCATAAGAACCAAAACCACCATTAGGCCTAATAGAACCTAATGCAATTAGGCTTTCTCAAAGTACACGTTTCATCTTGACCACCTTGGAACATCTTGATCATAAAAAAATAGATGAAACACTTCAAAAAATATTAAATTATACCCCTTATAATCTCACATTAATTCTCAAAATCCATTTATATCATTTCACTCCTTGAACCATACCATTAGGCCTACTCACAATTAGGCCTTTTCACTGCCATAAAGTCTGCTTTGAATATTTGAAGTGTACATTCAACTTTGCCATATAATTAAATAGAAAAATCACATGGATAGAATATAAATTAACTTATATTAATTACCATGTCATTTATATTTCACCATATAATTCAAAATACCTCAAACATACCACTTTTATATGCTCACTCAAAATTGTAAACACGCCTCAAACACCCAATCAAGAACCTTTGACTTTTCACACCTTCATAGGAATTTATAATAAATAAAAATTAATTAAAATTAACCTATGAAACCTATATAAAAATTTAATATGAATTATATTATTAAAAAATTTCATAATGATTCATGAACATCATTCTTACTAACACACAAAAAACTACCCGAATGCTCCAAAACATAGTCATGGAAACCTAGACTTAGAACACCTATGTGAACAAATTTTATGAAATTTAAATAGGTTTATATTATAATTTATAATAAATATAATATTTTTAAGTATATATATTATAATTTACAATATCAATATTGGTCTTACAAATCAATCTCATGGCTTGACTGTACATAGACCTCACTATGTTAGACAAGTCAGATTGAGATTAATGTTCTACCATAAAAAAGATTATTAAAAAATTATATAAAATATGGATATATGTAATAGGTATTTACAAATAACCCCATGTATGTTTATCCATACCCAATCCAGTTCAACCCATCCCTAATCTCAATCTCATTTCTGCTTAGTTTTCTCACTGTCTTCCTCACTAGGCCTTTTTAGTGATAGATCAACTTTCATGATCATTTTAGAATATTTTAATTGTATAACCTGATAATAAAATTATATTATCATAAAATAAAAGTCTCACACATTATCCTCCAATCATTTTCATTCTTTGAACTATTCAACCCTGCCTAGTATATCACAAATTTGAGAAACAAAGGGTTTCTTGTATCTTCCACTCACTCTTATGATAGACCAATGCCAATTTGAGATAAATGGGAGAGTCATGTACATGTTATAATGACAAAAATATGTCATAAAAACAATTATAATCCATTTAAAACAAGATCTTCCATATTGGGTCATAGTTAGGGTTTTAAGGCACTAAAAACCAGTTTCTATTCGTAGCAATCATTCATAAAGGATTGCCCATCAAATCCAAAAAAAATTCTAGGAAATTTGAGGTAGGAAACTTTTAAAACTTAAATAAAAGTCCTATGATCTCATGAAAAGGTTTCACGTGCAAATTATCATGGTAAAATCCTTCTTAGGTCTATAATGCATCATTCTGTGTAAACAAAAAACCTCAAAAACAAATTTCATGCTTTCTCCTTCATAATTTTACCTAAAAATTGGTTAAAATAACTTCAAAAAACCTATAAAACCTATGAAAATTATCTCATGAGCTCTGGAACCTTGGAAACTAAACCTGACCCCTCATTAGGCCATATTAGGTCTCTTTGCATATTAGGCCTTGAACTTCCAATCACACTTAGACATTGAATACACCTTAAAACCTATTGAAATGATATTAATACCTCATAATCATGTCATAAAACCTCACACATTTAAAAAACACTGTCAAAATGCTTCTCACAAGCTTTAGACTGTTCTCCTCATCATGATACCAATCTTATGCCTTCTCACTAGGTCTCTCAAGTACATGGATTATGAACTCAACCTCAACAATAAAAAATAAAAATAAAAATGACATAAGTAACACTTTTATGACATCAATTACAACTCCATTCATACCTTATAACCCATTATAAACAATCTTCACCTTTGTTATTGATGGAAACCATTCAAAAAGAAATCTTCTCTCACTAGGATACATCTCCCCTATAAAAATCAATCTTCCCCTTTAACATTAGTGAAAAATCACTACCTTAAAAAAAAAAGGAATAAAATATCATAGAAACAATCTCCCCTATCTCAATGCATACCGTAGACATCTTTCTTCTTGACAAACTGATATGACTCCCTCTTTGACCTCATAGCTTGTGCACTTCTTTTCTATTCTTAGAGCTAAAGCACCTTCTTATTATCTCCCCCTAATCATTTTTCTTGATTAGTTAATGATGGGAGAAGGAATCACACCCTATTCCTAACTTAGACTTTTAAAAGTAGCCTTTAGAAGAGGTTTAGTTAAGATATCTATACTTTGATCCTTGGTAGACACAAATTCAAGCTTGATACTTTGTTCACTTAATTGTTCTCTTAAGAAATAATACTTTATAAGAGTGTGAATGATCCTTTAATTCATTATAGGATTCTTTAAATTAATTATGACACTAATATTATCACAAAAATATGACTAGTACCATGAAACTCCACTTTGTAGTCTCTTAAGGTTTGTCTCTCCCACATCATCTGAGTGAAACATGAAGATGTTACAATGTAATTAGTCTCATGAGTAGATAAAGACACTGATGGTTGTTTCTTGCTTATCCATGAGACTAGGCACTCACCTAAGAATAATTCTCCTCTATTAATTCTCTTTCTATCATCTAGACTCCCAACCCAATCTATATTTGTATATGCTACTATATCAAACTTATTTATCCTTGGGTATGATAATACATAATACATAGTTCCCTTGGGATACCTAAGTATCGTCTTGAATTCTTGTAGATGAATTTGCTTAGGATCTTCTTGAAATCTTCCCACAAGACCTATTACTTGTATGATGTCAGGTCTATAGGTAGTAGTATACAACAAACTCCCAATCATTGATCTATATTTTGTTTGATTTAACTTTGAAGATTCATCTTCCTTTCTTAGATTACATCCTATATCCATATTTTTACTTATATCCTTGAAATATTCCATTTAAAACTTCTTTAACATCTCTTTTATATACTTGACGTATAAAATGAAGACATATTTCTCAAATTGACTAATTTAAAGTCCAAGAAAGAAGGATAGTTTTCCAATCATATACATTTAAAATTTCAACTTCATCACCTCTAAAAATTCCTTGGTTGTATTCTCATTAGTTCCAAAAAATATGATATCATAAACATAGACCAACACTATCAACTAATTGTAATTTTCAATCTTGATATATAGGTTGTTATTTGCAACTCCTCTCTTGAAACCTTGGTCTAAAAGATATTTGTCTAGTCTAGCATACCAAGTTATAGGTTCTTATTTTAGACCATAGAGAGCCTTATTCAAAATATAGACATAGTAATTATTATCAATCAATAAGGAAACCCTCAGGTTTATCAATGTACACTTCTTACTCTAAGTTACCATTTAGAAGAGCTAACTTAACAACCATTTGGTATATCTTGAAGCCTTTGAAACCTACATAGGAAATAAACATCCTAATAGCCTCTAACCCTGCTACTATATCAAATGTTTCCTCAAAATCCACTCTTACTTGAGCATATGCATTGCATACTAGTCTGTCCATGTTTATGGTTACTTTTCCATTCTCATCCAACTTATTTTTGAACACCCATTTTGTACCAATGATATTTTTGTCTTTAGGCCTAGGCACTAACTCCCAAGTATCATTCTTCTCAATTTGATTTAAATCCTCATATATGGAATCTATTCAAAACCTAACTTCACTTGATTCTACATATCTTTTAGGTTCAAATTTAGATAGTAAGGTAGTATTATCTAGATAAACATTACTCACCATTCTTTTTCTTGTTTGTATACTTTCACTCTTATTGACAATGATATGAGAATCAAGATGATCCTTTTGAATCTAATTAAAATGAAATTTTGAGTCCTTTATCTCCTTAATTTATTATTCATCTTCATTTATATCTATTGATCCTTCATTATTATTTTATTAAGATTAGTACTTCTTTGTCTCATCAGTCTTCACATTTGGGCTCTCCACTATCTTTTACAACCTTTTGTTGTATCATATATATGCAACACTAACTAATTCATATCCTAAGAAAATACCTTCATTAGACCTCGATTCAATATTTCCTAAGTCCTCATATATTTTGATATAATACTTACTTCCAAACACCTTAAAATGGTCAACACTAGTAGGTTTGTCATTCTGTGTTTCATATCGAGTCTTCTCACCATTTATTCTAATTTTTCCTCTATTCAAGGTATAAACTATAGTACCCACAACTTCTCTCTAGCAGTAATCAAACAACTTTGACTCATTCAACATGGCCCTTTCCATTTCATGAACTATTCTATTCTTTCTTTCAACTACCCCATTCTATTATGGTGTTCTAGTAGCTAATAACTATCTTCTTATTCCATTTACCGTAGATAACTCATCAAACTCATTTGAATAAAAATCTCCTCCTTTTTTACACCTAAGGAACTTGATATTCACATTCATTTCATTTTCAAACAAATCCTTGAAAGTTTTGAACTTACCTAGATATTCTTACTTTTATTTCAAGAATGTTACATAATTCATTCTTGTGAAGTAATATATAAGCAACATGAAGTAGCTATCACCTTGAATATTTTGAATCATTATATTACCACACATATTAGTATGAATTACTTATAAAGGTATAGTAATATATTACTCTTTAGACTTGAATATCCTCCTAGTCTACTTACCAAGTTGACATGCCTTGCAAAGAGCATCTACAGGTTTGGAAATTTTAGAGATGTTCTTCATAAATATCTTGGATATGATATTTACCATATTTTCAAATTTAAAATGACCTAGCCTCCTATACCATATCCAAACTTCATCTACCTTGCTCATGAATCACTTCTCTTTTGTGATATCATTCAATACATATAGATTGTTCTTTATTATCTTGGCTTTGGAAATCAACCTACTTGAGTTTTATCTTCCTATCTCACATATTTTTTCATGAAAATTTAGGGTATATATTTATGTATAAATTTATATTAAACTCAAAATTTTTTGTTTCAATCCATCTACATACAATACATTTTTTATCTTGGTCTTCCTATCCAAGCTCAAGGCACCTTTACCAACTATATTAGTAGATGTGTTATCTCTAAACTTCACTGATCCTATGGCATTATTATTCAAACTAATTAAATTGATATTATCTCCTATCATGTGACTTGAATATCCATTTTCTATATACCATTTCAAATATTCATTCTAAGTATGATAGGTAGTTTGAGCAATAATAGACTCTTCTCCTTTATATTCTTGCTTCTCCTTCATCTTACCCATATGATCTAATTTCTTGATCCATTATTTAATATCACGAATAAATATATTCTTAACTTGACTGGTATTCATCATAGGTCTTATCTTACAATCTCTTGTAATATGTCCTCTTTGGTTGTAGTTATAACACATGATTCTACTTCTCCATCTATAGTCAACAGATCTATGTCTAAATTGACCATAAGAGAAATAATAACCATAAAAATAATCTACATATTTATAATATATAAACTTATTTGTATTTTTATTACCATTGGATGATAAACCAGTATATTTGATATCCTTTGATGGAACAAAACCCTTCTTGGCTTGTTGATGATTGATTTCAAATTTGAAAATTTCTACAGTCTTTATTCTACCAGCATTATGACTCCTTGATAGATCATTGAATTTTTAAAACTTACTCTCATTGATATCCTTTTGGTATTTTTTGAAACCCAAACCTATTTTATAATGAGATGACTTTTGACTATCCAAAATATTGTTAAGCTCTCTAGTACTCTCCTCAAATTTATGATATGTATTCATCTTGATTACATCTTGCTCTACTTGTGCTTCTAAAAAATTTAATTTCCTTATAATCTAGGTGTATTATTCCATATTATTATTTTATTTTAAACAAAATTTACAAGTTATTTCAATGACTATGTATAGATCTTCATTGCAATTAAAATAAACACTTTCATTATCACAATCCATACATGTGCTCCAAATATCTCCCTTAGATTGTTATTACTACACAATGAACCTTACTCTGATACCAATTTTTGAAATAAAAACCATTGATAGAGGGGGGTCAATCAATGTATAAATTTTTACTTAAATTCCATATATCTTTAATTAATCATTCAAACTAAGATAGAGATATAACAATTCATAATCAACCATTCATATGAGCATGAAACAAGAATATAACACATGAAAACAAGATATATGTGATAAAACCTCATGGTGGATTAAAAAAACTAACAAATATCTTGGAATATATTTGTATAAGCAATAAATCAATATTTAGTAAGGCACCAACCACACAAGGAACACTAACCCCTCACTAGTCAAACATCGACTCAACTAGTCCTTTAGCAAACACCAACTTACAAAGAGGCACCAACCCCCTAGGTAAATAAGAAAAAAATCAACCACATATAAATTTTATCACCTATATAAACCTATATATCACTCAAAGTTTTATGATCACCTCATTTTTCTCTTTACACTCTTTTATCTCTCTCAAACAACGTATTAGGCCTCTTCACTCAACTAGCCCTTTACTTGGCAGATTTAGGTCATATGACCTTTCTAATAACCTATAAAATAAATATTATAAATGAATTAAATATTAAAAAACACATATTTTATGGTATTAAAACCCTCTACCTAGTTTCTAAACTTCTATTTCATTCACTCATTCCCTCAATATTTTAACTAGTCAAATCATGCCTATTAGACCTTTTTATACTTGGCTCTTGCTTACACACACCTTTTTCAGATACAAAAATATCCATTATTGGATCACCATTGGAATATATTAAAAAAAAATCACAAGTTAAAAAAACACAACATAGGTTGATCACCACTCATAAGAACCAAAACCACCATTAGGCCTAAAAGAGATCTAATGTAATTAGGCCTTCTCAAAGAACACATTTCATCTTGACCACCTTGGAAAATATTGAGCCTAAAAAATGGATGAAAAAATTCACACATGATTAAATTTTACCCATTATAATATCAATTTAGGTCCCTAGCTCCATTTATCTCATTTCACTCCTTGAACCATACCATTAGGCTTACTCACAATTAAGTCTTCTCACTGCCAGAAAGTATGCTTTGAATATATGAAGTGTAAATTCAAATTTGACACATATAAATATAAAAAAAATATATGTATATAATATCCATGACCTCAGGGTCATTAAAATTTCCATTATATTTCAACGTGTATGGAAAAGACCTCAAACAGACCACTTTCATATGCTCACTCAGAACTGTAAACAAGCCTCAAATGCCCAGTCAAGAACCTTTGGTTTTTCACACCTTCATGGGAATTTATCATGAATAAAAATGAATTAAAATTAAAATATTATACCCATATAACAAATTAATATGCATTATAATCTTAAAATTTGTGCATAATGACTCATGAACATCATTCTCACTAACACAAAAAAACTGCCTAAATGCTCCAAAACACAATCATGGAAACCAAGACTTAAAACATGTGTGAACACTTTTATGAAATTTAAATAAGCTTATATGAACCTTTAACATCCTTATAAAATATTTAAATATATTTATTATAATTTACAATATAAATATTGGTCTTATAGACCAATTTCATGGCTTCACTGTACACAGACCTCACTATGTTAGACAAGCCAGATTGAGATTAATTTTCTGCCATACACAAGATTATTAAAAATTTATATCCATTATGTATATTTATTATAGGTATTAAAAATAAACCCATTAATTTTTATCCATCCCTAATCCACTGTAACCCATCCCTAATCTCATTCTCACTTCTACCTGGTTTTCTCACTGTCTTCCTTACTATGCCTTTATAGTGATAGGCCAACTTCCATGACAAGTTTAGAATATTTAAAGTATATAAAATAATAATAAAATTATATTATAATAAAATAAAATTCTCACACATGATCCTCCAATCATTCTCATGCTTTGACATGGTCAACCCTATTTGTTATATCAAAAATTTGAAAAACAAAGAATTTCCTATAGCTTTCACTCACTCTTATAATAGACCAATAGCACTTGGAGGAACCTGGGAGAGTCCTTTACATTTTAAAATCACAAAAATATGTCAAAAAATCATTATGATCCATTTTCAATAAGATATTCCATATCAGATCATAGTTAGGGTTTTAAGGCATTAAAAACTAGTTTCTAGTCTTAACAATCATCATAAATGATTGCCCCTCATATCAAAAAAAAATTAAAGGAAAATTTAGATATGAAAATTTAAAAAATTATATTAAATTATTATTATCTAATTCAATTTTTTCACATACAAATGATCATGATAAAATCTTTTTCATGTTTGCAATACCTCATTCTGTGTACACAGAAAACCTCAAAACTAAATTTCATGCTTTTTACTTCAAAATTTTACCTCAAACTTGGTAAAAAAACTTAAAACAACCTATAAAACATTTTAAAATAATCTCATTATATTTGGTATTTGTAGACTAAACTTGACCCCTCATTAGGCCACACTAGGTCTCTTTGCATATTAGACCTTAAACTGCTAGTCACACTTAGACCTTGACCATACCTTAAAACCCCTTAAAATGCTCTAAATAACTTATAATCATGTCATAAAACATCATACCTTTCTCATAGGCTACCAATTTTTTTCTCACAAGCCTCAGACTATTATTTTCATCATACTAGTAAGCCTATGCCTTCTCACTAGGTCTCTCAAGTACATGGCTCATGAAATCAACCTCAAAAATAACAAAGGAAACTTAGAATGACATATATTAAAATTTTATGACATAAATTACAACTACATTCATACATTTCAACATATTATCAATAGAGTTTGTTACAAAATAAGTACTTATTTTAGAATTTATGGTAAAATTTAGGGAAGAAATTATTTATGAGTATGAAAACCACACACATAGGGTTAGACAATTGAATGAACATTTAAAGGTAATAAATGACACATTGCCACTTGGTTTTATTGTTTTATTAGTCAAATTTTCTAATAATTATAAATTCAAACCACAAATAAAAGTTTAATCACAATATTACAACTCAATATAGGTTGCCATATTCATGCATGCACTTGATAATATAGAGAAATATTAAAAAATATTAATGGAGTACCATTTATATGTTAGTGATGACCAATATCATTTTCCATAGTATTTTCAAGGTTATTTTTAGAAGTTATATGGACATTTGACTGAGAGGAACACTAATTTCAATCATCTTTACATTTGGTCAGATAATTACACATCGTAATTCAAGAATGCATGAATGTTTTACTAGTTAAGGATGATGTACATTACCACTAGTGTAAAACATATTTGGAGTTTCATTGAGGCTAGACATGGAAAAGGAGAGCATGATGATGCTAGATTATGTGTAAAATGAGTCATTATAAGATAGGATTTGAAGTTTAAAGATGGTGTTATTTTGAATGATGCAAAAACCATTGTTGAATGGTGTAATGAAGAAATGGGCTATGTTTCTCAACAAAATTATATTGTTCTCATATATTTCTAGTTGATGGAGGAAGAATACTTGGCAAAGTATTAATATTTTATGATTTTAATGGGATCAAGTGAGCTTGACTCATTTCATATCTCAAATACAGGTTTTTAGTATATTCATATAAGACACTTGGCATGTTTTTATTTTACATGCATATACTCTATTTAGAATGAGTGTGATTCAAAAGAGTGGGTAGATGAATGAGTATTATACCTCTATTTCCAATTGACACATTCTAGTTCCACCAACATTATAAATTATAGATATGACATTGTCACATGCCTTTGACTATGTATCTAATCTATGTAACTAGGTATAATATTAATCATTATGTAATATCTATTCTCATTATTTATCTTGATAACATCATTAAAAGGGAAAAAATTAAGTTATTTATTAAAATTATCTATATTGATACAAGGCATGTATTTGTAGTTATTACTAATGAAGACAATGAAAAGGGCAAAAATTACTATTTATGTTGGTGTGTAGAGGAAAACAAAATTTTGAATTCCCCAATCATAGAAGGATAAAACATTGAATATCCCACTAGGTCTATGGTTGTCAATAGATTTTCGATTTTTCAATAGGGAAAAAAATTAAATGTATGGTTATTTAAAGACTTTGAAACACATAGAAAGATACTACAAAAAAAAATTATTGAAGAATACATCTTTATTGTTAGAAAAAAAAAGTACAACACTAGTCATACAAAAAATATGGTGGAAAAGTCACACCCCAAAATACATGAAATAAAATAAAATGTCAACTAGAAAAACTTCATAGATAGATAAATGTTGTATCTATAATCCAACACTATAGGTGACATATATCCATCAGTCTAGTAATAACCATCAAAAACACATAGTTATGTTGAGGTTCAAATAATGGTTGATCCTTATCAGATTCAAAATTTTCATAATCATGAGCTCTTTTGATACCTCCACCTAAATAAATATATACAATTATCATTTGATGAGAGGAATTTTCCACTGATAATTCCCTAATAAGATATGAATCTTCTTTCTTCCCTAAGTAATCTTTGAATTTTTCTATGTATTTTCTTAGAGAAGGGTTCTCATATGGTTGTCAACCTTTAGGATGAATATATTGATCCTTCTTATTTTTTTGCTTGCCTACCTAAGGAAAAAATTCCTAGAGATGACTAGTTTGGTGGTAAAAATGATATCTAAAAGAAGTATTTTCATAATCCAAGGTTTGAATCCAAATAAGATTTTCATGCTTTAGTTGGATTCTATTAGGTATACCTTTTATAAGATCCACCTCCACACAAATACAAGCATATATATACAACCCTTACCTAGCCCGTGCAAAATATATCTTGATGAATCTTCCAAGTGTGTTACCAATAACTTCACATGCTGCATGGTGCCATAAGGGAATAGGGAGGTTTGGGAGCCAAACCCAAATTGGCATTTTGGAGACGACCATTATTGAGGGATCAAAATAAAAATACCAAGGGGTAATAAAGATCCCATCTCTTCTCCAAAACCAAGGACCCTCTTGTAAAAATATCTAATAACACTTAAGATCAAGAAACTAAACTATGAAAATACCATTTGAGCATAAATGGATCACACAAATATTGGTCTAGGTAGCATAGACCCATTTATACATATCCTCTAACCTAGGCCATAATCCATTAAACCTACAAGTAATTGCATAATATTCAAATGAAGAGATTAACCCATTACCTCAAAAAGGGAGACCACTATCGACACTTTATCTAATTTCTTCACTATATATGGACTAGGAAAAATTGAAGGTGAAATTAAGAGATCCTTGGAGAGAATAACATCTTTGTATGAGAAATCAGAATCATGTTTCATCAAAATACTAGCTGTAACAAATCCTGGCACCATACAACCACAAGTAGGAAAAGGGAGGAATGACTATAGCAACAGATCACCACCGACCCTAGTGACTATAGGCACCAACCACCATAGGATTCAAGCCTTAAGGTTATATCTATTGGTTTAGCTTTCTATCACCTCTCTCCAACCAACCTTACATCAATTTTTTTCATGCAAATATAATATCATTTTTTTGGGAGATACTACACTATTCAAAGTTTGTTCTTGCAATAAATATTCAATTGGTCAAATATCATGGGAGGCCATTAAACAAGAATCTATTGAAATTTTGTGATTCAAAACATGAATCTATTCTTGCTACTATCAAGATTAGAGTAGATTCTAGTGGTTCATTAGATTAAAATTCTAAGGTATGTTGACTTTTCAAATTTAGATGGATATAATTTTACCAAAATTTATTGATTTTATAGGTAGTACATATAAATTTTATTTTTAATTACTTAATAATTTTTTTAGGTTAATTTCTCCAAATAATATTCCATCTTCACACAATTGGTATTTTTAGTAAAGAATTTCATATTCTTAAAACTAAGAAAAGCTTAATATAAGTACTTAGTTATTACAGAAAGGGTGTTTTTGAGGCCATAATGGGTAGTGGGTATCTCGATCAAACATGATGGGAGGTAAATAAATTGGTATTTGATGTTATTCACCACCCTATATGTGTTAGTAGTGCTAGTTTCCATCTACAAAGCACCGTAGGCAGAGTTCTCCAATTACCATTTCAACTTTGATTATTTTTGATGTTAGTGTTTCCACGCTCTTGAATAGTAGTGAAAACATTCATTTGAATGGGTTTAGAGGTCAAGGTCATGGGAGAAAAATAAATTTACCTATCTGTATGTATTCAAATTGATATAATTACACTTGGAAGTATTGAAGTTAAATATGTTAATTGGAGGACAAGAACTTGTCCATTCACAATAAAAATGTTGCATTTCAAGACCCATCACTCCAACTTGTGACATGAATTCATATTGAAATTTGCATTGAAATTATTCAAGGTTAAATTTGAGGGTTCTTCTGATTTATTCCAATGACTTATAGTTTTTATTTTATGCACACCTGAATTCAGGCTTAAAACTACATTTTTCTTATTTTGTGAAGGGCATTCTTGGGGTCAAAATGGGTAGTGGGTCTCTTGATCAGGTATGATAGGATACCAAAAACCTATTATTAGATATTATCTACCACCTTATATGTGTTTTGAATTATAATTTTTAGCTATAAAGCAATGGAGGCATAATTGTCTAACTATAGCTTCAAATTTGACAACTTTTTTTGGTAATGTTTCCACACTCTTGAACAATGGTGAAAACACACTTCCAAGTGGGTTTGAAGGTCAAGGTCCTAGGATCATTTGTAATTTTCATATCTATACATTTTAAAAGTGACATACTTGTACCTATATGTCCTTGAGGTATAAATGATAGTTGGAGGACAAGAACTTGTCTCTTCACTACAAAAATGTTGTATTTCAAGACTTGTCACTGCAACTTGTGACACAGATTTGTATCCAAGGTTCCATCAATGTTCTCTAGGTCAAATTATATGTCTTAAAAATTCATGTGATGTTTTTTATAGTTTTTTCAAATGATTTATAGTTTTGATTTTACATATGCCTGAGGTCAGGATAAAAACTATATTTTTATTATTTTGGAAAAGGTATTCTTGAGGCCAGAATGGGTGGTGGGTCTCTTAAACAAGCATGATTAGAGGATAATAACCTATTCATGGATGTTATCTATCACCATATACATGTTTTAAATGTCATTTTAAATCAAAAAAGCACTGAAGGCACAATTCTCTAATTGCAACTTCAATTTTGACAACATCTATTGTTAGTGTTTTCGTGCTTTTGAATAGTAGAGAGGATATATGATGAGAAGAAAAAAATGGCCAAGATAATTGTATTGGAGAGGGATATAAAATATTTTATGAATAGAAACAAAAGAGCTATAACTATCAAAATATTATAAGGCCTCAGGAGACATGATAATTACAATATTACACTACTTCAAAGGGCCAAAGAAGAGTCTCCAAACAAGAATGAAAAGCATATCTATAGAGAGAACATTCCAAAAGAGGAGATAGAACATAAACACTTTATAAAATATGCACAAGTAAATTGTATTAGGTCATATGAAGAAAGTATGCAAGAGATGCTTATTCCATTGTTTGTTTCAATTAATTACTTATTATAGAAATGTTGTATGTCTATAAATTTAGTGAATACAAAATGTGAATATCAAGTCCAAAATGACATTAAACTAGTGTATCAAGGGTATCCACATTATAATAGTGATAAATGGTGTATCCCAATCATGAGAGGCACATTACACTAATATATGACTCTATTTCAAACATTATAGTCATTTCTTCCATATAGTTTGAATTGTGCCACATATTGAAATACAATGAGTTAATATTAATAAATTACACAAATAAAATATTAAAGATGATCATATATAAATATGTCCATATAACCATCAAATTTAATTTTTCAATAATAATAATGTAAGCCAAATTATACATGGAAATATGATCACCACAAAATGTGAATATATATATATATATATATATATATATATATATATATATATATATAATCCATAAATGCATACAAAATAGGAATATAATAGAATGTCAAATGAATGTCATATAGACATATAATGCAAATAAAGCACAAATTTCCATATAGGCATATAAAAGTTACATCATCTAACAACATAATATAATGTTAGGTGAATGTAGTAGACACATACAATGCCAAAAACATGTACATCACCATAGAAGCATACACAAAAGTACATCTAAGACATCCTACTCATCAAATAGTCTCTCTCTCTCTTTTCCTTCCTTGAAGAAGGCTCTCCTTAGGATACCTTACTTCTAGATGGAGATCCCTCAAATGCCTTGGATTCCTCCAAGGTATGATTTTAGGTCCTTATACACTCATATCTCTCTTATAATTTAACCTATTTCAATACAAATATTATTATAAAATTAACATACTATATATGCAACCAAGTTCAAAAATTAATTTTAAACTAGAATACAAAAATAATTTAAACATGCACTTACTAAAATCTTGTGGTCATGCTCAATCTACACCTGACATTCAACAAGGTCAATGATAGGTTGAGGTGCATGAACAAGAGTGTAAAATAAGGAAGAGACATGAGAAGGTGCCCTAATAATCATCAGAATGGAACTATCAGATGTCATACAAAAACACTTCATACACAATACATTCACATAATTTATATTTTTCCAAATATGTATTAAAATTATTAAAACAAATATATTTTTACAATTTAAAATTAAAAGTTAACATATACTTTAGTGAGTGCTTGTGTAGATGACATTGTAAAAATAATGCTCGTGCCTATATCTGCTCGTAGAGATGTAGGAGTGTCTACTATGGTCATCATATAAATGATCAACCTTACTTAGTTTTTTATAATAATTAAGATATTGCATAGCATGCATGATTCAAACATTAGAACAAACTTGAGGATTTAGAAGATACAGTGGTACTATAGGTATTAACAAAAATATTGTGTACTTAAGAAACCTATGAAGAAGAGATGATAATCAAGAAAAATATGAAGCATTAAAATAAGTTTGAAACAGTGAAGGAACACCAAAAATATGATTAGAATAAATGAGGAAGAATATAATTTCATTATAAAATTGAATGAGAAAGTCTAG
This sequence comes from Torreya grandis, assembly GCA_037957365.1. NCBI lineage: Eukaryota > Viridiplantae > Streptophyta > Pinopsida > Cupressales > Taxaceae > Torreya > Torreya grandis. The sequence goes on from JARHVA010006605.1 coordinate 702,003, forward strand.
AATGTTGATCATTATTAGATTATGAATTTTATCTCTATATCTTTCAACACATCTAACACATAGAATTTGTATCCACATCATTATCATTCAAATTTTAATTTGAAGATGTATTATTTTTTTCAAGAGCATAAATCTATATAAATAAAAACATGTACATAGAGTAATATTAACTCAAAATTATACCTTCATATATGTAAATGGTGGTTGGATAAGATCCACAAATGCAATTTTGGACTGTGAAGATGTAGGCACCATCTCCTCTTACAAAATAAAAATTACCTATACATTATTAAATTTATATGTAAATTAATTTTTATCTTTTAAATATAAATATAACTTAAATTTAACATGAAAATTATATAAAATATATATATACATGTGTGTAGTGATCGACATGTGCACACCAAATATACATGCCAAAAACTCCTCACTCATGAGTATATCATATAAGCCCTCATAAGCACCACCATCATCATCTGGAGGTCTAGTAAATATAGAACCACAACATTTATAATAGTGAGGTTGGGTACATACACTGGGTGTAGTATCTCTAGCATTAGTCTTAGAGAGCCTACTCGTATGTTGAATGTGTTTATCAGTGAGTTTATTAAATGCATACAACATGTCAATCTCCATGATCTCTTTAATTGTATAGGGGATCTTGAGCTGAAGTGGATTTTGGGTATGAATCCTTGTAGGATGATTAGGTACATGACATGCACCTGGTCGATCCTACGTAGAGTCTTTCGCTTAGCTCTGAACCTCACTATAGTCAAAATAGTTGGGAATATCATTGAGGATAAACTTGCAATAGAATTTACTCAAAAACTAAAATGGGACCTCATGATGTTTACATAGTGGGTAATCAAACACCATCTACCATTAGTCCCAAAAATTATTCATAATCAGATTGTGTTGGCATTAGTGGATTAGGAAACATGTCAAAAAGGGGCATTGGTTTTTGGGTCGATGAATAAGGAAAAAATTAGGTCATTTGATATTTATTTATCTTTCACCCCACATTCTAAAAATTCATTAGCATAGTAATCCCTACACCTATACCTATATGATTCCCATAGATCAATTTTACTCATTATCGAGTCAACTTGACCTAATACTAATACTAGGGTATTGGCTAAATAGGTGCACGGTGGGTGTTGGTTGATGTGGGGTCCCTCATTTTCCTAATCATTTGTTTAATTTCTATTTTATTTTTTACTACGTGTGTAACTAGACCCTCTTGACTCCTTGGGGGATCTTATGGAACTGTAGGAGGGTTAGAATGGTTATTAGGGCTAGGTAGAGGGTTAGGCAAAGGGTTATGAGGATGATTAGTATGCTAGTCTATTTTAGTGGAATGAGCTATTAAAATAGTATAGGATTTAGTAATTAAATAATTAAAATGAAAAAGATGCCAAAATTTAGTGTTAATAGGTTTAGTTTTTGATTACTTACCTCTCTTTTATGGCAACACTGTTGATTCAACGAGGTATCACGTGATCTAGGTGTGTTTTTATCATCCTCCAAGTAGAACATGATCATAATTTAGCAAACAGGAGCCTAGAATAAGTAGGAAAATGAAAATGAAATAGGTGTGCATATGGGTTAGGCCTTTTGTTTATGGTTTTGATAATTTGTATGTGTTATTGAAACATAACACATACATGTTATTAAAACATAACACATGCATTATTATAATTGATATTATTTCCAAGAACACATGTGTTATTAATACTAAGCTTGGTGAAAATAACACATACGTGTTATGTTTCCATAATGTGTATGCATTACATCTCAGGAATCCCAAGTTTAAATTTAAATAACGCGTATACATTATGGCCATAAAGTATATACATTATGTTTATAACACTTGCTCATTAGGGTGAATGTCCATGGAATTATTCCTTAACTCCATGCACATACCCTAAAGTGTATAACCAATCTAAAACATGAAACTTTAAGAATATAGGAAATGTTTGAAGAAATATTCATTGATTTGAACCATATCTCCTAAGAGAAATACTCAATCACTTAAGATGTAAGTAAAGATCCCCAAACCCATAAAATTAGGAAAATTTAGATATTTTAAAATAATTTGGAAAAGGAGAATCATAAATATTATTCATTATAGGTTAGCCATATCTAACATAAGAATCAATCTAATAATTGGATGCAAATAGATTTAGAGATAAAGATTGTACTTGTCTTTGTAATTCTCTTATTGCATGCAAAATAGTAATAACCTAATGGGTTAGCATAATGAGGTATGAATAAAATCATTAAAGTGTTTACTTTTGTTATTTATTTCAAACATGGGCACACTAAGGATATAATAATAATAATCACTACCATGCATAGATGTGTAATTGATCACATGAGAATAATTCATGCTAGATGTTGCACTAACTCGTTACATAACTTCAACAATGATAGAAGAATTGTTCAACACATGTTAAATATTTTCCATAGATTTTTCATTAAGATCACTAAAGGAAGAAGTATGGAGACAATCATTTTCAACATTTTCATTGAAGGAATCATTTTTAAGAACTCAAGGAACCATTTTCAACATTCCCATTGAAAGGAAGAGTAAGAGGACAATAATTTTTATCCTTTATATCACTTTCTACATTTTCATTCAAGGATATAATATAAAGATAAGTATTTGTGAAAAAATACTTTTAGAAAGATTAGGAATACAATCATTTTTTACATTTTCATTCACACTAGGTTATACACATTAGTCGATATTGTATTGCATATATTGAGATTTTAAATCAAATTTATGTAAGCTCAATTTATTAAGACTATAATATTTTTATTTAGTAACTATTTAAAACAAATGGAATTACATATTCATGAGGGTTCAAAGAAACACAACCAACACGTAATACATTCATATCATTTAAATTTTCACATAGTCAAATATGGTTGTAATTAAGTTTCCATAATTTTTCATTTAGATTATGGTCACTAAAATAATAATAATATTTAACATCATTCCAATTGTTATTGTCATTGTTTAAATTAGCATGAATAAAAAGAGGCATGATATTTATATAAGTATTTACAACATACTAAAAAATAAGTATTTTCCTCACTTGGAAACATTAAATAAATGTAATGATCCATAAATTAGGGTTTGAAACATACACATAAAAGACTAGGGTTAATGAAAATGCAATAAATAAGTAAAACTGAAACATTCATAATAAAAAACCCTAGATGGAAAGATGATATGAAACCTTAAGGTTGATTAATTTGAAAATAGAGGGGTTCACTAAAATTTGAGTAGCATAGTTGAGTCATGAAGGAATACAAGCATATAGGGTCAAAATATGATTAATGAGAATAACCAAAATATAAAAATTAAGATGAGAAGTGTAAAATCAGACCTTAAGAAGAAAATATATAACCTTATGAAGTTGCATAACAGTATAAGATTCATCAAAAAATTTAAACTATTTTTAGTTTAATGGAATATAAATTATACACAACTAATTAAAACTAAGGCACATTTTAGATCTATGAGAATGTAGTCATAAAAAAATGTAGACCTGAATCATGACTAAAATTATAAGCCAAAAGTATGATGAAGTAATTTATTAGTAATGCTAACGTATTGGAATGGAAAAATAGATTAAAAAATATTGAATTGGTCATTGTCCTATGATTATGAGATTGGAAATGAAATCTAAATTTGATTGCATTAACAACCTAAAAAAATTAATTATGTAAACTAGACATAATTGGTGAAGCATTGATTATACACTGGACAAAATTAACATGCTACCAATTATGTACCTAAGGTGTTCCATTAAAAAATATGCAATGATGTAAAAATAGTTAATGCCCATATGTGAAATTTGAAATATATCGATCAAAGAATAATAGTGTGTCCCAATTTTTACATAAAAATCACAAATTCACTTTTAATCTCTCCACAAAATATATTAAGTTTAGGTCATTTATATTAATAAAACATATGTGTTTTAGCTTATATATAAAATTATGTAGTGCATATGCTTTTTTCCTATTTTTTAAAAATCATTAAGTAATTTTTAGGATTTATTTTTTGAAATTTTTTACTCCATGTAGTGGGGCATGGTATTAATATTTTACCCTTATATGTAACTTGAATTTCAAAAGATTGAAAATAACAAGGAAGGATCATGCATGTATGTGAAAAAAAATGTTATTCTTGTTATTTTGAATTAAGATGATGCTTCCTAGAAGCATTAGAGAATTAGTGATTCCCATTAAGAACTTGGAGAGATTCATTCCTTAGTTGAACCAATGGAAAACCAAGGGTGATCAAGCCTTAATTTGAATATAACATAAATACAAATTAGAACCGAAGGATTATAAACCTCAATTTTCATTATTGGTATTTTTAAGCTCAAGTCAAAAATGGGTTGGAATCCATAATGGATTAGTAAGATATAATTTTAGATGGAATTGAACCTGCAAGTTATGAATTATTCATTTTAGTTGAATCAACCAATGTAGATGGTTTATAGATTCAATTGTCACTTTTTTCCTTAGTTCCTAGATACATGATTAAAACATAATGGAGTTTTTATGTACCTATGGATATGATATATTAATGTATATTTTATGATTGATATGTTAACATGTGGCACACATCCTCAATAGTTATTTATATGGATCTAGTATATAAGGATAAATGAGTAACTTATGGAATTAGTACATGATTTAGTTGGGAGTCAAAAGATAGAATTTTTCATGGAATGTAATGAAATAGATTTTTTTATTTTGATGAGATACAAAATAAAAATAAAATATAGAAGAGGAATAAGAGGAATAAAATGATGATGATGATGATGATGATGATGATGATGATGATGATGATGATGATGAAGGAGAAGTGAATGCAGATGATGAAGAATAAAAAGTATCAAAAGAAAATAATGGCAATGAGGAAAAGCATTTAGGTGAAGAAGAAGAATAAGAAATAGAGAATAATATTGATGATGAGGAGGCTATAGATGGTGCAGAAGGAGAGGTAAAGTATATCAAAGAGGAAGCATATGGATTGTATGATAAGGGCTCAAATAATTTGGCTCTAAAAAAATCAAAGTCAATTTTCTATTTTTTTGGATGCATTCAATGTACTAAGGTCATTATCTCCATAAACCCTAGCAACAAATATACATTCATCAATATTGATGTTATTTAAAATCTATATGCTCAAGCAAAAAATATCAAGGAAGTTCAAGTGGATAGTAATAATATTCAATTTTTTTAATATTTGAAGGTCACTATGTAAATATGTTTTGCATTCATATATTTATGCTTTTAGATATCAATGATGTGTATATGGTTCTTGGATATCCTTGGTTAGAGACATTAAGAAAAATAAATATTAATATGCATAAGCATTTAATGAAGATTTGGTATAAGAAAAGGAAGGTTACTTTTCAAGATATCATAGTTAGAAAGACACAAATGAAAATCAATGTAGAGCATGAGGACGAGATTGAAGAAGGAGAATAATAACATGAGTAATATTTAGATGAAGACATGGATGAAGAAACATTACAAGTAGATAATAACACTTCATCTACTCAAGATACAAATAAACCACCAAATGAAAAGGTATAAGAGGTATAATAAAAGGTTGATAAGTTCAAAGTATCAAAAAATTTTGAGGTATATATATACCCACTTCATCATGAGAGACAACAATCATGGAGCCATGTCATGTCCTATTTTTAAAAAATCTAAAAGGTAGTCAAATTGCTCCATTCCCATAATTTTGGAGAACTAATTAAATAATTATGAAATAATTATTTAATATTATGTGGTCCATCGTAATTCATATTTTTAAAAATGAGACATTAAATATTAAATATTATTATTTTATTTCACAAGTGGGGCATGGTTTTATAGGTGGAATTAATGCTGAGTTTCTAAGGAAACTTTCCAAATGAAGCATTTCTTTCTAGGAGAGGATATCTATTTTATATGAGGGCCAAATTTGGAAAAGTTTGAGAATAGCAACCAATGAAGGAAAAAGCAAGAGTTAAGTGAATTATGGCAAGTGGAATAAGATGGAAATGATTACTTTTTCCAACTCATGTCTCCCCAAATCAAGGAGTGGAGAATCTTTGAGGGTAAAATTAGAAACGTATAAAAAGGAAACTTTCAATTGCCTATGATAGAGATATAATATAGAAATATTTTATTTGGAACATTTGGATTTGTGGCCTAGTCTTATTTAAGATAGGTGGCCTTATTAGTTTGGGATATTTTGCCATTACAACCAATTTTTATGGATTGTTGCACTTGTGCTTCAAAAATAGATTCGAGGACAAAACCCTTTGGGTTCTTGGAGATCAAAGGATGAAACCCATTTAGTTTCTTGAGGGTAATCTCATTCAGGGATTGTATCTACACATCAAATATTCACATATATATATAATTTTGTGTGTTTTGTTGTAATTCAAAGTAGTTTTCCAACTATATGTTTTTGATTTCATAGTTATATGTTCATGAGATTTCATATCCGGTTTAGAGTGTGGAACCATATGTTCCAGAGTGTGAGTTTGATTTAGTAGTTTCATGTGTAGCTGTTTAACAACATATTTATGTATTCTTCTTAAAAATAAAATCAAGTAATATTACCTTCCATGCATGTTCAGTTTGAGAGGTTTCTGGACCTAATAGTGAAAGATCTACATTATGTACTTTTCCAATTTATTATAAAAAGGTGTACATGTTCCATGCATGTGTGTTCATGATATAAATAATTCATATGTTCTTTATTTTCAAATAAAATTTTAATTAGGATTATTACAAGCCATGCCAAGGAGTGTCATAGAAATAAACACTTTGGCTAAATAAAGATTAAATAGAGTAATCACTATGGCTATGCATGGAAGCCAGAGAATAAATACTATGGTTATGTATGTAATCAAAGTAACATAATGGCATATGGAACATGGAATCAATGGGGAAATCACTATGACTATGCATGGAGTAGTAACTATTACGATCATGCATGGAATCAGAGTAGCATAATAGAATATGGTACATGGAATAAAATTAAGAAGTATTATGCATGGACATAAAATGGGTATAATTATGATCATAAATGTAATAAGATTAGTATAATGGAATTTTGAAACAAGGTTGGAGAGTTATCAAGTACCAATATCACATATGGGTGGTTGGATGATTGAACTTGTAGACAAGTATGCAATGATTTGAAACACACTCATTATTTGGTTTCTTCTTATGTTTTTAGGGTGAAACATGTCAAGCAAATAAGGAATTCTATATACCTATGGATATAATATATTAATGTATGTGGGTTGATGGAGATGTAGGCATGTTTCACACATCCCCCTTAGTTTTATGAATACAATATATTAAGATAAATGAGTAACTTGTGGAATTAGTACATTGGGTAATGGTCAACCTACATTGGGATTAGGAGGTTACCCATTCAATCTTAATTATATAAGGGTGTTTTAAAGAAATTTTGCTTATGTTATTTATAAGAAAGAGAAAAGAAACTCAAGAAGGGTATGGTAGAAAAACTTGATATGTTGTGTGTGTATTTGATCCAGATAGTTGTAGATACTCCTCTTTAGCTTGGGAATAATGAATTGAAGATAAGAAAGCACTCAGATAAATGGTTTGATTAGTTATATAGTAGGGTGGATTTCCTAGCAAGCTTGATCTAAGAAGCACAAGCTTCCTTGGAGGCTGTAAATCTACACTTTTAAATAATCAAGTTATAAAAAATAAAGTACTTTTATAACCAACATAAGATACTAAAATTAAGTACAAGAAGTGATTTCTAAAATAATAGATGAAATTGACTAGTTATAGTAATAAGTGGGTCAGCACTAATGTTAAATAGATTAGGTGTGGTTAAAAAAATAGGGTATAATTCTATGATTAGGTAGAGGGTTTGAAAGTTGGATTTGGCTAAGAGCTGGTAGGTGAAAATAGCTTGCTATTATTTTGTCACATAATGACCATTGGTGGTTAGGGTGACCATTAAAATTAGGGTAACTGTCAGTTGTTAGCGTAACCATCAATAGTTAAGACAAAACATCAATGGTTAGAGTGACCATCTATGATTATTGTGGGTTAGGTCTGGTCAAGAAAAAAGGCTATTTGGATGAGGTCACAAAATGGGGTTTTGAGAGATGGGTTTAGGCTGGGTTGATTGCAAAATATAAGCAAAGTAACTGAGTGATTGAAAATAGATAATTAGCTTATTGGTTATTGATTTGATGAATAGTTGAGATGGCAGAACCTAAAATAATTTTGGTAGAGTAACGGTACTTGGCTATTACTGATGGATGGAAAAAATTTGGATCTCTATAGCACTTATTGGTTCACTATGAGAATACCTACAAAGGAAAATGCTAATGAAATAGGCTCTAGCTCTAGATGATTGATTTATTATAAATCCTGATTCACCCTCTCCTCATCTCTCTTTATAGGAAGGAAGGAGAGGTAAAACAATACATTAACAAGAGGTCTAACTTACTATCCAAATTTAGTTCTCACATGCATGGTCTCACACATGAATTAGATAGTCTAATTATAAAAAAGCAAGTTGATTTGAAGTGAGAGTCTGATTATTTAGGTGGTGCAAATCTGACCATCAGTAGTTAGGTCTGACCATCGATGGTTAAAGTGACCATTAGTGGTTGAGGGTCTAAGGCTAAATTTGGTAAAAAGGATAGTGGGCTTATTTAACTAGTCAGCTAACTAACTCAAGGTTACAATTAAATAGTTGGGTAATGGTTCCTAGGAGATCCTAAGGTGGTCTAGGGGTATTTTGACATCTATAACCATTGCGTATGGTTTTTTAGTGTCTAAATTTTACCACTTTTTGTTATCCAATTTGGATCAATAAATGGTAAAATAAAAATGGAGTGTAGGTCAAAGGTTTGGTTACCTTGAGTATGGGAGGAGGTGTTTCCCCTCAAACTAGGGAGTGATGAGTTGGAATTGAATCAGGTACAAGTTTGATAAGTGGTTAAAGTAGTGGTTGATAAGTTGGGAACTAAAGTGAAAACATGTACAAAAAGTATGACTAGGAGTGATAGCCAAGATCATGCATTGACTAGGTTGCTATTGTTGGTAAAAATTAAGGTTTGTACTAGAAGGATAAGTGACAAGTGGACCACGTGACCATATGTGAGGTTTGGGCTACACTCGTAAACTCAACTCTCCTAGACAAGGTTGCTACTAGAATTACAAGTGACAAGTGGACCATGTGACCATATGTGATGGTTGGGAACATAAGTATATTAGATAAGGTTATTTATGTCATGGGTATCCAAGATAGGAAGTGCTCCTATGAAAATGCAAATTGGTCAAGTGTGTGCAAGGTAGTGCAAGTTCAAAAAATATTCAACTTTGCAAGAAATTGGTATGGTCAAAAAGACCAAGGTAAGGAAATCACAAAACATGTGAGAGTCAAGATAAAATGGTTAGTGTCAAGGTAATGTGGTGGTTGGAAAGTTTGGAAAATAATTCAATCTCTGATTGGTTGTGTACTATGAGTGTTTTGGTGAAAAAAGTTACTTTAAAAGTTATTAGGTTATAGGAGGGGGAAAAACCCTAATATTCTAACTATTGATAGTCAAGGTTCCCAGGGTCAACCATTTATGGTTAACCTAACCTTTGGAATTTAGTTACCATCAGTAGTCATCCTAACCATTGATAGTCAGTTGTCAACCCTAAAATGACATGGTTAAAAAGACCGTCGGGGGTCTTATTTGGCTCATATGAGTATGTGACTATTAGTAAGAGAATTTGGCATTTTGTGCAAAAAGAAATCATGAATAAATGTGAGTGAGTGGGTGAGGTTGACTGAGTGGGATAGAGGTTTATTAATGAATATGTAGGGTGGGTGTGGTATGGAATGAAACTAGGTAGTAGGTCCTAAGATTCCTCTTTGATGGTAGTCAAGGAATTGAGGTAGGGGTTCTTTTCAATTGGTAGAGTAGATTGATTTTATATTTTGTGCATTTGAATTGGACTTTGTTTTCTTGTGATAGATTTGGTTTGTAGTGGTTGACCTAGGTTTAGGTTGTGAGTGGTGTGTGGGTAAATGTGAGGTTAAATTTGAAATTGGTGAGGGTGGGATAGTTAGGGTAGGCTAGTTAGGGTAAGGTAATATTTTTTTGGTGTTTATGGTCTTTGGGTGGGTCAAATAGGGAGGTAAGGTGGGGAGGTTCTATTGGTAGTCACCCATAATGATCCTCAGTGGTCACCCCTAGATCATCTATGGTTGATAAGTGATGGTTGAGGATGGACTAATTATCGGTGGTTGATTATAAGAATAGTCTATCACTGGTAGTTGAGTTATTTCATAATGTTTTAATAGTTAAGGGTAAGTGTTTGTTAGGCTATAATGTTAGATAGGTGATGGGTGATAAGGTGAGGTAGTAGTGGTTTGGGTTGAATGTAAAGGTCAACTTTTGGGTCAAATATATGGGAGGTAGTAGGTTCCAGTTAATAATTAAGGTAGAGAGTTTGGATACCCTAGGTAAATGTCATAAGGGTGATAGTCAAGTAATAGTGAATGGTAAAGGTTAAGGGGAATTGGTCATGGTTAAGGGTCTTTATTTGTGTGAGTGTCAAAATAAATAGGTTGATAGGTAAAGTGTGTCAATGAACTAAGTTTATTATTGTTAAATTTGGTAGGCATAGTAAAGGATCTAAATGTGAGATCAGGTGACTTATATCTTTGTTGAGATTCATCAAGGGATGATTGTAGATGATTAGACTCACATGGAGGAGGTGGGGCTTGGTGTGATTTTGCATTACTAGCATGGTCCATGGGATGTAATGATGAACATCGCACTCATTAAGAGATGGGATCCTAACATGAACACCTTTTTGCTACCTATAAGTGAGATGACCATCTTACCTAATGATGTCCATAGGATTACATAGCTACTCATATGAAGTGGTTCAATTTATCATATTGAGAGGGAGGAGAGAGATTATTTTATTATTGGTAATTTTATTGTCATTGATGTCAAAATGGAGATTATGGATGTCATTGAAGCCTAGGGATGAGTATGGTGATTTCTAGATATGTAAGGCATTATATTAGATGTCAAAGATGATTGGAGTGCTTATGTGCATGAATGAAATTCATTTGGTTCTCCATATTGTTCGTCTAGACATTTTGGGTCTAAGATAAAAAAAGATGATAAAGCATTTTACTAACGTCACCATTACCACATGTGAATGAAATATGGGGGAGTTGGTCAAATGGTTGTGATCACATTAGCCCTAGTAGTTATGCACTAGATTTGAATCCATGAGATGAATTCAGTTGAAGTTATGGGGATGCAAAGTTGGCTACTAAGACATAATTCACTAAGTTTCTAACCAAATTTATAAAAGGGATAAACAGAACAAAGTAAACATGTTGATGAGGTCAAAATTTACACATATAGAGGTGTTAGGACAAAATGATCACATGGGTCTATTCATTTTTATTCCTAGTATATTTGATCTAAATCTCAAGTTACATTATGTAACACAACAAAATATATGATTGAGAAAAGTAGGGATCCAAGGCATTTTGATAGTGTTTTCCAACACTTAATCAAATTTGTAGGTTACAAGAAAAAGCTAAGAAGGAAATTTTATAATGCCATATCTTGAAAATATGAAGGATTTATTATAAAATGAATATATGGATGGAATAACCTATGTAATATTATCATATTCACTAATTTTTAGGTCATGCGACTAAGTGTGACAAGAGTTATGCAAGGATAATGTTGCCCTTCTAGGCTAGTTTGAGGCATATCTAGCTTTGTGGTAGAATAATCTGAGTGAGAAAATAAATGTAATTATATCTAACACATGAAAAGGATTAATATATAATTAATCATATGGTTTTATTCACTTTCATTCATAGTTTATATGGTCCAAATTTTAGACCAAGTAATTGAGCGAAGTAGGAGATATGAAGGTGCAAAGTTAGCCTTCCAAGCATAATTAAGATGGTAAACTTAACCAAATATGCACAAGGTATTAAAATAGTTGGAAGATCAATAGTTCATTCTTAATTGGAAATTATAGATCTAATAGAGTGTGATGAATTCAAAGTGTCAAAGGTCCCTTTGAGTGAATGCACAAGTGACAAGTGTCACAATCATAGAGCCTAAATAGTTAATATATGGTACAATTTAAATTCAAAACTTCAATAAATAATGTGAATATGCCAAGTGTCTCAATAACAAGAATTTATAGATATGTATAGAAGGCACGCACTTATGCCAAGTCTCATATCCTTTAGGGTTGGACAGATATAAAAAATGAGCTTGTCAAAAGATTTGATGGTACATGGGTGATCATGCAAATGAGATCCAAGGGAGTGAATAGAATAATATGCTATAAAGTGCTTGACATTTAACAACTAGATAGAAGTAAAGATCATGAATCTTTGAAGATCCAACACCATGCATAATATTAGATGAGAAAGATCTAATATAGTGAGTGGACTTAGATGGAAAAAAGTGATCAATGTTTATCGACATAGTGGCAAGTTAAAGACTGAGTAGGCTTGAGAAGATCAATGGAGCGAAAGAAATCCAAATATATAAGAAGATATGAGATGAGGTCAAAGTTTCAAATTTTAATGACCATTCAAGGTAAATTTCATGCATTTTCAAAGATCAAATGGTGCATAGGAGCTAGGATCTGGAGATCGATGGATGCATTTTAAAAAGAGGAACATTAAAGTTCAACAACACATAAAGATTTGATAGAGTGAGAGATCTTGGATATGGATTGAAGAAAGAGATCAAAGGCTAGTGTTTAAAGTGTTTAAATACATATGGTGACATGTAGGAACTTGTGTATAAGCTATAAATCTTGACATAGACAATGAGATTGATCTATCTAATCGATCAAATCTACATTAAAAATCTTGTGCATCAAAGCTTGAGTCTAATAAATGCTATAGATAGTAAAGAGACCTAAAATTATGACATGATACATGGAATCAAGATGTGCAAAACTAACAGTTCATATCATAATGAATTAGATTCTAGAGGTTATAGTATGAGTGTGAACATAGAAAATATGGAACTCTAGATCATTTGTTTATATATGTGATATCTAGGAAAAAGGAAAAGCTATTGGTGTAGTCAAACTATGTCAAAAAAAAAATATAGATGCAAAACTAGAGGGTAGAGAGGGAAAAAAGAGGCTATAGAGAAAGAGATGAAGTGTGTCAAATAGATACATATCCATACGTAGAGAGGAAGTAGGCACAAAGAGAATGTGAATATTGTGAGAAGTTACAGATTAGACTTGTAACACATAATAAAGACCTAGATTCATTTATGAATCTATTTTGTATACTATAGTTGTAGCTCCATAGATATAATTGATTGGTGCCATCAGACAAGCTAAGTTGGTGCTCAGTTAGGGGATTGGTGTCTCCTTAGGGTTGGTGCCTCTAAACATTGTAACCAGTGAGGTTAAGCTAAGTTGGTGCTCAGTTAGGGAGTTGGTGCTTCCTTAGAGTTAGTGATATTAAATCAAGGGATTGGTATCTACTTAGGATGGGTGTCCTTAAATGTAACCAATGAGGTTTGTTAGTGAGGCATTGACTATGAGGCTAGATTAGAATAGTAGATTCTAGTAGCTATTCTCACCTTAGTATTTCCCTTTGAGTTTTCCACGTATAAATCTGGTGTCATGAATTTTTGTGTGTGTATGATATTTGCATGTTTGATTTGATCTATATATATCTATTAATATGCATTTAAAGTATTTAAAGAACTATTTGTAATTGATATATTGATTCACCCCCTCTCAGTATCTAGTTGTGTTCCAACATTTATAGAGATATTATATGGAAATGACATTGACATTATGAGGTGGCATACAAGGGGTTTAGATATACTTTCCTATATCATAAGGCTAGAGATAATAGGCTGATGATGATGATGGTGGTGGTGGTGGTATCATGTTTTGCCATACCCAATTTGAGCTATGGGAGTTTCCACTATTTGTTGTTTGTGGTGTTGGTTGAGATGATTTTAGGCCACACAATGTTTGCATGGGAACCCATGCTATTGGTTTAGATTTATATGGAGTTTTGGGGATTGTGAGCCCATAAGAGGTATGGTATCAACATGGGGCTTATTCTTTATTTTTGTGTGTATGAGCACATTTGGGTGCTATGACTGATGGGGCTACCATGGTAGGGGTATGTTTAAATGGACTTCAGAGTTGGGTTTATGAAGTAGAGATCTAATTTTTCCCTCTCAGGACTAAGAGGAGGGACTCATGATATTGACTAGTTCAGAGGTTTACCATATGTCTTGGTCATCAAATATGTGATTTGGATACCATACATCAGGTTTCTAGAGTGGGCTCACTACATGACACATATACTATCCCTATAGAGTTATAGATGGATTTTTAGTAGGAGAGAGGGTGAAATAGAGCTCATTCCTTTTGATAGGGTATGGTGATAGTTTAGTCTAATGAAGGGTATTTTGGGTTCATTCTCAAGATATAGGAGGGAAGATACATAGCTACTACTTCCTGAGCTATAGCTAGTTTAAATTTTCATTGATCATGAGGAGCTACTAGCTAAGGCTAAGATAGATGATGCAAGTTTTGTAGATGGGTAGCCTGCATGGTACTAGGCACTATGTGTGGCACATGATTTTGGGGGTGATGATGGTGGTCCATAAGCTATGGATGTTGATCCAACTGGTAGAGGTGGACATTAGTAGGCATAAGTACATGGGGTTACCCTATATGTACAAGTAGTGACTGCATAGAGGGATTAGACATGAACAACATTAGCCATAGAATAGGTTTTTGTGGTAGCACTCCATGGTCATTTGGTAGTGGCACAAGGTTAGATGGATATATATATATATATATATATATATATATATATATATATATATATATATATATAGGTGAGAGGAACTAAGATAGAGCTAAGTTATCCTTGGTTACCTAAGAGAGAGATTCCTTGAGACAAGTCAGAGGAGGATTCATAGCACCTACAAGAGCACTAGGCACTATCCTCATAGCATGGTATATAGCCATAGTGGAGGAGCTCTGTTATTATGAGGTGATAGTATTTAGGTACTATCTAGATGAGTCCCAATGGGGTGAGTATAGGATAGGTATGGAAGGTGGTGCTAAAATGGTGACACCAAGTTAGTGGACTACATCTACAGTTGGTTAAGAAGGTATCTTGGGAGGATAGGCATCATGAGGTAGTGGTGCTCTAGGAGATAGTGGTGCCCTAGGGGCATAGTTTAATATGAGACATTACATATATTGATGTATATCATTTTGATACTTTCTTGTGAGCTGATGCGGTGAGATGTATATTTATTTTGAGAGACAGATGTATATTTTTGTATACATGATAATTTTAATGGTTGATTATAGACTCATGATTTATGGATGCAATATTTATACATTGCTTATGGTTCATGGTTGTGATGCTCATGTTTATTATTGATAATGTGATTATTGATTATGGTTATAATCATGATGGTGGGGGTATGGATGTTGATATAGACTCACCTACCTAAACATATGATGAGATGGCCTTTTATTTATGTTCATGATGATATTGATATGATGTTTATAGTTAAGTACATTTGATATGATAATCATTTATATGATGAATGGATAATGCTAGGATGTTGATCACATGGATTATTTTTTATTGTTTATGATGATGAGGTTGTTTATCAATGCTTAGGATGAGGTTTATGACATTTATGACTATTGTTTTTGATGATGTTGTTTATGGATGGTTTTTTCTATGATGTTGATATGTTGATGTTGTTGTGGTCAAAGTGGTTTATTGTTGTAATGAGTATATGCTTCATCATTTAGATTTAGAGATGTATTGAAAGTGGTTTATTGCTTTATTATTTATGGATGTTATTATGTTGATGGTAATGAGTATGTGTATGGATATGGTTTATGTTAATGATGTTTGTTTTGTTCATGATATAATGATGATGTTGTGATGTTGATATTATGATTTTATTGTGGATTTTGATGATGATATTATAAGATGTGGTTATGATTATGATCATTTTATTTAAAATGAAGCACACAAAGTAAGTTAAATAAAAAAATTAGATGTGAGAAAGATAATCAAGAGATAAACATCTAAGTTATTATATAAACTAGTATGAGAGGCTAAGAAGAGGGCACCATTCTTCATGTTTGGAAAATACTAAAAAAAATCAAAGTTGGATTGGTTTAAGGAACAAAATATCTTTTAATTCTTTTCATTAACATTTTTTAGTTGGTTAAAAAAGGTGTCTTGATCACATTATGTCAAGTAAGCTCATAAATCCCTTGCTTATAGTGTATAAAGGGAAGATGGATGAAGATGGAACGTTATTGTAAGACTAACATGCCTCTTTAGGAGATTACCAAAGAGTCAGTTAAAACAAGTTTATGCCATATAATATATAGATTGATCGATGTAGGAAGTCTACTTATGAGAGTTGATTGTGGATTTCAAAATTATTGTGCTTATGAGAGCTGATTATGGCTTTAATTTTTTTTTTTCCTTTTTTTATGTTTGATAATGGGTCTTTTTCTAATTTTTTTGTTACTTGGGAGGGTTGGGGGAAGCTGATCAATGCAAGAAGCTTCCAAAAAAATTCTATGCTTTGACAAATACATTACTTAGCCATCCTTCAAGGGAGTGGTCAAATTTTGTGTTCTTTATTTAATGATTTTGATATATATCCTTCAAGGGAGTATTCTACCATATTTTGAGAAATTTTTGATATGTTTTAGGTAATTGTCCTTCAAGGGAGCAGTATATGAATGCTTGCAGTAACCCATGATTATTTTTATTCATGGCTTGGATTTTGATTTTGTTTGATGTACACTTTCTTATATAGGCTTAAAGGTTCTCCTTTTATGAAGGCAAAAATAAAAGAACAAGAAGATTAAGTAGGTGTGAAAGAGGTTTAGGTGACAAAGACCATGGGAATCCATCCTAGGAAAGAGGTGGAAAGTACCATGATAATATGCCATGGTTATATCCATGGTACCCATTATTTAAGATTAGGCTATGATTTTGATGGATAATAACATGATTTAGTTTTAATTAGTTGTCCCTAAAAGAAGGATATGAATGTGTTTTAAAAATAAGCGATGAGCTCAAGTTAGATAAAAAGGTCAGTTTGATCACTTTTTAATAAAAGAAAGGATGTAAATATGAAGCATTGAGGGTCTCAAGCTTTGGGTTTTTCTCAAGAAAGGATAATCAATAATCTCCTAATCCATAGTTGTGCATTATGATATAAGGTCCAAGCCAGTTGAAAGCAAAGTTTTCCCACTTGCTTTTCTCCATATTGGTGACATGCTAGTTTTCCTTGAGGATGAGGTATTCAATATTGAATTCTCACACTTTAAGGAGTTTTTTATAATCTTGTTTGATGTTATATTGATAGACATGAAGATGAGTGAGGGTGGTTAAATGATGTTCATAAAGTATCTCAAGCTAGGCTAAATAATGCTGATGATAATTGTCTTCAAAAATGATGTCCTATAAGGATACATAAAGTGAATGAATTTGGACTTTGATAGATAGGATGACCTCCACTCCAAACAAAAGAGAGAATGGGGTAGCACCCATAAGGGTTTAGATGATAGTATGATATACCCATAAGGTGAAGGGGATATGTAAGTGTCAATCCCACCTAGATGCATTAACCATTTTAGTTAACATGTTGTCAAGAGTTTTGTTAGAGGCCACTACCTAACCATTAGCTTCAATATGATATGGTGATGATAAAATTAAATTAATATTGAATTCATCACAAATACCTTAGAATTATTTATGTTTTAAGGATTTACCATTATTAGTGATGATTTAATGAGGAACATCGAAATGATAGATGATGTGATGGTTGATAAAGTTGACAATATTTTATGCTTTGGTCAAAACTAGAGGAATAGCCTCTACCTATTTGGTAAAATATTTGGTCACAATGATGATATAATGATGTCACTATGAATAATGGGGGTTAATTTTTATAATGTGTTCCAAACCCCATTGTAAAAAGGGCCAAAACTCTATGAAGATATGAAGACTATGGCTAGCTGTGTGATGCAAATTGGTGTGTTGTCACTTAACACACTTTTTCATATAATCACAATAGTCTTGGTTAAGGGTAAGCTAGTAATATCCAAGGATAAGGATTCATTTAGTGAAGGCTAGGCCAGTAAAGTGTCCCCCACATATCCCATCATGTGTTTACTTGAAAGCATGAGAGGCTTCATGACTATGTAGGCAGTGGAATAGGAGACCATCAAAGCCATGGTTATAAAGAATTCCCCCAAGAATGGTATAATAAGAGGTAATTTAGATAAAAACTCTTTGAAAATTATTAGAAAGATTGGAAGGAATGATGGCAAGGTTGAAATAGTCAAAGGTCTATTGATACTATGGGTCAGATTGAGTCCCCTCCACATTTAATATGGTGGGAGGATCTAGATTGAAATAGGAAGGCTTGATAAGTTGATGAATGATGAAATATATCTTAGATTCAGAGGGTGCATATGGGATCTAAGAGGTGAGGGAAGCCATGGTTTTGGAAAACTTGGTTATAGATCACGTGGTGGTTTGGATATGGTAATGTTCAAATGACGTTAAGAGTTTGTCAACTACTTATTTGTACTATTGAAAAACATCATTTTTATATTGATAAATGTCATTTATTTGATTAAACACAAGTTGAGATTCACCAAAGATGTTGATCATATTGAATCCCAAGGCTAATGTAGTTTGAAGGCCTATGACTAGGGCTTCGTACTCATCCATGTTGTTGGTGCATTCAAAATCTAGATTGAAGGATAAAGGAAGAGGTTCACCATGAATGGGGATATGGATAATGTCAGATCCCCCACCATGTTGACACTTTGATCCTTCAAATAACATGGTCACTTGATAAGTGAAGTCTGATTGAGATAGGGTTGTGATCGACTCATCAGGAAACTCAAGAGGAGGTTGATTATCTACTAATGGTGCATCAGCCAATTGGTCAGTAATGACTTTCCCTTTAATTGTATTTTGATGAATAAACTCAAGGTCAAACTTAGCTAAAATCATGAGCCACTTGGCCATATGTTGGTTTTGGTATGGCTCAGAGTGCATATACTTGAGTGGGTTGGTATTTATTATGACATAGGTCTTGTGGTTAAGAATGTAGTGGAAAAGTTTGGTGGCCACAAAGACTAAATCTAAGAAAAGTTTATTATTATGGGTGTACCAAGTCTCTTACCTTACAAACATGTGATTGATGTAGTAGACAACTTGTTCTTTGTGTTTTTCATCTTGATGAGAAATCATTTCTCCTAAGTAGTGGTTAGTGGCAGAGATATAAAGGTAGAAAGGTTGATCATCCTTGGGAGGAATGTGGACAGGTGGATATAAAAGGTAGTGTTTAAGTGAATTGAAGGCCTTTTGATAGTCATTATTCAACTTAAAATATATGTCCTTGTTAAGAACATGGTGGAAGGGTTGGTATGAGTCTGAGAGTTAAGAAATAAAGAGACAAATGGATTAGAGATTCCCCTATAAGGTATAGAGTTTCTTGAGGTGGGTAGGAGGTGACATGTTGAGGATTTATTTGATTTTAGTTGGATAAAATTCAATTCCTTGAATGGATATGATAAATTTGAGGATATTTTCTGATAAGACCCCAAAAATGTATTTCTTGGGGTTAAGGTAGACATGGTAATGAATGAGTCTCTTAAAGATAACCTTGATAATGACCAAATGATATTTATGATATTTGGATTTCCAAAGAAGGTTTTCAACATAGTCTTCTACAATTTTTTAGATTAGGTCATGGAAGATGTAAGTCATGACATGTTGGTAGGATGCACTAGTGTTCTTTAGGCCAAAAGGCATGACCCTATAGTAGAAGGTCCCCCATGGGGTGATGAAGGTAGTTTTGTGTTGATATTTAGGGGCAATTTGGATTTGATTGCAACCTAAGAATCCATCTAGAAAGATAACATATCATGGATAGCTATAAGATCAAATAGTTGTTCAATGTTTGGTAGAAGAAAGTCATCTTTTGGGAAAGTAAGGTTGATGTCACAAAAGTCCACAATAATGCATAGTCCCCCTATGGATTTGGTGATAGGTATGACATTTGAGACCATTATGGGTTGTTAATGGGTTGAATGAAATTGATAGATATGAGACATTGAATCTTTTATTTAATGAGAAGGGCTATGAAAGGATACATTAATTAAATCTTTTGCCTAATGAGATTAACATTGTGGTTGGTGACTATGTTTTGGGTAGTGATGGAGGGGTTGATTCCTAGCATGTCACTATAAGACTAAGAAAATGCTATGTTACAATCTTATAGGAAGGAGAAAAAGTCTTAAAGCTCCTAAAAATTTAGAGATTGGCCAATTTTGATAATGCAAGGGTCATCTAGAGTACCTAAGATGATATCCATGGTGGATTCATTCAACATGGTTGAAGTCTCAAGAGGTAGGTATTTATGGATAGAGGAATCTGGGGCACCAAGATAGGTGAGAATAGAATCATCATCTTGACACTAAATGATATTAATGATAAGAGATTCATCTCATATAATCTTAGGATGGGTCATAGGGATGGTTAGGGTTGCCCCATAATTTTGATAAGTTAGGGGTTTAAGGCTGATCATGTTGATAAAAAAAAAAGTTAGGGGGGGTGATATTATAATCTTCAATTATTTATGGTGAAGTGGAAGGTAGGGATGAGATTTCCTCATTAATGATGGTAATGGGAGGTGGGTTAGTTTGTTATTTAGGTGGTATGAAACCAAGGCCACGATTTTTGTGAGGTTTTCAAGTTTTTATTGGAAGAAACTCATGTGGCCTATGTTCATACTGACCTAGGCCACATCCCTTCAAGTACATCTATAGAGGTATGTTTTGGCAAATTCTTGTTTATCTAGATAAGTGAATCTAGAGGTGAATGGTCAACATGAAAAGCAGGTGGAAAAAGTGCCCAGGGGTTTATCAAGTCCCCCATATATGCTATTATTTTGACAAGATGAGGGTCTAAAAGGAATAATAGTGCCAATATTGGGATCATAATCGAGTTAGTGGTCAAGTTTCCCATACTCTTAGGGAGTAGGTAAAGCATCAAGGGTGAGAAAGTGATACTCCCCCAATGAAATATGTTGGAAGGTTGATTTCAAAGGGTCTATATAAGGGATTTGGATGGAAGGGATAGAAGAGATGGTGGATGCTTGGTTGGTAGAATAAGATGGGGTTTCATCTATCATTGGTAAAGGTTTGTTAGGTAGAGGAAGGAAAACATCATTGGGTTAGTGCATCATGTTACATGATGTGAAAGGGCTTCGGTCAGCTTGTATGGTAACAACTTGATCATCATAATCAAATTTGATGCACTAATGTAGATTGGATAACACACAACCTATGAAATAGATCTAAGAGAATCCCAACAAGATGTACTAGAATTCACCTTCCACTACATAGAAGAGTTCAAGAAGGGTGCAAGGCCCAAGGTGAATGTATAGGATGATAGTTCCTAAAGTTGTGGCCATGGTATCATTGAATGATTGGAGTAATACTAAGGTTTTAGACATGATGCTCTTTGGCAAGTAAATTTATTCATAGGTGTAGGAGGAGATGATGTTAATGATGGTTCCCCCATCAATCATGATTCGTTTGATGTGGGTCTAGTTGATATAGGTGGTAATGAAAAGAGGAGGATCTGGGTCATCTAGATAGATGAAAGGTATTTATTAATCCTTGAAGGTAATAATGTGGAAAATGTGAAGGGCTAAAACAAAATATATTAAAGTTTGAGGGTATTTTAGCCCAACCTCTATAGACTACAACACTTTTATCATTGCTTGGCAATGGTGTGGTGAGGTGTTTATCAATTCATACAAAATCATCATCACACTGGGGTTTGGTGAAGTTATTTTAAAACTACTCATTAGATTGATTTAGATGGATTAGGGTGAGAGGTCCCCAAGATAGATACTTTAGGTTTTGTCGAAGGTGAATGTGCTTGTTATTGGCTAGGTAGTTGGGTGGTCAAAGAAGGATATGTCCATGGAATGGACACCTTTGTCTTTCCCTTATATTTTGGTTGAGCCTATGATCGTATGACCATATGGATGGTATGGATTATGGGAGGAGTTAGGCTAGGTGATTGCTTTGGTTCCTCTTCACTTTGAGGTGAGAGTGGAGGGGTAGGTAGGTGTTGGTCAATGATTTATGGTTTTTGGGTTAGTGGTGGAATTACACAAGGCTCATCAGATAACAAGTCATCCTCATGATATAGCTTATGGACTAAGGCTTGAAGAGACTTGAAATTATTTTTATCATGCCCTGGTGTTCTATTGTATAAACACACTAGTTTGTCATTGTACTAAGATGGTTTATGAATATGTGGGTTGAATGGTTTGATATGTATTAAGGATAAGCCGGATGCTTGAAATAACCTCTAAAATATGGTTAAGTAGGACTCTATCATGGGAGTCCTAGGTTTGGTTATTGGGTTAAGGGCCCTTTATGATTAGCCTTGATGGTGGGAGTCTTGGATGAGGGAGGTTTCTTGGGGGATGATTTGGGTGTGGATAGATTGGTGGTGGATGACTTGAAGGCAGACGATGTTGGGGTATAAATCTAAGGGATAGGTATTTTGCTTATAAGAGGTGAGGTAAAAATGGGTGAAGATGAAAGTAAGAGTGATGGTGTAACCAAGAGTGGTGGTTGGGTTTTATATTTACTTGGGGTGGTTGGATTCATTGCTAAGGTAGAGGGGTGAGGTCCCAGAATAGAAGGCAAAGTGAAGGGAGGTAAAGTTTTGGTTTATGAGATCTTGAGTGGTTTTGATTTTTTGGTTTATTTTGGGGGTTTTTTGTGTGGCATTTGTGGGTTTAAATCCAAATTTGACAATGGGCGAGTGAGGTTTTGAGTAGGAGACATGCCAAGATTTGTGGTAGGCTTGGTTGGAATGATGAGGGGTAACTTAGTTACTTCAGGTAGGTTAGATCGAGATGATTTGGAAATAGTTTGGTTGGTAGAGGAATCTAATGGTTTAGGTGTGATGGTGGTATGTTTTCCAATAGAGATGAAAGGTTGGTTTAATAATGGTGTGATTAGGATTTTTTACCTGGTTGGGTAAAGAAGATTGAGATAGTGCCAAAATGTGGCATGATCCATGTTAATTTGGGATAGGTATCCCATGTTTTAGACTAGTGGAGAAAAAGGTTTGTAGATAGGTTTGATCCCCTCAACATTAGTCTTAAAGATAATCTCACAATTAGAGAAAGGGGAGTGGGTAGCTCATCCTTTGCCTCAATAAAAGATTCTAGGGCTTGGGAAGGTAGTTCCTTGATGGGAGGAGTAGTTAGAATGTTCTCTTCCTTAGGGATGCTTTATAAAGGGAGAGTGGACTATTCTAGGATATAATAAAAAGGTGTGGTGGGAATGCTTATTTCTTCTAGTATGTTCATCAAAGAAAGGGTTTATTGTTACACTATCTTGATAAATAGAGGAAGGTAAAAATTTATCTCCTTTGTTTCAATTTTCAAAGGAGAGGTTGGTGACTCCACTACCTCAATAAGTGGAGTGGATGGTAAGGTAGGTTGGATAGTTGTCTCCTCAGTAGTGAGTTTACTAAGCACCATGTTAATAGTGTGTACCTTGTGGGAGGATTCTTCTTTGTTTTCATTATTTTTGAATGGAGCTGGTTGGGAAATGGTTGTCTAAATATGTCAAGTGATTATTTTGGGTGTGCATTGAGGTTATCCAATGCAAGATTCCCCTTATCAATGAGATTTTAGGCAAAACTCTTGAAGGTGTTGCATCTACTAACATCATGTCCAATGACATAATGGAAGGTACACAATTGATTCTCTTTATACCAAATAGGTGTAGGATGAGAAGAGTAGAGCTATTGTGGAGGTTTGATGGGAGGAAGTTGGATAATGTTAGTTTTTAACAATTTCTCCAAGACCAAAGCATATGACTCCCTAGTGGATTGAATTGTCTTTGATTACTATGGTTTGGATTCCTGGTATTTTTATTAGAGTAATTGGAAGAATTAGATTGGTTAACAATAGGTGGAGGTGTAGTTTTAAGTACAACCATGTTTGTGGTTCTTTTTTTTTTTAGTTAAGTGTTATTTTGGTTATTGGGTTTGGAGGATGAAGTTTCACTTGATTTGAAGGTGGAGTTCTTGTTTTTTAAATTTAGTTTTCCCTCATCAATGGCTCTATTTTCTAATTTGAGGTCCATGGTAAAAGCCTTATCAAAGGTCTTGAATGTTTGAACTCAAAAAGTAGAGGAAATGTGTTTGACACAAGATCAAACAGAGAGTTTGATCAAATTGGGTTGGGTTAGATAGAAAGAGAGTTGGTTAGTGAGACTTCTCCAATGAGACACAAAGTCATCAATAGAGTCATCATTAAATTATTGGATGGAGTAGAGATTAGTGTTTGAGACTTTATTAAATATGTTTATAGAAAAATTATCTAAGAAAATATGAGCTAGATGGGAAAAATAAAAGAGGGAGTGTTTTGTAAGAGCACTATACCAATCTAGTGTCAGACTTGATAGAGACATGGGGAAGGTACGCAGAAGAGAACCATCATAATCAATCATATAACATGAATTCCTAAATGCTCTTAGGTGTTGTTGAGAGTCTTCCTTACTCTAAAACTTTGAAAACTTTAGAAGTTCCCATTGAGAAGGATATGGTCAAATGGGGATGGATGGGTGAATTAGTTCATTATAGATTTGGTCATATGAAAAAATATTATTGGCTCTAAAAATGTATGACTCCAAATTAGTCATTTTATCTATTAACATTTTGACAAGATTAGTTTGGGGTTGTGCATTCTCATAGTTGTAAGGTAAGATGTGTTGGTTCTGGGTAGGTGCAACATATGGGTACTAGTAGGGGTTTGAGAAGTTGCCACATACCGGTATGTGGTCATGAGTGGTTGAGATGATGCCACATATGAATATGTGCATATAGGTGGTTGAGTGGAAGGTAGAGGTACATAATCTTTTGGTTTAGGGATGTATTTCAAGTTCTATGTAATGGGTACTTATTGAGACATTAATATAGGTTGGGTAGGAGGCATGGTTGGGTTAGCAGATAGAGATTAGGTGGTCGCTTTGGTACTAATGGGTAGAAGGGTGGAAAGTATATGAACCACCAAGTTCTGAAAAGGAGTGGAGGTAGGTAGGTTAGAAGCAAGAATAATGGTGGTGGCACTAGTAGAGGGTGATACTATGGTAAGGGAAGTACTGGTGCCTAAAGGTTGGGTTATTCCTATGTTAGAAGGGTTATTAATTGGGGAAAAAGGTGCTTGGGTATTGCTTGGTTGATTAGGTTGGTTATAAATTATGGTATAAATGGGGTTATTGGTAGAGTATGATTCTTGGGTGACCAGAGGTTGGGTGGAAATGGTGGCAACAAAAGTGTCACCCATAATGTGGGAAAGCATTCCATAAGGCAAGTTAATAGGTGGAACCAAAGTACGGGTATGGTGAGATATGGTGTTGAGGTAATGTTAAATAGATATAGGGTTATTATCTAAGAAGTTAGTGAAATATACATCTCTTTGGGAAAATGTTTGAGGGATGTTAGGATTCTTGGAAGGGTGGGGGAAACCATCTACATCTGAGATGTAATCTATGCATGAAGAGGAAGAGGAACATGGATGGTTAGGAGGTAGATCTTGGTTTGCTTGGTTCCTTAGTTGTTGCCTAGTTAAAATAATGTAGAGAGGGGAAAGAAGAAGATACAAGAAATCTCAAAATGTAAATAGAGAGAATAAAATAAAAGTCAAGGAAAAGAAACACACATTAAGGTACATTAATCTTAAGATTTCTTTTAGTCTCTATTTTGGCTTATTCCTTAAGCTTTAAGAACTATGTGACTAAAATTGGCTTGTAGAGAAAGTACTAGATAAAAAGTCTATGGTTGTTTTCAAGTTGTGTTTAGGATCTCAAAGGGATTTAAATTGGAAAGTAGTACGTGGCTTGATATTAGTGCCTACCCTCTCACTTTACACACTACATCGATAAGGGTGTCAGATACTTAGCTAAGATATTTTGATTACCAAAGTTTATAATCAACTAGAGAGTTGAGTTGGTTCTACCCTTGGTAATGAAATCCAAGTAGAATAGCCATAAAAGGTGATGACTAGGTAATGAAATCCTAGTCAGGCCTTATGTCAATGTTTGATGCTTGTTTTGATGTGAGTGGTTTGTCCTTGTGTGTGTGACAAGAGTGAAGATATGATTGAATTACTTTTCTTTAATTTAAAATATGTGAACTAGACTTATAAGCAACCAATGTATGTTGTTAATTTTAATCCCAAAATGAAAATTTGATTTTATTGTATGAGTAGTGAGATAAGAATAAGAAATCACCTAGATGCAACTATGAATGCAATAAAAGACTCAAGGTACCCACTAGGTGTGCCAGAATGTTTGAGGGAAATTTCACTTATGTTCTTTATAATAAAGAGAAAAGAATATTAAAAAGGGTATGGTAGAAAAAACTAATATGTTGTGCACTCATTTGATCCAGATGGTTGTAGACACTCCTCTTTGGCTTGGGAGGAGTGACCTGCAGATAAGAAAGCACTCAAATAAATGGTTTGATTAGTTATATAGTAGGGTGGATTACCTATCAAGCTAGACCCAAGTAGCATGAGCTTCCTTAGAAGCTATCAATCCACACTTTTAAATAATCAAGTTCTGAAAGATAGAGTACTTGCATAAATAAAATAATATACTAAAATTAAGTACAAGAAGTGCTTACTAAAAGAATAGACAAAATTTACTAATTATAGAAATAAGTGGGTCAATACTAATGTTAAATAGGTTTGGTGTGGTTCATAAAATAGGGCAAGGTTCCATGATCAGGTAGATGATATAAAAGTTGGATTTAGTTGGGGGTTGGTAGGTAGAAATATATTTCTATTATTTTGTCACACAGTGACCATCAGCGGTTGGGGTGACCATCAGCGGTTAGGGCAACTATCAATAGTTGGGGTAACTATCAATAATTGGGACAAATCATCCATAGGTAGAATGACCATCAATAGTTATTGTGGGTTGGGTCTGGTCATGAAAAAAGGCTATTTAGATAAGGTCATAGAATGGGGTTATGAGAGATGGGTTTAGGCTGGGTTGATTATGAAGTAGAAGTAAAGTAACTAAGTGATTTAAAATAGATAATTGACTTGTTGGGTGTTGATTTGATGAATGGTTGAGGTAGTGGAGCCTAGAGAATTTTTTGCAAAGTAATGGTATTTGTATATTGGTTGATGGATGGTAGTACTTCAGCTCTCTATCACACTTATTGGTTCACTAAGAGAATACTTGAAAATGAGAATGTTGATGCAAGAGGCTCTAGCTATGGATGATTGATTGATTCCAGATCTTGATTCATCCTCTCCTCTATTTTTATAGGAAGGAATGAGAGGTTCAATAATACATTAAAAATATATCTAACTTTTTGTCCAAATTTATTTATTGCATGCATGGGCTCATACATGAATTAGATAGTCTGATTATAAAAAATCATGTTGAGTTGAAGTGGGTGTTTGATTATTTAAGTGGTCCAAACTTGATTATCGATGGTCAGGTCTGACCATCGATAGTTAGGGTCACCATCAATGGTTGAGGGTCTATGGCTAAAGTTGGTAAAAAGGCTAGTGGGCCAATTTAGCTTGTCATCTAACTAACTCAAGGTTACAGTCACAGGGTTAGCGGATGGTCACTAGGAGGTCCTAAGGTTTTCTAGGGCTATTTTCACATCTAGAACCATTGTGTATAGTTTTCTATTATCTTCAACGGGTCTATATAAAGGATATGAATATCATTTTAAAGGATATAAATAAAGTGTTGAGTCTTTTATTTGGTGGAATAATATTGGAATATTCCCCCTAGAAATGAAATCAAGGATTTTTTCCTTCCTAAAGGAGTATTTATGGTGTTATCGTACCTTAAGGATATTATTCTATTTATTTATATATTTAATATTTGGCCATATTATCCCATAAATATCTATTGTTTTATGTTGATCTATATTATATTCTACATATTTCAATTATTTTAAGTATGGATCATAACAAGAGAACATACATACTTATAACATGGCCGTGGATAGTAAATAGTATTAAAAACATGCCATGAATTTGTATCATCCCCGATTGATAAATGTATATACATGAAAATTTGTAAATTATATATAAATATTGTGCATAAATATATTCATACACACAAAATTGTATGAATTTTTACTTTATTCATGTAATTTGAGTGCATATTCATGGCATATGCCCCCATAATATGTACAAATGATTATATTTTTGAATGTTTTTATACTCTTTGAAACTATATTTTGTACTTAAAATGTATTTTTCCTTGTAGAGGCTCATCTCATGTATGGAAATCCCACTTAAATGCCCCCATTTTCAAGTGAGGGAATTTTGTATCCTAAAATTCACTCCTATCAAATGAAAATTTAATTGTATCATGTGTATCAAGATGTAATCATTGAATGATTTAGGATATGTGAAAATTATTTCAACATAGTAAGATATGTATCACTAAAATCATGTATGTAACATATGAGGCAAATCTTATAAAAATGTATCAATGAAGCTCATATTAGTAAATATATTATAAGTGTACACAATAGTCATAATTTGTATAAATCATGGCATTCATCAAACTCTAAAATCTTAACAAATGCAAATTCATTTAATAAGGCCAATGGTTGCATACAAAAAACATGTTAAAATGACTCATAAGTAAAATTTTTACATACAAATCTAAAGGCTACATGCAAAGGACATGTTCAAATTTCACACATAATAAAGGGTTAAGAGCCACAAGAAATAGACATGTTCAAATTTGCACATATCAAATAATGATCTCATATATGTGCTCAATAAATTACACATACGGTCCAAGGACCATATGCAATATGAATTCAAAGTATAATTTACTATGTACAAATGATAACATCAATGGAGCATATAAATATAAAGATAGTTTGAACTATGTATATGTAATGTGATCATATCCTAGAAAATAACATAGCCATGTACACATTGTAAGATAGAGATGTTAGAAAGACATTTATCAAAAGGATATAACTCAAAAAATATATGAATTATATACCATTAACACCTATAAATATTCTAACCTTTGGATAATATGTCCCCATTTTAGCATGGCCACCAGGTCGAGACAAGTCCAAAATCTTAGTCCATGTGAAATATGTATGTCATGCATAAAAATCATAAATACCAATGAAATACATGTGATATAAAAAGAGTATAATATATACCAATAATGAGATAAATAGCATATGCTAATGATGTCTAATCATGATTAGGTCTTGATTTTAGGTTTATACAATATTTTGAATGTTTTTATATATTGTTAAAATATTTGATCTCTTTTGCGTTTTGTTGAATTTTAAAAGTAGAACCAAATAAAATAGTGATAACCATGGGTTCTAAAATATAAGAAAGGAGAGGGATATGAACAAACCACAACATGTTTCAATGTGAAGTATGCAATGAAAATAATGGAATTACGATATATGAGAAATATGGCCCCACTTTATATGTGAATGTAACTAAAAACCATGTAGGAAATAACATAGGAATGTATGGGAATGGTTATACATCCTCATATCATCAAATATACACTTGTCAAAGTATGTAATGTAAATGTATGATCAATATATCACACAAAATTTAAAAAAATATGAATAAGTACTATTTTGTATACTAGAACTGAATGAAAAATTAGATGTGTTAAGGTTATATGTGCTTAATTTCTAATTTGGATATGAAAAATGGTACATGATAGGATCCACCAACTCAGGATGGTACTGGAATTCAGTTCTATATGTTATTGGATGATGTTGTCTTTTATAAAAAAATCCATTTGCCCAGTTCAAACTGTTAAAACAACATGGTAATGGTAAATTATGGTAGTATAGATCACTATTTTGGATTGTTTAAATCTTAACGTGAAAAATAAGAAGGAAGAGGCCAAAAATTCATAGAGATCCAAAGTCTAGAATAATATATCAAATCAATCACATGCGTAAGAAGTAGAAGGATAACATGTTGAAGTAAATACATATATATGTATAATTGTTGTTTACTTTTTTTATTATTTGAGGTGTTTGAATTTTTTAAATTGAAAAGTGATAACCAATGATATTATCAAGGGGATGCCCACATGTATGTTTTGAGTTAAATAGAGTATCATACCAATATTATACGTAATCATAATCATCAATGCAATCATCATCTAGGTATATAACTAATTTTTTAGGTCTTTCATGAAATAATGATATGCTACTTTGATCATATTTTGTATATGTATACGAAAAACCTTTTTTACCATATATTGAATTTATCTTATTGATTTTTTTTTTAATTCTTTATTATGTTCATCATTTTGAGATATTGCATCTCATTATTAACTATAAAAGAATCAGGTATCACTTATTGAATATTAGGAAGGGATGTGGTTTTTCTTTGACTTCGTGACTTGAATATGTAACCCTATCTTTTCTAGTATTGACCTTATCTTTTTTATATATACATGTAATAGATATAAAATTTAAATCCTTATAAATTGTATTTGTATCATTAGAATTTTTATGAAATTTTTTCTTTTAAAATTCCTTTGTTATAAACCCTTACACAAAGGTTCTTTCTTGATTATCTTGAGTTTGTTTATGTGAATACTATAAATGTTATTTTAGTAACTTATCCTTTTTGACTAGTTACCTTTGATTATGTAATTATTCTCTTTGTAATTATTCAAAAAGAGAATATTATTATGACATATCCACAAGAATAATTGAAAAGATAAAATAATAAACACCACAAGAATATTAACAACATTATAGTGAAAGGAAGAGATATAATAAATAAATCCACAACAATAATTGAAAAGATAAAATAATGTTGAGCCATTTCAAGGGGCTAACCTCCAAAATGATGTAAGAATAAAAAATTCATCTGGTCCCCAAGTACTAACCACTATCTCCTATGTATACCATAGTTAGGTTATGGTTACTCAATAGGCTAACTCTACTAAAAATATGAGAACATATATAAATGTGACAAGATCAGATAAAATGTGGTGTAGGTCACACATATCCATAGACACACTATGGATTAAGGGCATAACATGCCCCTCCCCTTTAAACCAAAATTTACCTCAATGTTGAATAACTTTGGATGATTCATCCTTGTCATAATATTCCATTTGATCAAATAATTATTAGTATTCTTTGTTCAAAATCATTTAGTGTGTATCTAAAGGATTTATTTAAGTTCCATAATGACTCTACCTTCCTCATCCAACTTTGGTAAATTAATCTAGATCGCCACTTTTTGTCTAATTACCTTATTTAAGTAGGAGACATGAAATATCTAATAAATTTCATTTATATGTATGAATATAAAAGTTTTACTTACATTATTATTTATAATCTATTAAATACCCTAATAAACTCCTAAAAATGAGGAAGGCAGGCATAGAAAATTTTATATAAGAAGCTCTAATAGGCCTGACCCAAATAATAACTCAAAAACTTAACAAAAAAACAACCATAGGTTGTTTGATTCATTACAAAAAAAATATTAAAATATCAAACTAATAAGCTAAATATTATAATATCCTCCCTTAATGACTGAAATCCAAACAAATCCAAGCTTACCTTTGAGTTTTAGAAATTTATCTTTACTCAGAGTTTTAGACTTTAGTCATTATATCAACTAGTTGTTTAGAGGTAGGACAATAATAAATACATATGCATTCCTTATTAACTAATTTTAAAATGTACTGGTGATGAACCTCAATGTGTTTAGTCCTAGCATGAAACATTAGATTCTTCACCAGCTTAAGTGCACTCTGATTGTCACAAAAGATAAGTGTTGGTGTTGAGGAATCAAGTTGAATATTATTTAATATCGATTGAATCCACACCAAATCTTGGACTACACTAACAAATTCTATGCATTTATATTCAATAGAATAAAATTCAAATAGACTTTGAATCTTGATTTACCATGAAAACTAAATGAACCAAGATGGAAAACATAACATGTTGTAGATACTATAGAAGTAATTAATCCTGCCCAATCTAAATCGATATACCTTGTTAGCTTAAAAGAAATAAATTTATTTTATAAAATACCAAATGAAATAAGCCTTTGACATATCTAAGATATAATTTTATATATTTAAAATATTCTTCATGTATTTTTTAATGAAGCAAGAAAGATAACTCATTACAAAACACAAATCTAGTCTACTAGTAGTAAGATAAATCAAACTACCTATTGGGTAAGTGCACAGAGTTGCGAGATAATTCCATGGACATTTTACATAAATTTATCACATTATTTAACTTATGGTTGGAAATTATCAAGCCTTAACACAATCACCTTAATTTATAACACAATTTATTTAATATATAATGTCATCACATTAATATATAAAATGAACACATTAATGTATAATGCAATCGTGTTAATGTATAATGCAATCACATTAATGTATAATGTGATCAAATTAAGGTATAATTTGATCAAATTAATAAATAACATGATTTCATTAATATATAATATGATCATATTATTGTTATTTTTCACATTAAAGTAGTGAATATGTAGATAGAGTGAATTGTAGTTAATATATAACGCAATCACATTATTATAAAAGTAAATTTGGCCAGAAGATTATATTTACTACTCTAATTTTAGATTTATATTTTTACATTTATTTCCATATACTTTAAGTTTACATTTATATTGTTACATTTATTTCATTATAATTTAAATTTACTTTAGTAAAAATAAGAAATTAGGGTCACTCTACATTTGATAGATTTGGTCTCACAGTTGCATGCCTTAAGATGTGGAAAATATTTTTTCAAAATATAATATAGTTATTACTTAGGAATTTTCAAAGTCTAAGTATTAAAACTAATTATTTTTGGACATATTTTTTGTAATTGATGTCCATTTTTGGTAAACATATAGTAATTTTTAAGGTTGTTGTGCCTTTCAAATAGATTCTTGGTATTTAGGTTTGTCAAAATTTAAGTTTACAAACCACTCACTTTTAAATTGATGTAAAGTGGTGTGATTGGGGTATCATAGGTCATATTGATGACCTACACACATAAAATAACCACTTTGTGTTAATTTCACTTGTTCATCATCCATCCCTCATCCCTAATCACTTCTAACTCATGCCTCATCACCCCTAATCACTCCTTTATTGACATTCACTATCCCTAATCATCTCTAATCACCCCCTCATCATCCCTAATTACTCCCTCTTTGATCTCACTATCTTGCATCATCCTTAATCACTCACTCCTCATCCCTCCTCATCTATCATAACTCCCTCATTGACCTTTACCATCCCTCATCATATTTAATCACTCCCTCATCATCCCTAATCACTCCCTATTTATCTCTCACCATCCCTCATCATCCCTAATCACTCTCTAATTATCCCTAATCATTTATTAATCATCCCTAATCACTCTCTCTTCATCCCTCACTATCCATAATCACTCCCTTATTAACCCTCACCATTCCTCATCATTTATAATCATTATCTCATTATCCCTAATCACTCCCTCATTGACACTCACCATCCCTCATCATCCCTAATCACTACATCATACCTCATCATCTCTAATCACTCTTTCCTCATCCCTTATCGCCCATAATCACTCCCTCATTAACCCTCACCATAACTCATCCTCCCTAATCACTCCCTCATCATTTTTAATCACTCTCTAATTGATCTTCACAATCCTTCATCATCCTTATTGACTCCCTCATCATCTCTACTCAATTCCTCCTCATCTTTAATCACTCCATCCAATACTTTGATGGTGTTATTTTTTTAGGGTTTAACAATTCTAAGAGATACAAGTGGAGATTTGAGTGCTAGCATAAAATATATGACATAATGATCAAAATTATGTGGAGGAAAATTTGAAACATAAATATTTAACATCTATGAAAAATTATGGTCCTATTAGAAATGATGTAATTCACAATTGAAAATTTGCTAGAAAAAGAGAAGCAAGTAAAACCACCATAGCACCAAAAATTGGTAGTTAATACATGAGGATCACCAAGCTATGTGATTACCTGAAACCAATAATTTTCTTTCCATATGACTACATTTTATGATCCAAATAATTATATTGAAGGCCTTCTATTTGTATGTCTATTTATTGAGTCATAATACCAGAGAGTGGAAAATAATTTTTAAATGATTAAAACAAGTAGTGTAAGATTGGAAAGTGGTGCTTAATTCATAACTTCAATATTCAATCCAATTAATAGTGTCACACTATGAGCTCTCTACTTGCACATCTTGAGAAATGGGTACAATTTTTCTAGCACTATAAAAGTTATGTAGTAATAGATTATGAACCCAATGATATGGTCAGTACTAAAAATATCTCTAGTTCCCATAAAAAGAAATTATATGAATTAAAAATATTATTTCATTAACAAATTTAGATCAATGGTGAGCCAATACACTTAATCTTTTCTAATAGAAGTCAAAAGAATTTAATTTATCCTAAAGCATATTTTTAAAAATTGAACTTGAAATTAATACATCATCCATAACCATGCACTAGTGTATGGTCTAGTATAGGCCTTGAGAAATGTGTTAGGAATACATAACATAGAGAAATATTAATGAATTAAATATAGAAATAAAATTCAAAAAAACACAACATAATAGAGACATAAATTTAATGTGGTTCACCCAATATGGGATACATCCACACAAAAATAGCTAGCCTTTTTTATTCTTTACTCCAACAAATAAAGGGAAAAACCTGCAATACAACCACTAAAATATACTCTTCACTCACATATGGCATGATATCATAATTAAAATATACTAATATAAAATTAGGGTTACATATAGGGTAAAAATACACAAACATAATTTCTACCATTAGATTTGTAACCTAATAGTGAATGGTCCATATTTACTATGAAATTATAATATTGTAAAGTGCATTTTTAACAAAATTTTGCTTTAGGGATGCTACCCCTAAACACCAATATGGGGTATTAAAAATAATTATCCAACCCCCCTGTCAAGAACTAGGCATTAAAATAAGATCAGGTTCCACCATCCAATAATCTCCCACTTGGAGACTGATTGCTACAACTCCACTGCTACAACTCTTCCTTAGACATTTCTTTGAATTTTTACCCTACCTTGTTTCTCATATTTTTTATTATCGTTGAAGACATATTGAAGCTAAAAAATATTCTAGCTTATCCTTTGTAACTATTTTTTTTAGCATATCTACAAGATTCTAACTTGTACGGATCTTTTCCATCTTTAGTTGACCATTCTCCAAAACTGAATGAATGAAGTGATACCTGAGTTGTTTATGTTTAGTTCTTGAGTAGAATGATGAATTATTTTCTAAATATATCACATTATAGCTATCATTTTACAATCTACAATCTTCCTACTTATGCCTCAAATCTTCCATGAACCATTGCATCCATATCATCTCTTTTCTAGCTTTTGTGACTACAATATATGCTACCTTTGTAGTTAACAAAGCAACTATCTTCTAAATTTTTTAAATCCAATTAATTGATGTGTCACCAATAGTGAATACATAACCTATGGTGCTCCTCCTATCATATAAATCTCTAACCATGCCTACATCAACATATCCTTATAAGGTAACATTTTAACCTCATATCACAAGTATCTATAGTGGTCCCTCTCAAGTACCTGAGAATCTAATTGAATACATCCCATTGATCCTTTCCTAGATTATTCATAAACATATTGACAACTCCCACTACATGAGCAGTATCTAGTCTTGTGCACACCATAACATACATAAAACTTCCAATTGATGAATCATATAGAACTTCAGACATGTAATTGATTTCTTCCTACATTTTAGGACACCATTCCTTGCTTAATTTTAAGTACCCTCCCAAGGGTGTACTTATAGGTTTTTCATCTTGCAAATTAAACTTGACTAAGACCTTCTTGATGTATTCTTCTTGAGACAATGTCAATTATTTAATTTTTCCTATCTCTTGTTATTCTCATGCCAATGATTTACTTTGTAGTACCCAAATATTTCATTGCAAAAGAATTTGCTAAATTTCTTTTGAGATCATTTATATCCTACATGTTAGACCTTACAACAAGCATGTCATCTACATACAATAAGAAAATAATATAACTCCCATTATATAATCTTTTAAAATAAACACAGTGGTTAGAATGACATCTATTATAACCTTGTTCTCTCATAAACATGTCAAATTTAAAATACCACTACCTTGTAGCTTGCTTTAGACCATACAAACTCTTCTTCAACCTGCACACCATTTTCTCCTTACCTTTTACTTCGTATCCCCATGACTGCTCCATTTATATTCCTCCTCCAAATCACCATCAAGGAAAGCAATCTTCACATCTAACTATTCACGGTGCAAATCTTCTATTGCTACCAAACTTAAAATAGTTCTTATGGAAGTCATTTTTACAACTGGAGAAAATATTTCATCAAAACCAATACCTTTATTTTGTGCAAATCCCTTTACAACAAATCTGGACTTGTACCTCTTTTTGCCTTTATTTTCTTTCGTTAGCCTATAAACCCATTTATTCTACAATACTCTTTTACCTAAAATAAATAGAACCAAATCCTAAGATTAGCTATGCACCAAGGAGTCCATCTCTTTCATGCCTTGATCCCACTTCTTTATAGTTTCTACTTGCATTTCTTCTTCATAGCTCTCTGACTCACCACCATCAGTCAATAATAAATAATAAAGTGAAGGAGAGTATCATTTAGGGAGTCTACTTACTCTAGTCGATCTTCTAACTATACTTCAAGGAGTTTGAGGTACTTGTTGTATTTGTTACACATTTTAATTTTCTAGAAATTTCAAATTTTCATTTCCTATTATTTCATCAAGTACTACATATTCTATATTTGTCTTTTCTTATTTCTTTCATTGCAACTGATCTCTGTATATGA
The DNA here is from genome assembly GCA_037957365.1 of Torreya grandis. Lineage (NCBI taxonomy): Eukaryota > Viridiplantae > Streptophyta > Pinopsida > Cupressales > Taxaceae > Torreya > Torreya grandis. The sequence continues at coordinate 739,177 of JARHVA010006605.1, forward strand.
CCTTTTTATTAAAGATCACATCTCTACTCCTAGTGATTTTATGATTTTCAAAATCCCATAAATAGTAACTAAAATCATTAACTCCATATCCAATAAAAGTACATTTCTTAGATTTTTCTTCAAGCTTGGTTCTATTTTATTTATCAATATGGACAAATGATTCACAACTAAAAGTCTTTAAGAAAGGAATAATATACCTTTTTACCTATCCATGCTTATTATGGGATTCTACCATTCAATGGAATTAAATGCCCTTTGTTTATTAAGTAAACAACAATATCCATAGCATCTACCCAAAACTATAATGGAAACCCTTCATGTAATCTCATGCTCCTTACACACTCCATGATTGTCCTATTCATACTTTCTGACACACCATTTTGTTGTGGTGTTCTTGGAACATATTCTCTCTATAAATCCCATGTGATGAACAATAATTATCAAATTCATTTCTATAGTATTCACCTCCATTGTATGATCTGACACACTTCAAACTATTTTCAGTCTCATTCTCAACCAATGATTTTCATTTATTAAAAGTATCAAAACATCAATTTTTTTTGTATGTAATAAACCCAAGTTTTTCTAGTTGCATCATCAATAAAAGTAACATAATAATAAGAAACACCAAGGGATGATACTTGAGTTAGTCTCCATACATTTGTATGCATAAGCTCTAACTTTTCATCCTTATTTGTCTTCCCAACTCTGAGAAATTTGACTCTTTTTTATTTTGTGTACACACAATGCTCACAGAATTCCAAATCCACCTTCTTCAAATTTGGCAACAAATCCTTTGAGTGGAGAACTTGCATCCCCTTCTCACTCATGTGCCCAAGTCTATTGGGCCACTATTTTGTATCCACTTCTATAGAATATAAATCAATAGAAGAGTCAATATTACCATTAGATAAATATAATGTTCCTACCTTATCTCCTTTTTTGATTACCAGTGATCCTTTAGTGACATTCCATGATTTTTTTACAAATGTAACTACACATCTCTCACTTCCCAACTACCCTGATAAAATTAGATTTCTTCTCAACTCAAGAACATGCCTTACCTCTTTCAACAACCATTTATTTATATTCTATGATTTTATTTGTATCATAGCCTTTCCTACAATTTTATAGGGTTCACCATCACCCAAATAAACCTATCCATAATCACCTTAAACATAGTCTTGAAAATGTTTCTTATGGGGTGTAACATGAAATGAAGCCCCTAAATCTAATACCCAAGAATAATTAATATTGTCTAAAGAAAGGATTAAATCATGTTTTAACACATCACCTACTACATTTTATTCTTGATTATTATCTTATTTCCATTTATTTTTTTCCTTTTTAAAACCAATAATATTTCTTTAGGTGTCCTTTCTTCCCATAAATCTAACACACCAACATTTCTCTTGATTTGGATCTACCCTCCTTATACTTACCATGATTACCTAGACCCTTTCCTCTATTATTTTGTCTTCTCCTATTATCCATAGTCAAATCATTACCTAATGTCTTACATGTGTTTTTCCATCACATTTGCTCACCAAGAATAACACCCATAACATCATCAAACTTTAAAGTGTTTGAACTAGAGACAAAATTACTCACAGCCATGACCAAGCCATTCTAGATTTTTGGCAATGAGAAAAAAATCAAAATATCCCTAACCTCATCATCAAAATTTACTCCTATAGAGATTAATTGATTTATGACCATGTTAAATTCATTTAAATGATCAACAATAGACCCACCTTTAGGCATTTCTAGATTAAATAAATGCTCATAAAAATACATTGTTGGAGGTTGAGGTTATTTCATAAACTCTATATAATGCCTTCATCACATCCACCATTATATTTAATTTTTAAATATTAAAGGCCACTGATACTACTAGGCACAATTATATTATTCCCAGTGCCTTTTTGTCAAGAACCTCCCAATATTCATACCTCATAGTTGTCAACTTCTTTAGTATTCCACCCAATGGTAGGAAAAGATCTTTTTGATATAGATAGTCTTCCATTTTCATAATCTATAATTGGTAGTTTTGGCCACTAAAATTTTTGACCTTAAACTTTCCTTCTTCCACCATTGCTCCCACTCAAACCAGGAACCCTCTTTTCCTGTGAGTTTATCTACCAAAGAAACGGTCATCTCTGATACCAGTTATTAGGAATATATAACATAGATCAATATTAATTAATTAAAGAAGAAAATAAAATGTAAAAACCATAAAAAAATATAGACATAAATTTAACATGGTTCACCAAATATGGGATATGTCCACATAAAAATAGCCAGTCTTTATTATTTAATCCAATAAATGAAAAGAAAAAACATATAATACAACCACTGCAATATCCTCTTCACTCAAATATAGTGTGACACGATAATTAAAATTCCCTAATATCAAAGGAGGGTTACATATAGGTAAAAAATTAACAAACATAATTTCTACCACTAGACCTACAAGCTAATAGTGAACGGTCCAAATTTACTATGAAATTACAATATTTTATGGTGCATTTTTAACAAAATTTTTCTTCAAAGATGTTACCCTAGAACCCCCACTAGGGGGGATCCAAAATAGGTTACCACCCCCTAGAACCCCATGATGACACAAGTGTGAGGTGTTCCCCCCCACACCCTCTTGTTAGGAACTAGGCATTAAAATAATATTGGGCTCCACCATCCAACAACATAGATCACCTAGTAGTGTTACTTGGTGTACAAAATCAAACTTTTTAAAGATGTAATCCTTTGTGGCATATCACCATTCGAGGTGTGTGATGTTTTACATGTGTTCAATCATATATTTTCCATTGACATGTAGTCTATGAAGTAAATCCTTGAAATTTTGTGATAGATTGTCATGATCTAAAATACCCTATATCGTAGTTAGTTCATAAGGTTTCAATCATTAGTGCTAGGAAGTGTAAGAATCTTATCAGTTCTAGTAATAATTATACTCTTGATGGTAATAATTAAATTTAATAACATTGTTATGTCACCATATCATAGTTTAGTTTATCCAACAATAATAAAGACAAAATAATAGAACCATAAACTAGGTGTATACAAGGATATCTTTTAGTCACCTAAATAATTTCTTACATATTGTACAATAAACAATACTATTTATTTGATTTTTTAACTACCTATACGTCAAAACTCTTTATACAACATATGATTTCTAAATAATTAATAGATCAAGTGGTATATTCATGAAATCATGGATAATGGGCACACCATGCCCAAATCATTGCTTTGTATAAGCCCAATTATGCTCGTGCTAAATTTATGATTCAATTAAAAAATCTTAACAAGATTAAAGTGAATAAGTATTATCATCATCTAAATATTAAGAAATTTTTACACCATGCCCATTATGTAGAAGTATTTTCCAAAATTGATCTTAAGTTTGGGTATCATCATATTCATGTTGAACCTCTAAACATTTAGAATAGTCTTAAAAACAAAGGAAGGATTGATTGACTAGTTGGTTATGACTTTTAGGTTAACTCGTGTAGCTAATTAATTCATTTAGATGTTAAACTACATCCTGAAGCCCTTTACTTATGTCAATATTTTAATCTACCTTGATGAAATGTTAATATTTATAAAATATGGATGAACATCTACACCATGTTGAGCTAGTGTTTCACATTTTTTAGAAACATATTTTTATGATAACATGAATAAATGTTCATTTTTCATTAAAGAGATAAAATATTTGGGATAAATTACACACACATAGAGTGTATGTGTGAATCTGACCAAGATTAAAGTCGTATAGGAATACACAACACCAAATAACTTTTCATCTTATTCAAATCTTATCAAAACTAGAAAATTATATAGGAGATTTATGTTTAATTTTTATATTTTGAACCAAGTTACCAAAGATGGAACTGAATAAAGTTTCATCTAGTCAATTACATAACAAAGATAATTCAACTAACTAAAATTTAGACTCTATTTTGTGTTAGTACTTATGTTACTTGAATATAAATTTGGAAGGTCATCCAATTTATTCATCAATAAAATTGACTATCATAAATGGGTATTGACAACACAAGTCCTAGAAAAGAGTTAATTTCTATTATAATGGATTAAACAACATATGATTGGAATAAAATATATCTATAGATTATATACTTATGTTAGATCATGAGGGAGTGATTAGGGATTATGAGGGATAATGAGGGTCAATGATAGAGTGATGAGGGATGGTGAGGGTCAATTAGGGAGTGATCAGTGATGATAAGGTATGAGGAAAGATTGATTAGGGATTATGAGGGATGAATATGGAGTGATTATGGATGATGAGGGATGGTGATAGTAAATGAAGGATTGATTAGGGATGATAAGCCTGAGTGTTTAAAGATGGTGAGGGATAATGAAGGTCAATGAGGGAGTGATTAGGGATGAGTATGGATGAGGAACTAGTGAATAGGTATGAATAAGTGATTAGGGATGATGGTATATGAGAAAAGAGTTATTAGGAATGATGAAGGATGGGGAGGGATTTATTAGGTATGTTGAGGGATAATGACGTTCAATAGAATAGTGATTATGGATGATAAGGGAGTGATTAGAAATGACTAGGGATAATGAGGGTCAATGATGGAGTGATTAGGGTAGTGAGGGATGAGTAGTGAGTGGTCAAGGATGAGGGAGGGATGATGAAAAAGTGAAATTAACACAAAGTGGTTTTTTAATGTGTGTAGGTCATTAATGTGAACTACACTAACCCAATCACACCACTTTGGATTAAGTCCAAACTAAGTAGTTTTCAAACTTCAATTTTGACAATCCTAGGACTCCTATAAATGCTAAGAATCAATTTAGAAGGCATAAAAACCTAAAAAATGATGATATGTTTACCAAAAATGGATATCAATTACAACATTTATGCACCTAAATCCCTAGGTTTAATATTTAGACTCTGAAAATGCCTAAGTACTAAATAAATTAGATTTTGAAAAACTATTTTATACATCTTAAGGCATGAAACTATGAGACTAACTCTATCAAAATTAGATTGACCCTTATTATATTTATTAAAATAAATTTAAAGTATATGTTCACATTTGGTAATAAGTATAAGCTTATACTTATACTTGGCTTCATGTGCATGTCCACATGATTTTATGTTCAAAATAATATGAATGTAATCATGTTATTGCTTTTATAATAACGTGATCACATTCTCTATTAAACATGATTCACTTTATATACATGTTCACTACTTTAATGTGCAAAAAAAAATAACATGATCACATTATTGCTTTTATAAAAAATTGATCATGTTATCTATTAATGTAATCATGTAATCTATTGATGTGATCACATTATACATTAATGTGATCAAATTATACATTAATGTGATTGCACTATTTTAATTTGAATTTATATATCACACTTTTTGGCTTGGGAATGGCTTGGATTCCTGAGCCAAAGGCTTAGACCTATCAATCTAAATTTGAGTCAAAGAGTTATGATAAAAACAATAAAATTCAACTTTGATGACCAAATACACTACGAATTTCAATGGTAAAATTCAAAAACTTAAAACCATCACAATGAACATGCTATCCTTTTTCCAAAAATATGATTTTTATAATTTTTATACTAATTATAGTCTTATACTTATACTTGGATTCATTTTCATGTCTACATGATTTTAGGTGCAAAATAATAATAATGTGATCACATTATTGCTTTTATAATAATGCGATAGCATTATCTATTAACCTTGATTTGCTCTGTCTACATGTTTACTAATTTAATGTGTAAAACAATAATAACATGATCATGTTATTAATTTTATAATAACACAATCACATTATCTATTAATGTGATCTCATTATACATTAATGTGATTAAGTTATATATTAGCAGGATCATGCTATTTGAATTTAAATTCAAATACCATGCCTTTTAGCTTGGAAATGGCTTGAATTCCTAAGCCAAAGGGTTGAACCTATCAATCTACATCTGAGTCTAAGAGTTATGATAAAAATAACAAAATTCAAATTTGATCACCAAAGACACTATGAATTTCAATGATAAAATTCAAAAACCTAATACCATCATGACGATCACGCTCTCTTCTTTCCAAAAATATGATTTTTATAATTTTTGGACTAATTATAAGCTCATAGTTATACTCAGTGTCATTGTATGTCTACATGATTTTATGTGAAAAATAACATGAACATAATTACATTATTTCTTTTATAATAATACGATCACATTTCATATTAACATAATTCACTCTATCTACATGTTCATTACTTTAATGTGGAAAACAATAGTAACATAATTGCATTATTTCTTTTATAATAATGCGATTGTATTATCTATTAACATGATCATGTTATCTATTAATTGATTGTGTTTTAAATTAATGTGATTGAGTTATACATTAATGCCATCATGTTATTTGAATTTGAATTCAAATATTATGCCTTTTAGCTTAGGAATGGCTTGGATTCCTTAGCTAAAGGCTTAGACCTATCAATCTACATTAAAATCAAAGAGTTATGATAAAGAAACAAAATTCAACTTCAATCACGAAATACACTATAAATTTTAATAGTAAAATTCAAAAATTTAATACCATCATGATGAGAACGCTCTCCTCTTTTCAAAAATATGATTTTTATATTTTTTGGACTAATTTAAAGTTTAAAACTATGTTGATTTCTAACTATACCTTTTTTAGGCCACTACATGCTGCAAGCATACATGCCTATACATGTTCTCATATTTCATTCATCCAAGTGAAAAACAAGTTATATGGTCACAAGCTAGGCTTAATTTTACACATATTTAAAAAAACTATTTTTTTTTAAGGTAGTTAGGTACACTACATGGATATCTATTTTTTTTTTTATCAAATTTCAAGATCTATTTACTTGTAAAATTCATTTAAAAAAAGGTATTCATTAAAAAAATATAAGTCACAGACTATAAGATCTTATCTAAATTTTCATATAAGTGTTTTAAAAATATTAAATGCTGCTAAAAAAATTATTCACTACACAATCGTCTATCCACTATATTTTATTAAAAAAATTAGGAGTTCTTATTCAAATTTTATATGTTTGACCTAGTTACACTTAACCATTTTTTTAAAAATAGCATTTTAGAAACTAGACTTGAAATTCTACATTTCATGTTCTTACATTATCTTTAAATTTGGAGCATAGATATCTCAAACTATCTAAAGAAGTTCATATTTATAAAAATTTAGTAAAATCATGTCCATGGATAGGCCACTTTTTGTCCCCAAACTTTGTGCACTTACCCTATTAATTTCAAATACAACATTTCTTTAACTAGTGGTGAATCAGTGTTAGTTGAGAGTTATGTCCCAACTTTCATATGTGTAGTAGCTAGATTACATTCATACATTCTAACTTTGTCTAACAAAGGTTTGGCATATTTTTATTGGGATACAATAATTGTATAACCAAAATTATAACATTCCCAAAACTCTACACATAGACAATATTGAAGTAAGCCTAAATCGATCATTTATAACATAGAATAGATGTCATATTTCACTTATTTAATCAAATAAGTATTGCTTCCAATGATGAAAGGATCATAGACATATACAACTAAAACTATTTTTTCATCACCAACTAATTTAACATAGAGAGTAGATTATTTATCACGATTCTAAATCCTGATTTTCTAAGATATTTATCAATTTTTAAAAACCAATCTCGAGGTGCCTGCTTAATTCCATACAAGGACTTCACTAACCTAAAAGCTATATGTTATTTTCCAAGAATATGAACTCTTTGTGGTTTCACCATTTACACCTCTTCCTCTAAGTCTTAATTTAATAAAGCACTCTTTACATCCATCTAATATATATGCCAACTAAACTGAGTAGCAATAGAAATAACCATTATGAATGTTACCATTTTTTTGTAAGAGAAAATATTTCTTCATAATATACTCTTTCTTCTTATGTATATCCCTTATCAACAATATGATCATATACTTATCTAAAGAACAATCTAACTTAAATTTTAATTTATAAATCCATTTTTAACCAATGGATTTCATACCTTGGGGTAGATCAAACAAAATCCAAGTTCCATTTTTATTAAGGCATCATATTCCACTTTCATGGCAGATTCCATTACAGGCATTACTTTAACATATGCATGCATTTGGCTCAAATATTTTTGAAACATTTGAATTGAGAGTAAAATATATTTTTCAAGATTTTTTAGCATTTATTTCCTTGATGTAGTGGATCTACCTTCTAATTATTTTGGAAGTTCATCTTGTCAGACATTTTGTAGTGTGTTATTATACCACTTTGTCTTTTATGTTAACTAACTAAATCACTGTGTTTCACTAGATATTTCCATGGAGATATACTTCTCTAATGTTTTCCTTTTTAAGTCATGTTTCACTTTAGTAATCTAACTTGATTCAAAATCATTAGTAGGAGTCCAAATATTACTATTATCAGTAGGTTTACCATCCTTTGATAAATATAAAATTTTCTCTTCTATTTTGACATCTATATTCATTATAACTTTAATTTTATAGATATATAGTAACATATATGCTTTTGAATTCTTACTATAGCCAATAAACATGTAATTATTAATTTTTAATCTAAATCACTCCTTTTTTATTTAGAAATTAATACAAAAGTAGTAGAACAAAAAATATGGAAATTACTTACATTAATTTTTCTTCCTAACCATGCTTCTTCTAGAGTAATATTTTACACATCTTTACATGAACTTCTATTCAATATGAACACTATGGTATTGACATCTTCTACCTAATACTAATAATGTACAGTTTGGCATTACACCATACAATGTGCCATTTCCATGATAGTCTTGTTTCTCCTTTCCACTACTCCATTTTATTGAGGAGTACAAAGAGTTGTATATTTTTTTATGTATACATTATTTTTTGTAGTATGATTTGAAATATTTGGAGATTAATTTTCCTCCATTGTTAGATCTAAATGTTTTAAAATTTTTACTTTTTTAATTCTCAACTAGTACTTTCCATGAAAAAAATTAACAAAACATTTTTATTTTTACTTTAGAAAATAGACCCACATTTTTTAGAACAATTATATACTATCAATAAGAAATAAAGAGCATTAAGTAAAATGTTAGTTTTCATAGGACAAAATATATGTGTGTGTGTGTGTGTGTGTGTGTGTGTGTGTGTGTGTGTGTGTGTGTGTGTGTGTGTGTATGTATATATGTATATGTATATATATGTATGTATATATATATATATATATATATATATATATATGTATGTATATATATGTATATATATATATACACACACACATATATATATACATATATATATATGTATATATATATATATGTATGTATATAGATATATATGTATATATATGTGTGTGTGTGTGTGTATATATGTGTGTGTGTGTATTCATGTACTAATTCTAACATATTTTCTTCTCCCCATGCTTTACTAGTAGGAAAAGTTTGCCTTATATGTTTATATAACTGACATTCTACACAAACATCTTCATTTTCTTGAACCAATGGAATTCCATTCACCAATTGATTCTTACTCAAGACATTCAAATGTTGGTAACAAATATGTCCATATATGTTTATATGTTCAACTATTACTAAAACATATTATTCTACTATTTTATGATCTACAAGTTTGTACAAACCCATTTCCCTTAGACTAATAGAAAATATTTCATCATTGAGTACACTACTTTACATTTGTTACCTTCAAACATTACTACTAGTTGTTTATTTTTGTTAATTTCACTAATGGATAAGAGATTTATGTTCATATCATATACATATCTAACATTGAAAAATGTATATTTGTACTCGTTATTCAATATGAATTGCACATCCTCGCATCCCTTAATATCATGTATCCATCCATCACCTAAGGAAATAGTTTCATTACTACTAGTATCTTCAATGAAGTTTACATATAGATCTTGATGACACATGTAGTGTTGAGATGATCCTGAGTTGAATTACTAAGTGTGAGACTCACTGTATTGGTCATGTGATTATGAAAAGTAAAATTCAATAGATGCCTCCCCTTCCACTTATTTTTCAGCATTATCATATCTAAACTTATTTTTTTCATTATCCATATCTTCTTGTAATTTTTGACAATATTTTTAAAAATGTCTCAGTTGTTTATAATAAAAACATTTCCATTTTTTTCTTTTATGCACTTAAATTGGTTTTTTTAAGAGTCCTTATTTGTAGATCCTTATATCCCTTACCTTTTGACTATGCTAATAATGCACTTTCTATAAACACTGATGTTGAAATAATAGAGTGTTCTTGTATTCTTTCTTAAATCATGAGAAGTGTTGACAACTTCTCAAAATCTAGTGTTTTCCTCTCTTTAATCATATGAAATGACTCACAAAGGAATCATATAATGGTATAAAATTTGGCATGATAATATTAATTAATCTTTTTCATTTATAGGCTTTTTCCACCAGTTGTACCTAGTCACATGTGGCTTTCATGTTAGTGTAGGCTTTTTTACTCTATGTGGTTTTACCTACATGTTATAATTAGATTACTTAGGTTAATAATAGGTCATTAAGGGAAATGTACTTTAAGTCATTTTATAATTGTGAGTTGAGATAATTAAATTTTTAGAGGACGTAATTCTTCACTATATAATGTACCTTCCTGTGTATTTTTTGGATAATGAATGAATGTTAATGCAACATTTTGTTGTGAAGATGAGCTTCTTCATTTTGAGTTATTTTTTAGAGTTCACTAATCCATACATATAGCCTCATATATTCGACCCTATCTAGTATAATCCTCAATTTTGGCCCACTTTGACATGGTATTAGAGATACATTGGTATACAAATACATTGATTCTATTTTCAGATCTTGCATTCTAGATTGTTTAGATTTTTCATTGATTTTGAATTTTTAGGTTTTGGTGGGGTTTCTTGTAAATCCATGTAAATTTTCATACCCAATATCTCTAAGTGAAAAATTAATAGTGTCTTTGGATTTATAAGGTGGAAAAACCTTAGGACTGACTATAAACACAACCTAGTTTTATGATAATCCATTTTTAGCCATTTTTGTTTCAAGACCATTTTTTGAATTCTACTAAAATCTATACATTTGGTGACTTTGAGAAAAAAATATTTATAAATTTTTTGGCTTGTGAATAAACTAAGTGGGTCTTTTTTATTTTTTGGAGGATTCACACAATATCTATATTTTTTGAGGTTTCTTCAACTCAACATAATTTTCAATCCTTGCAAGCAATTTTGGCAATTGGTAATTTTTTGGGTGGTTATGTGCACACTTTTCAAATCCTAATAGTCTTATGTTCACACTCTTAAACCCCCAATATCCCTACATACACACTTTTTAGACCTTGATATCTCTTTTAGAAACATTTTCTAACCCTGACACCCATGTGCATAACACTATCAGACCCTAACAAACCTACTTGTAACCCCATCAACACTTGACATGCCTGCTTATAAATTCCATGGAACCTAATGATCTTGTCAATAAAACCAATGGAATCTAGTCCTCTTTCAATCATATCCGACAAAATTTGACCCTTAAAAACACACCATAGTTTCTACCCACCTTTTTTGTACAATGACATTCAAGAGATCATCAAATTTGATCATGTGAAGTTTGGCACTATTCATTTGAAAAATAGAGGCATTTTTTGGGTGATGTAATTTTTGCATCAATCAAAAAGGGGAGGGGAACACTCAAAAAAGGTTTTATCCCTTTGGTTATATAGTATGGTCACATGAAAGGGGATTAGTTTTTTGATTCCTAATAGTGTGGGCTTAACCTTAGCACCCAACCCAAGCTTTTACACACCCAAAAAATTTCAAAATTTTCAAAGTGGAGATTGCCCTTACCATCTAGAACTTCAAATCCACATAACTTTTAGCCTGTTGCTCCTTTTTAGGTGCCATTTTTTTTAAGTGTAAATTATTTTGAGCTCTAAATATTGGTAATATTTATGTTCCTTGTAAATTTGAACCTTTATAGAGTTAGGGGGTTACATTTTTATTCTCTTTTGTATATTTGTGTTGATTTAGTATGTGTTGATTGTATACATACTTAAATGTTTTTATTGTATACACATTCAATTATAAAGTGTGTAATGAAATTACATAGATAATTCAAAAAAATAAAATAATATGTCACAAAATTAAGAACAGAATAAATGTACCCACAACAACAATTTCCAAAAGAGAAAAATATTTGAATATTATGACTAAGCCACTTTGAGAGGGAAACCTCTGTAAAAATGAAATAAGAACAAAATTCACAATATAAAATAATAACCACTTACTCCTATATATACTCTACTTAGCCATGGTTATTCCATAGGCTGAATAGACTAAGAGTATCAAAAAATTCAATAAGATAATAAGAAGGTATTCAAGCCAAAAGTCAACCACACATATCTTTAGATGCATTATAGGTTAAGGGCATATCATGATCATTCCATTCATAACAACTTTGTCCTCAACATTGAATCAAATTAGGTTGTTTCTATAATAAATATTTAACTTCCCATGTTGCATCTTCAAAATTTAGGATCTTCCATTTGATCAAATACTCCTTATTCACTTTGGTCTATAGTTACTTAGTGAACATGTGAAGGATATATTTAGGGTCTATAATGACTAGGCCTTATTCATCCAAGTAAGATGACTTATTTTGAATGGAAACTATGTTTCCAATTATGTTCTTCAGAAAAGATACATGAAATATTGGATGTATGTGAGTGGATAGGGGTAATTCTAGATTTTATGTTATACTACCATTTTTTTTTTAAAATTGATAAGGGACATAATACTTAGGGGATAACTTTTTATCCTTTTTATTTTTCTTCAAAGACATCTATTTATATGGATGTAAATGTAGAAAAACCCACTTGCCTATCTCAAAATGCCACTCACTATGGTGTTGATCCTCTTGTTGCTTCATTTTACATGGTGCCATTGATAAATTCTCTTGTAAACTAACAAACACCTCATTTTGATGGTGATGTGTTCCTCAATAGCTCAAACCTTAGGATGCACCATCAAGGTTAAATTGATGGATGGGGGTGATACCCATACAATTATAGAAAGGGAGACATTTTGGAATAAGTGTGAAAAAAGTGTTATACCACCATTCGACAAGTGGTAACCAATGAACCTATTTGTCTTATTTGTTAAAAATAAAACAATGAATATACCCTTCTAGACATTCTTTTTACTACCTCTATTTATCCATCAAATTTAATATGATAGGATGAGATATGAGCCCACTAGGTGCCTAAACGTGCCAATAATTTAGTCCAAAAATTACTTGTAAATATGGGATTTAGGTCACTTATAATGATTTTTGGAGCACCATGAAATTTTTGAACTGTATTGAGAAAAGTAAAATCTATTATACTGGAAAAAAATGGTTGTGATAAGTAACAAAAATTATCATACTCGATGAGTCGATCCACAACTACCATGATAACATGTTTACCCTCAGACCATGGTAACCTAGTAATGAAATCCATAGAAACATCCTCCTAAAATTATCTAGGGATGGCTAAAGGCTTCAAAATACCTGGAGTCTTAATGGTTTCACATTTTTTCTATTGACATACCATGCATTTAACCACATATTTTTGGACCTCCCCCTTGAGTCCTTCCTAAAACAAATATTTCTTAATTATATTATGTGTTTTAAAAAATCATGGGTGACCTCCCAGTGGAGATGAATGAAGTTCCTAAAGGATTTTATGTTTGAGGAGAGAATGATTACATAGGTATAATATATCTTTATACCATAATGCATTCCCCTTCCACAGAACCCTATTGAATAGTTTTAATCAAATCATGGGTAGCACTATCATTATCCCAATTTGATCTTATTTTCTCTAGCTAATCTATCTACTAAATAGTCATTACAAATAATAATTCCTTAACTCATTCATTCCTCTAAGATAGTGTATATACCACCACATCTTATTTTCCTTTCTTACATACTATTTCAAAATAATATCCTAAAATTTTAGTAACCCATTTTTATTGTTCTTTAGATGATGATTATTTTTCCAAAAAATATTTGAGGCTATCATGATCAGTCTTTACTTGAAAGTGATGATCCATCAGATAAGGTTTCCATTGCTTGACTGCATGTAAGATGACCATCATCTCTTTCTCATAGATTGGTTTGAACCTATTTTTAACTTTAGTTGGTGAATTTCAAATTCCATTAGTCTAAATTATTGTAAGAGTAAATCCCCCATGAGATATCCCAATGTGTCGCACTCCATAACAAATGTATTTTTAAAATCAAGAGTATCCAAAATTGGAGTTGTGTGCATAACCATTTTCAATTTTTCAAATGCCTTAGTAGTTGAATTAGTATATTGGAAGGACTATTTATTCAATAAAGAGGTGATTTGGGTTATAATTCTACCATAATTTTTGACAAACATTGATAGTAACCAGTTATCCCCAAAAATCCTTAGAGGTTTTTGAGGGTTTTGAGAAATTTTCACTCCATCTCTTGGAATTTATTAATATCAACTTTAACTTCTTCATGTGAAATAATATGATCCAATTACTCCACCTCTTGGACACCAAAATCACATTTGGAGGGTTTGGCATAGATTTGATGTTATTATATAATTGAAAGTATCTATTTCACATGCTTAAAATGGTCATCTAAATTTTTTGTTGTAGATAAGGATATCATCAAAAAACACCAATACAAACTTTCTCAAAAATGTCTTAAAAATAGTATTCATCAAACTCTGAAATGTAGATGGTGTATTTATGAGGCCAAAATGCATGACCGTAAATTCATAATGGCCTTCATGAGTTATAAAAGATTTTTTAGGAATGTTCTCATCATGAATTCAAATTTAATGATACCCTAAACAAATTTCTAACTTGGTAAAATAAACACCATGCAATTCATCTAGTAAATCATCAATTATAGGAATAGGAAACCTATCTTTGATGGTGTACTTTTTGAGTTCTATGTAGTTTGGGCACATACTCTAAGTGTCATCCTTATTCCACACCATGATCACAAGGGAAGAATATTCATTTTGACTATGCTAGATGATTCCTGTCTCTGACATCTCCTTTACCATATTTTTAATATGACTCTTATGGGCATAGGGATACCTATAAGATTAGATTTTGGGTTGTGTACTTATCATAATGATTCTAATGGCATGATAATGCATGTAGTTTAGAGGAAGTCCTTTTGGCATGTCACCAAAAATAATAGAATGGGCATCTATAACTCTTGGTAAATCAAGATGTGTAGACTCCTTAGTTAGTTAAGACTCTATGTAAAATAGGCATGCCAAAAATCCTTTAGCACCTTTTCTAAGAATAGTCATCATCTGATGGGAATTAACCTGTTGTGGAGATTTAGCCTATAATAAACATAGTTCAAAGGTCCTACTTTATGAATGGAACCTCATGCATAGTTTCTAGAAATTCATCTCAATATTGATAAAACTAGTGAGCATTTACACTCCCAAAACAATGTTAGCTCCTCCCATGGGAATAGAAAACATAGGTGAATATAACAATTAGTCTCTCATAACAATATTAATGCAATAATATTTTACTGAATAGTTGATTTACCATTAGTTATAATCATGACCTAATATTCTCGAGCTATATAAATGAAATAGTTCAAATGATTATCCAACTTATCATCGATGAAGTTATGTGTACTCCTAGAGTCAATCAACATAGTCACCTTATATTTATTCATGAAACCCACCACTTTAATATTTTGAAGAATATTAATGCTTGAAAGTGCATGACATGAAATAGTAGGTTCAAAATCTTTAGATTCACCATCATGTTCTCTAAACCTGCACCTAAATCCTCATCATGTTCTTCCTCCTCATTGATGCCTTCAATGTAAAACAAATTATTTTTAGTACATTGATGTATCCATTTTATATCATATCCAAAATACAAACCTTTTACACATTTTTCTTCAATTTGTTGAGGGATCAATCTAGTAGGCTAAATACATAATGGTGTTAGGAGAGAGCATTCATGGGAACTAGTAAAATGTCTTCATTAGATCATATATTTTTTATTAGTCATGTGTTCCCTTGGTATGGTTTTAGATACATTACTAGGATTAAACATGTGAACCTATAATTGAATGCTATCTTTGAGGCCACCCAAAAATAGGTTAATCATATTTTCCTTAGTCTTTTTCATCATACATAAGGAGAGAGTATGATAATGATGAATGTAATATTTATAGTCCCAATTTGGCATAGCTTAGATAGCTAGATGAAGTATTATTAAAATATTGTGTAATAGTGAATTTTCAACTTGTTAGAAAATATCGACCATGAAACTTGGACACCCTTCTTTTTATTTTGAGCACACAACTAGTGATACCAAATGAACTAATCAAGTTATAGATACAAAAAGGCCATGAACACCTTTTGTGAATAGGGAGCTTAATGTAGAGTAAAAAAATTAATTTGAGTAATTCATGTGAGTGGATATTTACCATCAAACTTATACAAGTCTAATTTTGGAAACATCAACTTCAGGCCTAGATTAGTGCTAGAATTATTTATATTAGGAAACCAAAATTAGAGAGGTGGAGATTCATTTTGTAAATGTTGAAATACAAGGTTGGATAATTTCCTAGCTATTTATTACAATTTATACCTCAATCCATTCATCTCCCATCTCATTCCCATGACTTCCCCTTGAATTACATAGAGATCATCTTTTCACACCATGTCATGTAACTCTAATTGAATGTGTTAGACCACCATTGAAATACTCATATCTGAAGTTTAAAATCCATATCATCCTATTGAGGAGTTTTAGATGTTTCTTTCCATTTATTTCATCTATGAATGTTAGGCCTAGTTATGCACAAACCCTAAGAAGATTACAACCCCAAAAAATAGTGTATCAACAAATGATACCATTGTGATCACCTTACCAAGATGAATCCAATGATGGCTAATGTGTACAAGGGTGAAAATTTTAGCCCAAAAAAGTGTGCCAATAGAGGATACCTTTGTGGTCATCTCATAGAGATGAATCCAATGAATATTAGTTTTCATAAGGTAAAATAATTTCTAGACTTTTTATTTTATTTTATTTTTTTGTAAAAAAAATCCATGAACAAAATTATGGTGGCAAAAAAATCAATTCTTCTTGAATCAAAATTTGTGTTTTTTTTATCTTCTAGTGCTCAAGATGTCTGATTTAAAAAAACCACATCGTAGAAACTTACCCAAGTCAAATCTCTAATACCAATTATAACTAAATTACTTAGATGATTCACAATAATAGAATGGTATAACATATAATTGAGAATAGAATAAGTAGATCCATAACAATAATTGGTGAAAGCGTAAAATACTTGAATATTATGATTGAGCCACTTTGATAGGGTAATTGTTGACCAAATTTTGACCTTATGTAAAAATTGGTCACCCCTATATGTTAAAACTTCATAGAGGTCTCTAATGTTTTTCATAGCCTTTTTATGGCCTCTAGTGAGCCTAAATTATTCCATATGGTCATATTTTCCCTTGTATATCATTATCCAAGTTTTGGTCTTAGGTTTACTTATTTAGTCATATGCTCAAGTACAAGGTATTGTATAGTCGAACCTAGTCAAAGGCCTATTATAGTATAAATTCATTTCAAAAGTTTATTTGGATGTCATTTATATCATATTATCATGCTCTAACTTTTATTTACATTCTACTTGTAAAAAATCACTTTTTGGCCACCTTTTAGCCCATGAAGAAGAGTTGGGTATGCCACCTCAGGGAGAGAAAATTTGAGGAAGATTAAAAATTCCCCTAGTGTCAGAAAAAAGTCATAGATGGTTTAATAATATTCAAGGTCTGATAGAACCTATAGTTCAACGCCTAATCTTGGCAAGAAAGATAGTTTTCAAGCACTGATATGGCCTTATAAGATTAATTTTTAGTTGAAAATGGTTTAAAAGTGTCCCTTGGTCTCCCTCAGATCATTTTTCATCTCTAGACCATGTTTCAAATCAAATTGACACTCTAGACATATTTTCTCCTCCATCACTACCTTCATAAGCTTAGGAAGGGAAATTTACATTGAATGGTATGGCCATGAGAGAGAGAGAGAGAGAGAGAGAGAGAGAGAGAGAGAGAGAGAGAGAGAGAGAGAGAGAGAGAGAGAGAGAGAGAGAGAGAGAGAGAGAGAGAGAGAGGAGAATTACACCACATTCCATGTTAAACATGATAACTCCATGTGAAATATTTATCTTCATGTGCAACTTAGTCAAAAATGAGTTCATTAAGGGGGATAAGATCATCCATCTCATGTGACTTCAACTTTGGTGCCCTACCTTCACACATGTGATCAATAGTTTAAAGCTTGTCCTCACATTCAAATGGTCAAAGTGGATCACATTTAGCCACCCCATTTTGTCTTTGTATCCCACCTTTAATGTGACACCAAAAAGTGTTATAGGTATAATCACTGAGAGGGGGATGAATCAGTGAGTCAAATTAATCCAAATTCAATGCTGATCTTTACAAACACTTAATCAGTTACCATAAGCATTCATGAAGTATACACTTTATTCATAATAATGAGCAAGAGATATAATGCAAGATCAATCACATCACACATGACATATGTTGGAAACCCTTTTGGGGGAGAAAACCAACTAGAACCTACAATTTTAATACTATCCTATAATAACCTAATTTATAGTAGATACAATTGATCAAGGAACTACCATTCCTATTTAGTGAGACTACAATCCTACAAGCTGATACAACACTTGTCTAGTTGAGCTACAATAAAAACCAAAATTTTAGAAAGTTTCACCTTGCAAGGAGGTTATAAAAACTTTAGATGTTGAGCTTCCAAAACAACACCTATGAACACATCCACCTTTGAATTGATATCTTCAACACTTGATGATGGACCTCTGATTTTCACTCTTCACCTTCGCTTGTACTCAATCTACAAGAGCACTATTCTACCAACTAAATTATGACCTACAATTCATACAAATAGTCCTTAATATATTCTAATCTTAAACTAATACATATGGAACTCTACCCATTCTTCACTCCATAAATCACACATAAAATCCTCTCTCAAATCTCTCCCAAGTTTCTCACTCAAGTCTAGAAACCAACACATTTGGTTTCACTATTTATAGAGTAAACATAATAATCACTACCTTGGTTGGCCATTAGGCATTCCTTAATCCTTAATGAATCTATCACATCAAGATAAAACTTAAAAACAAACTTCATAGCTTGGCCATAACATATATGGGTCATCCTTAAGTAGCTACACCTTTTAATAAGGCCCTTTTAGACCTTATAGGTCTCATGGAGACCTATTCACCCATTCAACACATCACTAAATAAAATCATAAAATAGAACCACTTATAAATGTATGTACCTATTATACATGATTATTTTGACATATTTAAATAATCATAGCCACCAAAACACTCTTATACTAAAACATAATTTGCTTAAACAACATTCTATATACATAATCACCATGAATGAAACACAATCAAATTTTAAACCTTAATTCATACTATATATGATTGATCAAACCTTCATAATTCATGTATATCACCATCATGGAGTCTAAAAAACTCCATAATATCTAAGTAAACATGAGACATCAAAATAACATCAATACAAGCTTAATTATCCTTTCTGGGTCACTTGCAGGACATACACAAAAACATAGTCAACTTTAAACCTTCATAACTATGAATATATTCACTTTCAGATATTCAAATCTATTTTTATAGATGATAATTAGAGTCTTCAACAACTTCACTTTTTAAACCATGATAAAATTATGCATAGCTCAAAAGATATGGAAAAAATATAGATCACTCATTTTTCCTCTATAAATTCAAATATTCAAATGCAAATAGTCATAGTTGAACCTCAAATACCATGCTCACATATTGTGTCCTCACCTCTTAGATTAAACACACACCATTGACATTCTCCAAAATTTAACACATATGCACCAATTCTCAAATTTTAAATCTTGAACATGTTGACCTCATCTCATGTAATATTGCAACTTTGACCTCATTCACTCCATCGATATCCTATATGTAGATCAATCTTTAACAATTATAAACAACTATCACTTTGACCTCTTAAATTTAATACACACCATTGATATATATTTGTATTATCACCTTATTATAGGTTTATCCTTGGAATAAGCTTGATATTTATCTCTACTTAGCATTAAACATTGAACACATGGCACCATCTCACTACTTCCTAACTTTTTAGAACAATGTACTCTGTCAATGCTGCTTGAACTTTAACATGTGAAAATTTGAATGAGTATGGGAACCTTGTTTTTCTACCTAGAAGGGCAAATTTTTATAGTCATATCTTTTACCTCGCTCACTCACATGTTCTCAAATTTGGACCATATGATCTCCTTACATTGTAAAATCCAACCATGTGTCAAAATACTCTTGAAACCTTCACATGTGTGATATTTAATGACATTAAAATGTCTTCTCATATTTATCTATCATAGATCTAACTATGTCAAGAATTTTCTAAAAGACCAACTTTTCACATGAATATCTTTTGATGCACTTCAATGTATGATCTAAAATTTATCACAAATTAGCTAGGATAAAAAATTAACAAAACCATATGATCATCTTGTTTTGAAATGTCCACACATCCAAGATATGGCATCATAAAATTGGATACTTATCTTTTTCTTTCCTCATGAAACTTTGGCTAAGTATGGGAAAATACTATCAAACTACCTAGGATCCCAACTTTGCACTTGCATATCTTTTTTCTCACTTAGGCACATAACTTGAGATTTAGTGCATAAAAATTAGTCACAATATTAAAGAAACCCATATGATCACTTTATCTTGAAGTGTTCACAAATGTGAGATATGCCACCATAAAACTACTTACTTGATTATTTTTTACCTCATGCAAATTTGCCTAAGTATGGGAAAATACTATCAAACTACTTAGGAGCCAAACTTTGCACCCATATATCTTTAACAACATTTTGGTACATTACCTAATATTTAGTGCATAAAAACTAGGGACTAATGTTATCACAACCATATTACCAAATCCTCCTAACTCATCAACATATGGAAATGGTGATATCATCAAACTACCAACTTAGATTTTCTACCACTAGACCCAAAATATTTAGATTACAATAATGATCAACTAGATGAAATCCACTCGTGTACACAAAAACTCAAAGATTAGAAAACATCGTAGGGAGGTTTTTCACATGATAAATAATCCATACTCATCCTTAAACATATCTACCATGCCAAAATAGAAGATCAACCAATCATACTTTGAGAATACTAGGACAAACACATTACACACTTTGTCATTGTCACTTAGACTATCAAGGCTCTTCATCCACTCACCTAGAAAACTTCATGACATCATTGAAAATGCTTCAAAAAAAATGAAACCTTACTCACACATGTGAGAGCAATTTATAATAGTAAAGTTTTGTCTTCTTTCCCATGTGCACCTAAGATTCCTAAACAAGCTTTAATCATCTTTTAACTTCTCCAAAAGTAATTTACATGCCAAATCAATGTGAATCCATATAAATTAGACACATACCTTCCCATGTAACTCACATATCATGTGATATCCTTTATGTGCCATTCCACATCATCCACAAGTCACTTCCTTTGCTACATCATCACCTACATCACCTATCATATCACCATGAATAGTGACATGAATTATGAAAGTGAATAGTGATAGTGAATAGTACATATGAATAATACTTGTGAATAGTTATCTAACTCCTAAGTTCCTTGTGATATTTGATGGATGTCATAAATTCTCCTTGAAAGGACCATTGGATTCATCTTTATCCCCTCAATATAATGTCACTATCCAAATTACATTATAAAAATGTAGACTTACCTATGAATCAACATGTTATCTTGACTCTCAACCATTTGTATGATTAGTTTACAAAAGGAAATAAGGGAAATAAAAAGAGATCTAAGGTGGACTAGTAAGAGGAGATTATAGTGAGATGAGTTATTCACT
This sequence comes from Torreya grandis, assembly GCA_037957365.1. Taxonomy (NCBI): domain Eukaryota; kingdom Viridiplantae; phylum Streptophyta; class Pinopsida; order Cupressales; family Taxaceae; genus Torreya; species Torreya grandis. Next base: position 761,344 of record JARHVA010006605.1, read on the forward strand.
CACTAATCACATGTTAAATTAGAAATGACTAAAGGGAGTAAGGTTGATATAACCAAGTCACAATAATAATTATCCATGTTTTATAGAGATAAGATAATAAACAATCATGAAATAAATAACAATATAATCATATCAAAGGAACTCATAGAGAAGAATTATGTAATTATGAAAAGAATCCATAAGAAAACAAAAGTAATAAAATGACATCATAAGCAACATGTTGTGTGAAATAAGAGTCATCATGTAAGATAAAAATAATTTGACACAATGTCAAATTATATATAAAATAGATAAATGTAAATTTGGAGAATAAATCCAATCCAAAATGAAGAAAGAAATAAAATAATAGCATGATTATGTTCATAAACACTGGTATATTTATCCACATACATTATACATATCATATAATAAATCTATATGAATCTAAACTAGGACTACAATGAACGTCTCATTGATCTTCAGGTAAAGTTGAAATAATATTTCATGTTGAATCTCCTTGACACAAAATGTAGGAATTCTAGAAGGATCATGCTAATGAGGTTTATCATGTAGAGGATTATGAAGAGAATGCACTTTATGTGATATGAATGGGCCATTGGTGGGGAATGGGCTATAGGTGAAGGAGTCACCAATGGATAAGGGGTCATAAGTGAAGGAGGATCCATGGGTGAGGGAATCATAAGTGGAAAAAATGTAGATGAAAAAGGGACCATAATTGGAGGGGCCATGGGGGAAGAAGGTGAATCCTTCTTACGAGGGATACCTATGGGAGGAAGAATGGTAGGCTTAGGAATGGTCATGAGGTGATCCTTGAGATGTTGTTGAAGGATGCAATAATGATCAGTATAATGAGTACCACATTGGTGCCAGAGACAATATACCTCCCCATAATTGGGAAGATATTCAGGTAAAACTTTTAAGGGAAGTATAGCCTTGTATGTGGGATGAGGAATGGTGGGATGAAAAATATCTATATATCTTCATAACTTATGCTAATACATGAAGGAATGATTATTTGTGCCATGGAAGTAGTAGATATGCTTTTTACTAGACTTTATGAGTGTACAATAAGAGTGGAAATGGAATCTAAGGAAGGATGGTGTAAGGAATATTCTCTATTCCAATGACTGATAAATTTATCAATATCACATTATGGTTGATCAACCCATTTGGTGGGAAAAGGAGCAAGTTATGATAGAATGAGTAAACCATCACCAAGGGAAGGTAGGGTTGGTAGAAAGACTATACTAGGCTTGACTGAAGGAATAATAGGATCAAAAATAGGATGAGACTCATCTAGAGAGTGAGTAGAAATAAGATCATAATTGGGCTCAGCTGAGGGAAGGGAGGGATGGATAAAAGGTTAAAATATAATCATAATCATCTTAGGGATAAGTTAGCTAGAGGGATCTTGGTACTTAGTAAAGAGATAGGGAATATTCATAGAATGATCCATAGATATACTCCTATGAGGATCTTCAAAAACTAGAGTTGTGTGCACCATATCTACCCTTTGAACAAGAGGAAAAATGATAGAATTATGAATTATATAGGATGGAATACAATAAGATATGCAAAAATACTAAATCAAAGAGGAACAATAACAAATAATTTTATCACCTCAAGCTTGAATAAGACCTCATAATAATGGATCATGTAAGGTATAACCATCATCATAGTCAGGTGTATGAAGATCAATGACATAGATAGAGATGACCTTATCATTTGATGTGGTATGATGAATGGAGTGTTGAGTCTTGGTTAGGACAATAAGTATACCATCACTAGGTGGTTGAAGGAATGTGGCTTTAAATAAGGTGTAATCTAAGAAATGAGATGAGGTGAGAGATCAAAGGTTTTGACCCTGAGATTGATCTTGTTAGGTTCATCATCATTTGAGTCTAAGAGGTTAAGTGGGATATTATTGATGAGTTTAAAGTGACCATTGTAAATTGAATTAGACTTAATAATAAATTTAAACCATTGATAGTCATGAGAGGGAATGCTTATCAAGGGTTCAAGGGTTAGAATCATGAATAGGGGTCCATTGTTTGACTAACATGTATGGACATTTCTTTGCACTATTTTAAAATGCTATCTTCTGATATGGATAAGGTGGCTTCACATCCTAATAGGGGAAGATGAGGGATGTTCATTTTTAATAGGAGTTTTATAAGGTCATTACAATGATATAGAGAAGCCTGCATAAGTTTGAGAAATGGGATTTGAGATGGGATATTAGTAAGTTCCATGATAGGATCCCATTCATCATAACCCATAAGTGGATTGTTGGAAAGAGATATATATTGTTAAAAGAGGTCCTTGAAAGGAGGATCCAAAGTGTATGTGAATTTATGTTGATAAGATGTAGGAGGTTTAATTGGAGGACACATTTTTTGATTGTCTTGATAGGGTGGGGTAGTTGATGCAGGTTTAGTTTGAGATAAATTTGAAGAAGTGTTAGTAGAATTTTGATTATCATTGGTGATGGATAAATATGTTGGAGAAGTGGTATAAATGGTATGAGAAGTGTTATTAAATAAGGTCTTCCTGCCCTAACTATACTAAGTGAGTTGGGGAAGAATATTAGATAACACAAAAAGTGTGATATGATTGAGGAGTGTGGATGGGATGGGAATCAATGAAAGCAAATACCATTCACATATTATTCATATTGACCACATTATCCTCAGGAGTTAAGTATATACGATTTTCAACATTAGTGATATAAATAGTAGGCTTATCATTGGTGTCTTAATGATTCATAAGAGGATCATTATAGATGTTCAAATGAACATTATCCTAGTTCAAAGATTGACATTTAGTTTGTATTTCATGGGATTTGAAGGCAATTTCATAGGCTTGTTGACATTTATGAATGATAAAATCATGGTTGAAATTGGGAACAAGGATAAAATACATAGCCAAATTATGTAATTGTCTACAAGCTTCATGAGAATGACCCCAACTAGCATGAAACCAACAAAATTTATTTGGATCATACTAGGATGAGTAGGATGAGTGGGATCAATTTATTATGTAAGAGGCCTTGGTAGATGATTTTGTAACTCCACTAAGGATAAAGGTTTATGAACATTGATGTTATTGGTTGAAGAGAAATAAGGATTAGGTATGTGGTTAGGAGGGGAATTTTGTTCTAGAGCTTGGTTGGGAAAAATATATTGAATGGTATGAACGGTATCATAAGAATCGGTGACACCATCATTAGTGGAATGATGATTTTTATCTTTTATTAACATGTGAGTACCCATAGTAGGTTGAAGTGGCCCAAATTGATGCATAAGGAAATATAAGTCTTGGTCAATGGTCTCTTCCAAAGTACATGAAGAGAGATTCTAGACCCAATATTTCATCTTAGGGTAAAGAACATTGGTAAATATATGAAATAGATTATCGTCTTCCCTATTGTGTTCACACTTGTTAAACAAGGTCTTCCATTGTTTGATGAAAGTTTGTGTGGCTTTCATCTCAACTTTCTTACAATTAATAAAATGGTCCAATGTATTTTCAAGGAGGTCACTAGTTTGAAAATATTGGACTAGAGCATTGACTAAATATCTCAAACTAGTGATGGAATGAGATTTGAGTTGGTTATACCAATCTAAAGCATCTTTAGAGAGAGTTTTGGATAATATCTTGATAGCATCAAAAGTATATGAAAATTTGGTAATTATTATGGGTCCAAGTTTTATTTTTAAATAAGTGGTATTGGTGGCATCTTATTTATTAATGATCATTAACAATGACAGTAGGTCATTTTGTCTTATTTATCCGAGAGGGGTCTATTCTTATACTTATTATTACAACACAAAAATTTATGGAGAGTAATGATTTTGAGGGTGATTTGTAAAGGTATTTTATCTCCCTTTCATGATTGTTTCATCATCCAATGCATCTCTATGATTTTCTCTCACATGGAGGAATAATGTCTTGGTTTATAAGTTGTTCAAGTGGATTCTGCTACAAGTTCTTGTTTCTTTTTCATGGTGGTCATTCTCAGAGAAATATATTACTTTTTAATTTGTGGGATCTCATTAAGTCTCAAGTAATTAATGTTTTCATGTCTAATATGTGTCTTTTATCCATGTATCTTCAAGTATGCTTATTTTTGAAGACATTGTTTGTGTTTGAATAATCTAATAGAGGTTTAAAGTCAAAATTTGGTTTAAATACCATTGATACACCATGATATAGTTTATGAGACCTTATTAAACCATTGGAATAATGATAAATATTATGATAAAGATCCCAAACACACATTATAATGAGAGTTCATAGTTGCTTCCTTTAATTACATATTGTATTAACTTTAGGAACATGTTTGAGGACGTTGAGAGCCATGGAGAAGGTTAACACATATATTCATATGTTTACATAGTCTTTATTGCCTACTACCCTTTTCAAAATTTCTCAAAGTTGACTAAATACTCCAATCCTTGATACACAAACTTCCTGCATTACTTGAAACATACCTATAGTCTATATAGTATCCTAAGGTTGAAGGGGATGACATAATACTTGTCTTAAAGCTCTATAAGGCCTTGAAATAGTGATAAGATGTGTGTAAGGGTTTGATAAGTTTTATAATTTAAAAAACCCAAATAATTGGCTTCTCAGTGTATCTCTAAATAGTCCATAATGAGCTATAGGCCCTAAACCTATAGGTCTACATTTTGGACCCAAAATCAATAAAAAATCAAAATTATAATTTCTCAAACATGGAGAGCCTAACCTAGTTGCATTTTTCACTCAATACATTAACCCTTGAAGATATCCTAAGCCACTTATATTCAAATATGGCCATGAGTTTGAATTGATAGTCTATTTCTTTTTTATAGGTTTGTATAAACTATTAGGGTAAGTGAAAGTTGGAAATGCCTTGTTATAAGCCTCTTTAGGCCATTAAAAAAATGATAAGAAGTGTGTGTTAGTTTGAAAACATTGATATGTTAAATAACTCCTTAAGAAATGTATTTGGATCACTAAATAGTCTAAAGAGCACATACAATACCCTATATGGAAATGGACAGAAAGAAAGGAATTGAAATGTCTAAAGGAGAATGTTTAAAATAACTCTAAGCCAAATTGAGATCCTAAAACAACTTCAAGAGCTTTGAAAAGGTCACTGAGGTAAGAGTGAGGTTTCTAAACTTCAAAACATAGTCAAGATTGTCCTAATGTGTTACATATAGGCCTTTAGTGCAGACCATTCCATTCTAAAACCTAAAGGAAATAAAAAGTAGATATGTCTGAAGGTTCTTGAATCCAATCAAAACTCCAACATATTTCAAGAGAAATATAAGATAAATGATGAAAAGGATAATAACTCAGTCTCCAAACACATAGCACATAGTCAAATGATCCTTGAGAGGCATCTACAAGCTACAAAGAGAGTATTGGTTGGTATTAGGCTTGAGTAGAAAAAGAGAACAGGTGTTTGAAGATGTTTTGGATTCAACTAATATTTCATAACATAATTGGTCTAAATATGTAGATACTAAGAGATCCATTTGAGGTATGAATGAGGTCCTTAAACATCTATAATAGTCAAGATACCAAATAGCCACCTACATGTGGCTAATAGAGGGAAAACTAACCTTAAACTTGAGGCCAAGAATAGAGTAGTGTTGAAAGAGTTACAATCCCAAATGAGACTCCATATAAGTTCAAATCCTTCTAAGGAGATAAATGATGATAATGGTGATGATCAAACATAATACATAGTGAAGAAACCTTCTAAGGACAACCACATGATATAAGTTGAGATAGGCTAATCTTAAGCCTAAGTGAAAAACAAAGTATGGAGTGAATGAATATAAGGTCCACCTTAGGTAGATAAAGAAAAAATTATATAGTTTTTTTAGATCATAGGTAATGAAATTTGAGATGAATTTGACCAAACTAGGGTTCTAAACCCCATAGATAGTCAAGATAAACATATAGGCTTGTTTGATTTTTTAAGTGAGTTTTGCTTGGATTAAAGGAGAATTATTGTGAAGAGGATTTAAAAAGGTCACTTAGAATGAAATATAGTTTTATAACAAAAATTTAACTACTTAAGTCTAGTAAAAAGATGAAAATGTCAAAACATATTCTAAGACCTAATGAAAATTGATTCTCACACAGTCACTAGTAGGCTACAACTAGTTTTGAGAAATTAAAGATTTGAGATCTCTACAAGTATGCTCTATTTGAGGTAAAATCACTAAAATGTGGGGTGGATAAATTATGTAATATATTCAATCCAATTCCAAACTCTTCACACTCTTAATCATTCAACACAAACATTCATGAAGCATACACATCATTCATAATAATGAACAAGAAAGATAATGCAAGATTAAGCACATAACATAAGGATTATATGGGAAAACCTCATGGGGGATAAAAATTCAATATAAATCCTAAAAACACATGGATTAATTCTCCTATAATTTTATTACAAATATGAGACTTTAGTGAAGTAGCCACTTTGTAAGGAGTACCAACCCCTAAGGATTGACAAACACCTCTTGCCCTAGATGTTGAGCACCCACAACAACACCTATGAAATGAACATATATTTATATTTTATTTAATATGAATATAATGGAGATACATTTAATATCATCTCTCTTTAATCCTACACACACTCTCTAGCCTTCACACCCTCTCAATCCATCCAAAACAACCTTTTGGATCACTCTACACTTATTCACACATACTCAATCAAAAAACCTACAACAAATCTATTGTGAAATCAAAATTATGACCTATATGTCATGCACACAATCCTAAACCTCATATTATCTTTAATCCATCCACTAGGCACACTTACACTTCTCTATCCTTCACATCTCAACTTTACAAACCATCACCTTTGATTTTACTCTTTATAAAGTCTTCATGATTTCCATATTACTGGTCAGCCATAAGACTTGTCTTAAACATTAATGGTTATATCACACTAATAAATATATAAATACCACCCTCATATGTCAACCATATCATCTATGGGTCACTTTTAAGCAGCTACACCTTTTAATTAGGCCTTAATAGCCATTATGGGTCTCATGGAGACCTATTCACCCATTTATCACTTCATCGAGAAAATTAGGAACATAAGACCACTTAAAAATGCATAGGTTCACTCCAAATTACTCCTAAGAAATATCAAAGTTATTAAATTCATCTTTATTCATCTATGCATATGAAAAACCTACTCGAACATTATCCTTGTATACAAGAACATCATGAATGAATAAATAGTCAACTTCTAAGCATTTGTTCATATTGAAGATAGATTTGTGAAGCCTCAAAAATACATATAGATGTTCATAATGTATTATAAAACACTCTCCAATTGATAATTCACCTTGAATCATCAAAACACCATCAATACAAACACAAACATCCTTCTTGGGTCATTTGTAAAAGATGGTCAAACCCTAAATCAAATTTGGAGCTCAATAACTACAATTATACAGTTATTCAAACCTTATAATAATTTTTTTATGGATATCCCTTGGATTAATTTACAAATTTTATTTTTATACCACCTTTAAATTCATCCCACATCAAAATTTATAGCCAAAATAGTGGGGATTAGTTTTCCTTTGTTAATTCAAATATTTGAATTCCAACCATCACTTTTTAATGTAAAATATTTGGACACATGTCTTCATATTATTTGAATTATAAATTTTATAAAATTATCTCCATAAATATCCTTGGTATTCTCCTATCCTTGACTTTTTTCTCATCATTAATCTTGGATCTTGGCTTATGATAGTGTGACATTTAACAGCTCCATGTGCCTTCTATGTACCCTATTGTCAGTCTCCATTTAGTTAACACTCTTATAAAACTTAGAAGCCAAAAATTGCTTATGTGTACCCTAATTTTATTCTCCATTTATTTAACACTCTTATGCCATTTGGCAACCCCACATGAAATTTTGGCTTATTGACTTGATTCATACCATCGATCTCCATTTGCACAGTTGAACACATGCCATCGATCTTTGATTTTCATGATGAAATGATCACCATTGATATGATAAAAATTCACCATGATTATGATACATGTAACCATAATTTTAAATCTTAGGATCCTTTGACCTATTAACTTCATGCTCACCATTAGATCTCCATTTGCACGATTAAACACGTGTCATAGATCTTTGATTTATTAACTTCAGGCGATCACCCATGTTCCATTGATCCATGATCTGATAAATAAAGGTTTTTAAACTTGGTAGCCATAAATTTACCATCAATCATTGATATGATTTAGAAATGTTTTGACACTTGACACTGTTGCATTCACCATTGATCCTTGATCTTTCAATTTTGGCTAAGTATGAAAACTAGTGAAATATGCTTGAGAGACCAAATTTACACCCTTATATATTTTGATACACACAACATAATCACCTTAAATTTTGACAATAAAACTAGTCTAAAACCTAAACACCACCATCTAACCATTTCCTTCTAACACTACCACACATGACAATGTTGACATCATCAATCTGCTTACTTAGCCTTATCTACGAAGATGACTAGGAGTACCTAGACCTTCATAAGACTACTCTGATGAATTATTTTGACTTTCAAAAGAGAAAAAAACCCTTTTGGTACCTCATATAACCTATAAAACATGATCACATCATCAACCACATCCATCATCTTATTTACCAAGTCAAACACTAAATAACCATGCAAGAACACTAAGGCACACTTTGCCATTATCTTACTAACACACATGACACCTCATCAACACCCTTTGACACCTTAGATACATAATTTATAACTCTCCAATTATATCCCCATTTTTCATTTACTTCAACACCAATCACAAAGCTTATGATCACAGTCTTTCTCTCTCTTCAAGCACTTTCTTCCCCTTTGACATAATGACAAAGTGGCCACCAACTAATCTTTAGGACTTAAAAATACTTCAAGATATAAAAAAGAAATGGACCACCTCTAATAGATGATAGAAACTCCCCCTAACACTATTCATACCTATTCTTGCCTTGAACTTCTCAAGCATGCTCTATGACTACACTCTTCTTTGATCATACTCTACTCTATGAAGAAAAAACATACATGAATACCAAAAAATGCTTGAAATCACATTAAAAAAATTAAGTGGGACTCCCCCTAAGTCACCTAATATTAAACACCCCTTGAGTAGCTTCAAACCATCTCAAACCATGAAGAAATTTCATACTTGCCTTCAAATTATCTCTCACAAGCCACCTCCATGATCATCAACATATGAAAAAGCCAATATTCAAAAAATAAAGATGCAAAAAAATAACCAAAAATTCATTTAGGAATAGCCATACCTTTGTTATTTGGATAAAATGACCAAAAAGTTCAATTCTTCATTCTAGCCTTGCTTAGAGGCCTTGTGGCCCTACCTAGACCTTGGAGAGACCATAAATTTATATGTATGCACTTTCATGGCTTGAAATTTAATATCTATAGTAAAATCACATTCCCCCTCATGCATGCCAAAAATTATCATCTAATTCTTCCTCTACACGATAACTTATTTGTAAACTAACCACCTTCCAATTAACACTAGCTCTTGAAAATTCTTCTATACCTTGAGGTCACCAATACACACTTCTAGATCAAAATTTTGATCTCAGATTCCTTTGGGAACCATAATTACTTTATCTAGGTTTTATACCTACATACCTTGACGCACAAACTCATGGACTTGAGAGAATAAAAAATGCTTTAACTTGCACATAAAACATCTTCAAATCATGAAACCTCCTTTGTTATTTTAACACCTAAAAACCTCCATATCCTACCTGCATATCATGCACACATAGTAATCACCATGATAAAGCACCAAAAAATAACCATGACATCATTATAACATCATCAAGCCACTCATACACTTTGACACATCAAGCTCAATTGAGCTCATCTCTCTCTTTCTTTCAAAGACCCCCAAAGCACAATTTTGCAATATGAGCTCTCCCTAGGTACTGAGCACTAACCAAAATTGTCAAATTAGACAAGTGACAAAAAAAGAGTCCTTTGATTAAATTAGCACATGAAACCACTTGGAATGCAATTGTAAACATCTTCCTCATACTCCATATCAACCTTGTCCTCATTCTTCAACATTTGACCTACTATACCAAGCATAAAAAAATGATAGAAACATACCTTTAGGACCAAAGTCACTAAACACACCTTGAGTGCACATTTTACCAAAACCACTGAATCAAACTCATAAACCTATTTCTCCCCATTAATCAATAACCTTCTCACATGATACTCTTGAATAGAATTCAATGAAAAAATTTACATACTTGTAGTCAAGATCATGAAATGAATAACTCAGAATCATTAAAACACTATGAATACCTTCATGGCTTCTACACCATGGAAATAAGACTTCTTATGACCATATGAGTTCATCAAGACATCATTGGAGCACTCGACACAATGAATCAACTCATGAAACAACATTCTGCAGGCTTCTCAAATACATAATCATAATCTTGATATGAAAACTCAAAATTATAGCATCTTCAAATCTCTAAACATTCTTATAACATATACAAAATGACATCATACCTCTTTATGACCTTACGAGGTCAACATGACATCAATATATCATTACAACTCATGATACTACCTCTTATAAACACTATAACAAACTTCATCAGGATTACAAGCTTACTGGGAAGCTATAGTAGATAATCATCTACAGAACTTCTAAAAACACTTACCAAGTACTTACATTATGACAACTTACTCCATAGAAAAAACTTCAAGACTTGAAATTAAAGATAACTCTCTTATTTAATAGAACAAGCCTTGTAGACAAAACTTTATCTCTCAAGAACCACTAATATGATCATGAAACTCTCCTTAAAGAATGATCATTCAAAAACATGATCATGACAAACAAGTTGACTCCCTCTCAAGATATAAATAGTGAGAGTATTTACAAGCTTTCATTCTTCAACAATCAGAGATAAAAAAAATAGTAATGCATAACCATAACTAGGTTACATACCTTTCTTGTCTTACAACATCAACCAAAATCTAACTAGCATCCATCATGCTTCCTTTTGATAATAAGTGTCTCCATGAAGCCTATAGAGAAACATACCCTTCACATAGAGAGACTAAAAGTCCTAAAACTTAGGAGACTCCCATATCTCCATACTATCATTTGACTTGCAGTCCTACCTCAACATCAAATTGACTTGGAATGGGTCTTTAACTTCATTCTTTACTTTGGCTATCTTGTCAACACATGATGATAACATACACTCTTATCTTTCATTCATGTTTATCATGGAAAACAAACCATCTTTCATCTCAAACTGATATCTCCTAGTAGACTTAGGTCTCTAAATCCATGTTTGACCTATTCCTTGCATTCTAGGAGATCCATACACTTTCTTATGACTTGAGAACCTATCAACCTTAAATAATTTTTTTTAATGTGACCAACATGATGACAAATAAAATAAATAACATTATTCATACCTTTTTCTTGATGATGACTATGAACTCCCTTTGAAAAGTTTCCTTTCTTTTCGCATTCTCTTGGTAAGTGACCAAACTGATTGCAATCATTACATTAACCCTAAAATGAATGCCTCATTACATTGATTTATTTTATTAGTTTTATTTCATTAATTTTCATATTATCATTCTTTTTAGCTTGCTTAGGCTTCACATGTTCCTTTTCTATCTTATCCAACTTGTCTATGAGTTGTTCATGCTCTATTCTTAGGGAATCAAGATTGGTCTTTAGTTCATCATTCTCACCTTGTTTTAAACTCACCTTGGCCTTGGCTTCTTCTAGCTGAGTATTTAGATGTCTATAATCTTCTTCTCTTGACTCTAGGCTACCATTTGAAACTTCTAATTAATTTTTGAGATCATTGATGATCTTCTTATCCTTCTTTCCCTCTTTGACAAGGTCACTCTTCAAGACATACACTTGTTCCTTAAGAGCCTTCACCATGGATTTGAAATCATGATTCAACTTATTTTGATACTTTAAATTATCCAAGGCTCTAACATGATCATCTTTAAGATTCACCTCAACTTCAAGGATCACTTCAACCTCTCCTTCTTTTAGATCATTCAAACATTCTTCATCACACATGATGTCTTCTTCCTTTGAAAGACTTTCCTCTTTATCCAAGAGTAGAACACCATTTTCAACCTAATTATAGTCATCATCCTTTGAAACATTATTAACAAAAAATTCAATTGACTATAATTGACCTCTAAGCTTCAATCTCATTTCTCTTGCATACATTGCTTGTTTTATGAAAAAATCATACTCATCACTTTCATTATCACAAATAGAAGAATCTATTTGAACTTCATAAATAGACAAGTTATACCTTGGATCAACTTCAAGTGGTTAAAATTGTAAAGAAGGCCCTACTCTAATACCAATTGTTAGAGGTACAATCACTGAGGGGGGTGAATCAATGATTGAAGATATTCAATCCAATTCTAAACTCTTTAAACCCTTAATCATTCAATACATACATTCATGAAGCATACAAATCATTCATAACAATGAATAAGAAAGATAGTATAATATTAATCACACAACATAAGGATTGTGTGGGAAACCCCTATGGGGGATAAAACCCACTCTCAAGCCTATAAACACATGGACTACTTTTCCTATAAGTTGATTAAAATAATGATACTTTAGTGAATCAACCACTTCACAATGAGAAAAAACCCCTAATGATGGACAAGCCCCTCTTGCCCTATTTATTGAGCACCCACAACAACACCTATGAAATGAACATCTCTTGATCTCTAATTGTATGACAATATAATGGAGATATAATCAATATCATATGTCTTCAACCCTACACACTCTCAAGCCTTCATACCTTCTTGATCCATATAAAACCACCTTTTGGATCACTCTACACTTATTCACACATACTCAATTATAAATTCTACAAAAACTTTGTTATGACATCACAATTATGACCTGTAGGTCATGCACATAGTCCTTAACCTAATATACTCTTTAATTCATCCACTAGGCACACTCACACTTCTTTATCCTTCACATCTCAAATCTAAAAACCATCACCTTTGATTCTACTATTTATATAATCTTCATGGTTTCCATCTTTTTGGTTGGCCATAAGACTTGCCTTAACTCTTAAAGCTTATATCACACTAATACATAGCTCAATACTACCATCATAAGTTGACCATAACATCCATGAGTGATTCAAGGGAATCCTTTAGAGATGACATTAGAATGTCAATTTTGGTTTGGACTAGTTTATAATGTGTTCTAGAGTGTTTACAGGGCTTTTTTAGTCTTTTCTAGTTGTCTAGATGGTTCAAAAATCAAATTGTTATGTTTGCCACCAAAAATACCATTCAAAATTTTAAATTATTGTGATCCCTTTTTAGGCACTATGGCATATGATTGGTAATGTAAGAGGTCTGAGGTTATGTATCTAGGACTTTTATAAGTAGATAAAGAGGATATTTTGTTTTAAAAGTCTATTGTATGGTAATGTGTGATTAATTAGGCCTAAACAAGCTATTTTACCTAAGACTCATACATGCAAATAGGACCAAGAATTAGTTATTGAGGTATAGGGAGATATAAGGCTTGTAAAAATTGATAGTTAGATATAATTCCTCAAGATAGATAGGAGGAATATCAAATACTAGTTCATTTTTGTTTTCCATGACTGTCTCACCTGGTAGAGTCGTTGAATGTTAATTATTGATTATATGAATCAATCTAATGAACATAATAAAGGTGTTTATGGTAATAATCTATTGTTTCAATTGATTTTTTATTGCATGCATCATTAATATGTCATTATATATTCTTAGAGAGGTATGTAAATGTGTTGAGACTTTAATGTTCCCTATAGAGTTTTGAAGACAAACATATTTGCAGATTATGTGTTTATTTTAGTGTGATGAAACTTTGTGAAAGTTATAATCTAAAGAGAGCATAATAGATATTGATGAATGATATATATATATATATATATATATATATATATATATGTATATATATATATATATGTATATATATATATATGTATATATATATATATATATATATATATATATATATATATATATAATGTTTAAAAATTAATTAAATTAATTAATTTTTAATAGAGTCCTTTGGAAGAACTCTATGATTATGCAAAAGCCCATAATATAGGGCAGAACGTTGTCTACAGAAGTATGATTGAGATTTCAAAGAAAAATTGTTATATGTTTTTTATGTAATTAATGAATAAAAGTGATTAAAATATGATAAAATTTATATAAACTCGTTTTTCCTCTAATAATATCATTTTCAACTCTTTATTTCTTGTGTATAGGATTCACAATCTTGAAATTACACAATCCCCCAAGTTCAAAATTTTGTTCACTAAGTATTATTGTATTGTACCTTGTTTTGTATTCAAAGGTTATAGAGAAGGCTTATAGGTGGTCATATAAGGTTAAAATAACCTCATTATATATTATAGAGACTTTTGGTGCTAAGAATATAATGAAACCCTACTATACCCTATTCTAATTGTCAAGAATACAATGAGAAAGGACTGAGATCTTGAGTTTATGAGAGATCTGAGGATTATGGAACCCTGAATATTGAATGGAAAAGTTATGTAATGACTATAAAACCTATTCCAATAATTAATTTGTCTTTAAATTTATTTGTGATAATTTTATTCAATTTTATATAGCCTCGGGTCTCTACTGAGACATAAAAACCATAGATTAGGTTTTTGGATCTAACAAAAGATTACGCTAGCCAAAAAGGCCCAAACTTTGTTACTAGGAATATTTTATCAAAAATTAAAATATTATTTTATTTTTACATTTTTACCCTCTTATTTCCATACAATTGAGATTGTGTTAGTGTTATGAAGCTAAACAGGCCTAATTAAGGTATGAGATAGTGAGAGAAATAGGGTTTGCATAAGGAATGATGATAAATGAAAAAATTTGAAGTTTTAAGCCCAAAATGGATCCTAGGAAATGATCTCATTATATTTTTCAATTTGGTCTAATTCCCAAACCAAGGAGGTTTACCTTGAATTTGGGCTAGTAGAGGATTAAAGAAAGAAAGAATCCTATGTTTAGTAAGTGAGCAGTCAGATTGTTTTGGTTACTTGAGTAAGGTCATAAAAGAGTGTTATAAGAAGGAAGAATTCCTTAATTTAATTTAAAACATCATTTCATTTTTAATCCCATACAATATCACGTTGGCATTGACAATTTGTGTGAGTTACATGAAGGATTAAGAGAGCACATGAACAATTTATGATAGAATGGATTGAAGGTTTTAAGAGAGTATGTGAGGAGTGTAAATATCATTTTTAACTAGTTTAACATTGTACTTTAGTTTTTATTTTCACAAGAGGTTGATAAAGCATTAATAAGACACAAATCTATTTAAGGTTATCCAAAATAAAAAAGTGTGACTTGAGCTCTATATCATTTCGGTATCAAATCAGCAAGATGCCATGGGTAAAGGTAGGTGATGGACATACATGATAAAGATTTGATGTTGTTAAATATTTTTTGAATATTTTAGGGAATAGAGTGAGATTAAAATAGAAAGATAGAGTAGAGAAAGTTGATATTTGGACAAGGTATATTTGAGGTTTGATTGATTCAATTTGTGTATTGTAAAAAGATCGTGTGAATGTTATTTTCAGAAGATTGTAGGCATAGAATGAAGAGATGAAGACATATGAAAGAGAGAGGTAGTAATACATTACCATAAATAGAGTGAAAATAAATTTTGTGGAAAATAATCCCAAATCCAAGAAAGGATGAAAATAATAAGGGAGTTATTGACATCTCAAAAGAAGAGACAAGCTCATAAAGAGAGATTAAGAAGATAGTGAATAGTCCAAAGTGAGGATAAGAAGAGACTCCAAGTGAGAGTCCAAGAGAGGTGACCCAAGTGAGGTCAACCAGGCAAGTGTGAAAATAAACTTGTCAAGAAAGAGTGAAGGAAAGAAAGGAAAGAGAATGATGGGCTTGATGCAAAAATATTACCACAAAAAGATGAAAAGGAAAGTACATGATGAAGAAGTTAATATGGATAAGGAAATTGCTAAGTTGAGAAGAGAGATAATAGATATGGAAGAAAGATTAAAATAAATGATAATAGCATGAAAAATAAATTTTAGAATTAAGATCAATAAAAGAGTACATTGTGCATTCTAGGATAAGATGGAAGGTAGTTATTCATATGAGACAATAGCTATTGGAGATGATTAGAGAAATTTGAGAAGTATGAAGACAAGGAAGATAAGTGGGCATGTGAATATACAAACACAAATGTATGTTATCTTGATAAAGGTGAATAGTTATATGACATGGAAAAGATAGGTGAATAAATTCAAAGCTTAACTAAAATCATATAGAAGGAAGAGTTGACCCCAAGTAAACATGAAGGTTCTCAAGAGGTAAACAAATATGTTGAATATTTTGATTTTACTAATGTACATAAATTTTTTCAAGAGATGGATGAATTAATGTATAAATAATATGATAATGCTATTGGTATAGCATCAATAGTTCTGATTATAGGCCATAAGGAGTTGGTATAATAGGATAAATATTTGGAAGCAAGCATGTAACCTAAAGATATTGTTGCAGCCGAAGATAAGTCATGGCACAATCTAATTTTCTCAAGTGAGTATGTGAATTGGTTATTTACAAGTTTTTTAAACATTTGAAAATGATTTATAGTAATAAATATGTACAAAGATTTGTGGATAATTTTAGTTCTTTGATAAATATTATTGAATAATAAGAGGAGGACAATGGACTGATATGTGAATAGAAGGTCCAAGGAAAGCAAGAAATTGAATCACAAGATAGTGTTCAAGAAGGTAAGAGTTAAAACGAGGAGACATTGGTATAATTTTTAAAGGAAGGCAATGAGATAGGGAGATATAAAATCGCCCTTTTAAGGTGGATCTACAATACACCAAAGGATATGAGTAAAAAGTTAAGTATTCATCACAATGTGAAGTATGAAAAGAATAAGAGAAAGTGGAAAACAAGGCAGCATGGGTAGAATAAAAATAAGTGGTGAAGGAGGTGAGGAAAAAAGATGTCAAATCACCTACATAGGAAGTATAAAATCAAGAAAAAGGAGAGTTTGAACAATTTGTAGATATGGTAGGGTTGAATAAGCCTTGAAAAAAAGTTTAAGGTAGCAAGATAAAAGTTTTATTTAATCCCATTATGTTGTGTGTAGGTATATCCATCAAGAAGATGAGAAAGTGGAGGCCTAAATGTGGGGCCCAAGTGCATGTAAAAATCTATGAGATACAAGTGGAGGCAGATCAACAAGGAGCATCAACCAAGTACATCACCAGGAGCATATGGGAAAAATTCTCTAGCTTGGAAGTATGATGTAGGGGCATCCTTTAGAGATGCCATCAGAATGTTAGTTTTGGTTTGGACTAGTTTAAAAGGAGTTTTAGAGTGTTTACAAGGCTTTTGGAGTCTTTTCTAGTTGTCTAGATGGTTTAAAATTCAAATTATTGTGTTTCTTATGAAAAACACCATTCACAAATTTGAATTCTTGTGATCCCTTTTTAGGGACTATGGCATATGATTGGTAATGTAGGAGGATGAGGTTATGTATCTAGGAATTTTATAAATAGATAAAGAGGATTTTTATCTTATAAGTCTATTATATGGTAATGTATGATTAATTAGGCCTAAACAAGTTGTTTTACTTAAGACTCCTACATGGAAGTAGGACCAAGAATCAATTATTGATGTCTAAGGAGATATAAGGATTTTAAAACTTAATATTTAAATATAATTCCTCAGAACAAATATTAGTGTTCCTTGTAGAGTTTTAAAGAAAGACATATTTACAGATTCTATGTTTATTTTACAATGATGAAACTTTTTGAAAGTTATAATCTGAGGAGAGAGGAATGGATCTTGATGAATCATATCTATATAAGGTTTTAAAATTCATGAGAGTTATTAATTTTCAATAGATTCCTTTGGAAGAACCTTGTGAGTATGAAAAATCCTAGATTATAGGGTAGATACTTGTTTGTAGAAATATAATTGAGATTTCAAAGAAAACTTATTATATGTTTATTGTGTAATGAATTTATACCAGTGATTAAACTATGAGAAAATTTATATAAACTCGTTGTGCCTCTAATAAGATCATTTTCAACACATTTTTGGTTATGTATAGGACTCCACAATCTTGAAAGCACATAGTCCCCCAAGTTTAGAATTCTATTCACTAAGTATTGTTGTATTATACCTTGTTTTATATTAAAAGGTGATAGATAAGGCTTATAGGTGGACATATAAGGAAAAAATAACCTCATTATAGATTATAGATACTTTTGGTGCTAAGAAGACATTGAAACCCTATTATATCACGTTCTAGTTGTCAAGAATAAAGTAAGAAAGGACTGAGATCTTGAGTTTGTGAGAGAGCTGAGGATTATAGAACCCTAACTATTGAATGGAAAAGTTATATAATAACTAGATAGATCTAGTCCAATAATTATTTTGTCTTGAAATTTCTTTGTGATCATTTTATGAAAATTTTTACAACGTCATGTCTATGTTGAGACATAAAAACCCTAGATTAGGGTTTTGGCTCTAGTAGAAGATTCCACCAGCCAAAAAGGTCCAAATTTGGTTATTAGGAATTTTTTATCAACACCTAAAATATTTTTGTGGTTTTAAATTTTTACCCTCTTATTTATATATGTTTGATACTATGTGAGTGTTATGAAGCTAAACATACCTAATTAAGGTCTGAGATAGTGAGAGAAATTGGGTTTGTATAAGGAATGATGCTAAATGAAAAATGATGAAGTTTTAAGCCCTAAATAGGTCCTAAGAAATGGTCTCATTATGTTTTTTAAGTTTTTATAATTCCCAAACCAAGGAGGTTTTCCTTGAAATAGGTCTAGTAGAGGATTAAAGCTAGAAAAGAGCCTATGTTTAGCAAGTGAATAGTTAGATTATTTTAGTTTCTTGAGTAGGGTTAGAAAAGAGTGTTATAAGAAAGAAGAAGCATTTGATTTGATTTCAAACATAATTGTGTTTTAATTCCCATACAAGATAATTTTGGCATTGAAAATTTGTGTGAGTTACATGAAGGATTAAGAAATCACATGAATATTTTATGATATAATGGATTGAAGGTTTTTATGAGAGTATGTGGGGAGTGTAAAGATCATTTTTAATTAGTTTAACATTGTAATTTAGTTTTTATTTTCATGTAAGGTTGATAAATAATCAATAAGACACAATTATATGCAAGGTGATCCAAAACAAGAAAGTGTGACTTGAACTCTGCATCAACAAGTTACCTTTAAGATGATACACCTTTCAATTAGGCCTTATTAACCCTTATACTTCTCATAGAGACCTATTCACCCATTTAGCACTTCAACAAGAAAATTAAGAACAAAATACCATTTCAAAATGTATAGGTTCACTCCAAATTACCCTTAATACACCTTTGAGTGATTACATTCATCCCTAATCACCTATGCATATGTAGAACATACTCAAACATTAGACATATACATAAGAACATCATGAATGAATAAATAATCAACTTATAAGCATCTATTCATAATAAATACGGATTTTTAAAACCTCCAAAATCCATAAATATTGTCCTCATGGAGTTTACAACACTCTCCAATATATAATACACCTTAAAACATCAAAACACCATCAATACAAACACAAACATCCTTCTTGGGTCACTTGCAAAAGATGGTCAAACCTTTAGTAAAATTTGGATATTAATAAATGAAATTATACAAACATTAAAAGCTTATAATTAATTTTTTTGTATATCCCTTGGATTCCTTTACAACTTTTATTTTTATACTACCTTAAAAGTCATCCCACATCAAAAGTTATAGCCAAAATAGTGGAGACTGGTTTTCCTTTGTTAATTCAAATATTTGAATTCCAATAGTCACTTTTTAATGCAAAAATGTCAAACATGTGTCTCCATCTCATGCCCCATATAAAATTAAAAAAAAAATGATCTATAAATCTCCTCAGGAGTCTCCTATTCTCAACTTTGTGCTTATCATTAATCTTTGATCTGAGCTTCCTAGATTGTGACACTTGGTAGGCTCGTGTGCCTTCTATGTAACTTATTGTCAATCTCCATTCATTTAATGATCTTACACCACTTAGTAGACCCAAATGAATTATGTGTACCCTATTTTTAATATAAATTCACTCAATTCTATTATTCCACTTGGCATCCCTGCATGTAATCTGGACTTATTTACTTATTGACTCAATTCACATTATCGATCTCCATCTACATGATTGAACATGCACCATCGATCTTTGATTTTCAAGATGAAATGCTCACCATTTATCTACTACCAATTCACCATGATTATGACACATGTCACTATAATTTTAAATCTTAGGATCCTTTTACCTATTGACATAGTGCTCACTATTATATCTCCATCTTCAAGATTGAACACATGTTGTAGATCTTTGATTTATTAACTTTGGGCGATCACCCACGTGTCATTGATCCTTGATCTGATCAAGAAAGGTTTAACACTTAAACCCATATGATCACCATTTATATTTGATCTGGTCAAGTAAGGTTTCAACACTTGGTAGCCTTGTGTTCACTGTAGATCCTTGATCTTGCAAATTTGGATAAGTATGGAAACTAGTGAAATCTTCTTGGGAGACCAACTTTACACCCTTATATATTTTGATACACTCAACCTCATGATATGAAACTTGGATCATAGAAACTAGGATAATAAATAAACACTACCATGTGACCCTTTCCTTCTAACATTTCCATATGTGCAAATTATGATGTCATCAATCTACTTATTCAACCTTATCTGTCATCATACCTAAGAGTACCTAGACCTTCACAAGATTACTATGATGAATTTATTTCAATTACACAAGATCACAAAGACCTCTTGGCACCTAATATGACCTATAAAATATTATAACATCATCAACCACATCCACCATCTACCTCACCAAGTCAAACAGTGAAGAACCATGCAAGAACACTAAGGCACACTTTGTCATTATTTTGTCTTAGACCTTGCCCAATCCTTGGGTCAAGGGCAGCCTTGAGACTAAAGGGTCTCTTTGAAATCAAAAGGCATAAATGGTTTTAAAAAAATTCATGAAGATTCATTTAGGTAGTTTATATTCATGGAAAAAGTATCCATATAACTCTAGGTGGTAACAACACTCAGTGTTTAGTCCAAGTGCCCTTAAGGGATAACAAGAAGGAGATAGTTCTCAAACCCCAACACCTTAACCAATATACCATGAACATAAATAGGGGTAAAAAGGAATTACAAGGAATTTATAATCATGTATAGTTATTTTTAATATTTTTTTTAACTTCTCACAATATTTAGATGAATTTTTGAGACCCAAGACTCAGACTTAACCTATCTCATGCTCAAGAAACACTAAACAAGTTACCTGAAGAACAACTTTAGATTATCATACCATTGGTACCACTTTGAATGGGAGTATAATAAATTTTAAAATATTTATTGGGTTAGATAATAAGGATTTATAATTGGAAGGAGTTTATTTAATGATATGTTCTTTATGAACAATCGTTAAAATCCCAAACAGGTCATAAACCTCTTTTAAACCCTAATAGTGACTAGTCAAGGCGAAAAGGCCTCAAATTCATATCTAATGACATATTTTAATCCTAAAATATATTTTATATTATTTATGACTCCAATTAATTTACTCACATGTACTTTGATGCTGACATCACTTGTATGGATTTCCATAAATACCTTGTTTTTACATGTTTTTGGGTTTTTTTAGGTGTTTTGAGAATGGAAAAGCTTCCCAATCTTGAGATGAGGTAATTTGGTAATTTTAATATATATTAAAGTACAAAAAATTACATAATATATTTTATAGGGGATTAAACCATACCCATTTTTTAAGGCAGTCTCAAACAGGCTCAAAATGAGACTAGGTGGTAAGGCCATTTCTTGGTTTGCATACTTCCACGGGGTATCAAGACACAAAAATTGGAATAGATTTTTTTAATGGCATAATTAATGTTAATAAAATTATTTTGGGTGATTTAACATGTGTTTTACAAGTCTAGAAGAAGAAAACAAGGTCCTAAGTAAGGAGGCCTAATTGAGGCCTAATCAAGAGAGAGAAATGCAGAAAAGATGGACTTCTACTTAGAATCAAGGGATGAAATTTAATATGGATCTATAAAAACATAATTATTCATATAATATGACTTATTTTCTCAATATAATCTATATAACTCCATACACAAGGAGGTTTTTAGGTTTTTAGGGATATAAGAGAACTAGGCCTAGTGAAGGCTTAAAGAGAAAATTGAGTTATTAAGAGTCAGTCTAGGAAAAAAAAGGTTTTTTTAGACCTGATAAAATATTTTAATATGATTAATTATGTTTATAAAATTTTAATAAGATAGACTTGAGTTTTGGGCCACTTGGACCAAACTAGGAATGGGAAATGAAGAGTTATAAGACACCTATGCACATGAATGATGGAATGGTAGGTTAGAGGAGTTTATTAAGGCATTTAAAATGTTAAATGATTTTTTTAAGATAATTTAAAATTAAATTCATGTCTGAAAGGTCCATTTTTCACTCTTTTCATGCAAAGAAGGGTAGTTTTCAAGATACTAGTCAAGGTGTCAAGCAAGTTTTTGACCCCCACACCACTTAGAAGTTTGTAACTACTTTAGGAGTAAGACACATGGCCTTAGAGGTATGTTTTTAATGTCTCCTAACTCCACTTATATTTTTATCTCTCATGTAAAATTATCAATTTTATTCTACCACACATCTCTCTCTTCACCATTCTCTATAAGAACAACCACTTTTGGCTAAGTTTGTAAGATCTACATCTGGTATGGCAAAGCCCTACTAGTTTGAATACTATATTTTAATTTTAATAAAGATTTTAAATCATATTTTGAGTTTAAAAATTATTGTATAAGTGTGTGAAGTAGTGCATAGTGGAATGACAAGTGATGATCATCTATCCTTGTGTTCACTTTAATCTTTCATGTTTTGTGCAAGTAGTCTACTCTTTAACAGGTCAAATGAAGTGTAGTTAGTGTCTTTGTCTATATCTAAGTGTAAATAAAATTATTAGTGTCTAAAATCATGCCTATTATTCATTCACTTTGAGAATTACATTTTATATCACCTTCATGTTTGAAATACTTATGTTAGAGCAATCTAGGATGTTGAAGCTAGTCTTGTGAGTCATATTTCGTAGTGCAAGTATATGGTAGTCTAGTGGAGATAAACTTGAAACATCACCTCTTTATATTAGGTTCCTTTGATGTTATTTATTTATCTTTTAATCCAATCAAGTAATTAGTATAGGTTATAATATATCAAAGATAAATCTAGGGAGCTAGCCCTTCAATCTAAAGGTTTACCTCTACTATAGGCAACCCACAGGTGTAGAGGTAATCCAATGTTTCAGTCAATTTGGATAAATATTTAACTACCTCTCCAAGGATGGAAATTTTAGTGATAATATTTATCACACACTTGGAGGGACTATTATCCTAAACACATCTTGTCAAGGTGAATGATGGTCTTGACAACATCACATCTACATAAGTGTGTTTTAATTAGAATTTGGTGACTCCACTGAAGGTAATATATGGTTGTAGACCAAGTTTTTTTATTAATTTTGTTCATTTTTCATGGAACTTACTATGTTAGCTACTATTATAAGTAATGATCCTATAAATCCACTCCCTCAACCTAACCTTTCTCTTGAAGTTTAGTACCCTAAGCCTATCTCTACATTTGAAGAGAAAGAAGATTTTTCAAGTCAATAAGAACAAGAGAGTGAAGAGGAATTTAAGGGAAATATGTCTAGGAAACATGCTTTCCCAACCTTCAATATTTAAAATCCTATAAACCTCAATGCCTAAGATGATATCCCTCCCAATGCCACCAAGATTATTCACACTTTTAATGGGGAAGTCCCTATCACCCCAAGTGAACACATTAGAGACATATCCAAATTCTATAATTTCCATAATATCATTAAAGTTAATATTAAATTCAAATTAATTTCCATGTATCTTGGGGTAAAATCCCTTGATTGGTATAGAACATTTCTAGGAGGATGCATCACTACTTGGAAATGAGTTTGGGGATTTGTTGACTCAATATTTGAAGAAAAGAGTGATCATACATTAGTTGAACGTCATTCAAAGAGGTCCTAAAAAAATATGCATGAATTTAATGAAAGGTTTCAAAGAACATGGAATAGTTTTCCACCTCCCATGAGACCCTCTAAAATTTTTATTTTCCCAACATACCTTAGAGATATTGAAACTAATATAGTTGTCATGTTGTAGTCCATGGGTGGGTACACTTTTCTTGAAGCCTATGACATAGCCATTAGAGCTGAGAATGGTTTGATTCAAGTTAGTAAGCTTCCTCCAAATGTTTTTATTCCAATATTACTTAATATGTTTACTAATATTTTAAACCTTTATCCAATTTCAAATCCAAACAATAAGTCCAAAGTTTCTCCAAAGAAATCAGAAGATACCATTGATTGGGAAGCAAGATGTAGGGCCTTAGAAGCTCAAATTAGGTATTCAAATCAAAAATTTGGAGTTAAATAAAATCCCTAATACTAGAATCCATAATTAAATATATTACCACCTCATCATAATTTTAAATTGAGGGCACAATGTCAACCTAAGTTCAATAGGCCACCTGATGCCTATAATCTAAAAATTACTCCCAACACAAGAGCCATGGTTCTAGTCCATAGAAACTTGGTTCAAGGAGAATAATTGAAGACTCAAGGATAGTATATTAATTATAATTAAGGTGAATTAAAATATTTGGTATCTCAAGGAAGACATACTCCTCAATTAACAATAGAAGATAAGAGCTTCATTCAAGCGAAAATCCAAAGAGTGAGCTTAACAAACTTTCAAGTGGAAGATAGACTTATCTTAAATAAAAGTACCATAGTTATATCCAACATAAGGTAAAAGATAATATCTTTGGGAGATTACAAATATTTGAATAAAATTTAAATATCATTCCTTCAAGGTCATAAGGTGTGAATGCAAATGTGGAATCCTCTACAACTCCTGCACCTCTTCAAAATAAGAATTTTGGAAAGGTGACTCAAAGTAATTAATTGCCTTAAAGGATGAAATAAAAGGTGAGTGTTTATTATTTTAATATCATTTAATATTTGTAGATTACAAAGACTAATATATCTCTTTGGGAAGTGCTCTACATGCCTAGTAAAAAAAAACTACTTCAAGAGCAGTTGTCCCAAATTCATATCAGTCGTCAACAATCAAGACATGGTGGTGTATCCATCATAAATACACATACACATATTATTTAACCCTAAAAAAATATAAAAATACCCCAAATTTATATATTACCCTCATTATGGGAGATAAAATTATTCATAATTGCATTATGAATAGTGGGGAAAGTAATTTAGTTATGCCCAAACTTGTGACAGATAAGTTGGGATTGAAATATGAGACATATATTAAAGGAGTGTTTCATATTGATGGGACACCATCCAAACAATTAGGGCTCATAAATTTTTTTAATGTATTCTTACATAACTACCCAAGTTTCCCAAGCCTTCAAGACATAAGGGTAGTAGCTCTGCCTGCACATTTTTCTATTTGTCTATCAAGAGACTTCATCACCAAGATAGGAAGATATATTTATTTTGGTTGGTCTTCATTAGCCTTTAGAAAAAGGAAAGGATAAAAGGTGACTATTATAAAATATCCATTGGCCAAGTTTAATATTAAGCCATATGTGAAGGCTAGCTCTAATTTGAATTGGACTATCCATGAAGAAGAACATGTCATAGATGATGGAACATATTCCAGAATTTTGGGTATCTTTGATCTTTTTATAGATTAGTATGGTGCTAAAATATATAAATATGATCCATATAATTTCATTTAAGGAATAGACCTTGGCACATATACTATTCATGATGAAGGTGATGAATATTTTGAGGTGAGCTTTGATGATCCATTTTATCAAGTTTTTGAGGGTAACTATCTTATTCATATGTATGATGATGATAAGTCTCAAAGAATGATAAATCATGATAGTGAGAAAGATAATTCAATTAGAGTGTGATAGCCATGAAGAAGAGGATGATCTATGGTAGTAGTTTCATTCCATAGTAGAAGAGTTTGAGAAAGTGAGTAAGGCAACCCTACCTCAAAATAAGAATGAGCTTGAGAATAAGGTCATTAATGGACCTATTGATCATGACAAAGATTTTCAATACCCTTTCAAGCAAGCTATAGATAAGAAGGAGTGAAATAAATCCAATGTAGAAGTTGGTGTGGTCAAAGAGAATCCTACACCTCAATCTAATGTTGAGCCAATTGTAGACATGATTGATCAACAAGAAAACTAGTTTGATGATCTTAGACATCAGATATATCATGGTCTCACTGAAGGTGAATTTGACCAAGGTTTTATCACTCCTAAGGAGAAATTTGGTAAGAAATAAATAGACATAAAATAGATCAATTAGGCTTCACTATCAAAAAGACCTCAAGGAAAGCTAGAAGGGCTATTTAATGGAGCTTCAAGTGATCTACTTATATGTAATAGAGGTTATATGTTTGTTAAGTATTTTGATCATATTCACATGAATTTTTTTTTTAAAAAGCATCCATCATATGGTGGCTTAATCTCATGGAGTAGATGTGACTCAAAGAACATCCTTTTTTACCCTAGTTGAAGTAAGAAAAAACGTTGCATCACCTCAACCATGTTTTGATGTTTGTATATAGTAGACTAGGTGTGTTGTTTAAGTCTTTTGTGTATGTTTTCCCTAATTACTTTGAATCATAGTGTGTATTTCCTCATTTTTGAGTGTTTTGTGTGAGTTTGAAATATTTTAAAGGCCTATTAGTTTCAAATTGAGCAAAAGAGTAACCCCATTTCTCAATGAAAAGAGAAGGATACTGGTCCATTAGTATTGTAGGCATGCTACCCCTATGAATCACTAAGAATGTTAACCAAATTTTGACCTCATGTTAAAATTGGTCACCTGATATAGGTTTAAACTTCATAGAGGTGTCTAATGTTTTTCATGGTCTCTATTGATCCTAAATTGTTCCATGTGGTCATATTTTCTATTGTATATCATTGTCCAAGTTCTAGTCTTAAGTTCACTTATTTAGTCATATGGTCAAGTACAAGGTATTGTATATTAAAAATTGGTCAAAGGTATAATATAATCTAATTCATTTCAAAAAATTATTTGGATGTAATTTGTATCATTTTATCATGATCTAACCTTTATTTGGCTTCTACTTTCAAAAATCACTTTTTGGCCACCTTTTGGACCATGAAGAAGAGTTGGATGTGCCATCTCAAGGAGAGAACATTTAAATAATATTAAAGGTTACCATAGTGTCAAATACAAGTAATATATGGTTTAGGAATAGTCATTGTATGATATGAAATGTATTTCAATGCCTAATTTTGGCAAAAGGACACTTTTCAAGCATTTATATGGCCTTGCGAGATCAGTTTTGAGTTGAAAATAGTTTATAAGTGTCTTTTGGGCTTCCTAAGATCATTTTATAACTCTAGACCAAGTTTTAAGTTGATCTAACACTCCAAACATATTTTCTCCTCCACCATTTCCCTTCTAAGATTAGGAAGGAAAATTTGTATTAAATGGTAGAGAGAGAGAGAGAGAGAGAGAGAGAGAGAGGAGCTAAAATTTTGTCCACTATTAGTGGTACAATTAATATTGAAATAAGTGGCATTGGTTTTCATATTGATGGCCTATTATTTATGAATGATTGTTAAGAGTGACATCAAGTCACTATGGCGTATTCATCTGAGAGAGGTTTGTTTTCATATTGATGGCCTATTATTTATGAATGATTGTTAAGAGTGACATCAAGTCACTATGGTGTATTCATCTGAGAGAGGTTTGTTATTGCACCTATTTATCTAATTCAAAAATAAATGGAGAGGAATGATTTTGAGGTTGTGTTTCATAGGTATTGGATGTACCTTGCATGTTTGTTTCATCAACCAAATCATCTCTATGATTTGCTCTCACTTGGAGGAATAATGTCTTGGTGTACAAGCTATTCTATTGGATTCTATTACAAGTTCTTTTTTCCTTTCATGGTGGCCATTCTCAAAGGATTATATAGATTTTTCATTCATGGTATCTCACTCATTTTAAATTAATTAATGTGTTATGGTTTAAGATATATATTTTGTCCATGTATCTTCAAGTATGCTTGATTTTGAAGACATTATATGGGTTTGAACAATCTAATGGAGGTTTGAATTTCCAATTTGGTTCAAATACCATTTATACATCATGGTGTAAGTTATGAGACCTTATTAAACCATTGGAAGAATGAGAAATATGATGATAAATACCCCAAA
This sequence comes from Torreya grandis, assembly GCA_037957365.1. Lineage (NCBI taxonomy): Eukaryota > Viridiplantae > Streptophyta > Pinopsida > Cupressales > Taxaceae > Torreya > Torreya grandis. Next base: position 789,899 of record JARHVA010006605.1, read on the forward strand.
CACACATTATAATGAGATTTTACAGTTGTTTCCTTGAATTACATATTATATGGACTGTAAGAATAGGTTTGAGGATGATCAGATCCATGGAGAAGGTTGACACATCTATTCATATGCTCACATGGTCTTGAATTATTTCTTCCCTATTCAAAATTTCTCAAATTTGACTAGATACTCCAATCCTCTATACATAGAATTCCTACATTACTTGACATAGACCTACAGTATGTATAATAGCTTAAATATGAATGGGATGACATAATACTTGTCTTAAATATATTTAAGGCCTTGAAATAATGATGAGATGTGTGTAAGGTTTTTATAATTTTGATAAGTTCAAAACCCCAAAGAAGTGGCTTCTTGGTGTAGCTCTAAATAGTCCATAGTGACCTAGAAGACCTAAGCCTATAGGTCCACATTTTGGATCCAAAATCAATGAAAAATCAACACTAGAATGTCTCAAACATGGATATCATAACCTATTTTCATTTATCACTTAGGAAATTAACTCTTGAAGAGATCATAAGCCACTTATAGTCAAAGATGGTCATGAGTTTGAATTGGTAGTCTAACTCTCCCTTATAGGGTTGTATAGATTGTTAAGGTAAGTGGAAGTTGGAAATGCCTTATCATAAGCTCATATGGGACATTGAAATAATAATAAGAAGTGTTTGGTAGTTTTAAAACATTAATATTTTCAATAAATCCTTGAGAAATGGATTTGGAGCACTAAACAATCAAAAGAGCACATACATTACTATGTATGAAAATGGATAGAAAGAAAGGACTTAAAATGTCAAAAGGAGCATGTTTGAAATAAATCTAAGCCCACTTGAGATCATAAAAAGAATTAAAGGGATTTAAAAAGGTCACTAATCTAAGAGTGAGGTTTATAAACTTCAAAACATAGTCAAGACTGCCCTAATGTGCTACATATATGCCTTTAGTACAAACCATTCCATTCTCAAACCTAAAGGAGAGATAGAGAAGATATATTTGAAGGTTATTTAATGAAATCAAGACTCAAAAATAGTTAAAGATAAATATAATATCAATGATGAAAATGTGAATAACTTAGTCTCCAAACATATAATACATAGTCAAATGATCTTTAAGAGGCATCTATAGGCTACAAAGAGAGTACTGGCTAATCTTGGGCCTGAGTAGAAAATGAAAAAAGGTTTTTGAAGATGTTTTTTATCCAAATAATATTAAATAACATAGATGTTATAAATGATACTAATTGATCCATTTTAGGTATGAATGAGGTCCTTGAACACCTAGAATAGTCAAGATACCAAATAGCCACCTAAAGGTGGATAATAGAGGGAAAACTAACTTAAACTTGAGGTCAAGAATAAATTAGTGTTGAAAGAGTTATAAGGCCAAGTGAGACTCAATATATGTTAAAATAATTATGAGGATATCGATTATGATAACGGTTTTGATCAAACATAATACACAGTCAAGAAACCTTCTAAATACCCATATATGATGTAAGTTGAGATATGTTAATCTTAAGCTTAAGTGAGAAGAAAAGTATGGAGTGAAGGAATATAAGGTCCAAATCAGGAAGGTAAATTATAAATTAGATGAATTTTTGAGACAATATTTAATGAAACTTGCTATAAATATGACCAAACTAGGGTTCTAAACCCCATACATAGTCAATATACACATATAGGCTTGCTTACTCTTTTAGGTGAGTTTTGCTTGGATTGAAGAACAAGGACCATGAAGAGGCTTAAAAGAGGTCACTTGGGATGATATATAGTGTTTTTAACACTTAAATATAACTAATTAGGTCTGGTGACAAGATGAAGAGGTCAAAATATAATCTAAGACCTAATAAAGCCCAACTCTCACATAGTCACTAGTGGGCTACAACTAGTTTTGAGAAATTGAAGATTTGAGACCTCCATAGATATTTTAAAGGTTTGAAATTTGGTAAATAAGGATTTTATTAGTTATAAAATAAATATTTTATCTCATTGAAGTCAAAAAAATAGTGGAAGTAGTCATTATTTTGTCTCAAACCCTACCGACTCCTTGGGCCAAGGGTAACCTTGAGACTAATTGGTCTCTTTGATCTCCAAAGGCACAAAAAAAGTTATCAAAATTAATGAAGAGTCCTATAGGTAGTGTATAATCATGGGAAAAGTATACATACAAATCCATGTGGTGACAACACTTACTGTTTAGTCCAAGTACCCTTGATGGCTAGCAAGAAAGAGATATCTCTTAAATGGCAAAACCTTGACCAGTATACCATGAACATACATAGTGGTAAAAAGGACATATAAGGAATGTATAATAGTGTATACATATGTTTTATAGGTTTTTTAACCTCTCATAATAGTTAGATGAATATTTGAGACCCAAGACTCAGACTTGACCTATCTCATGCTCAAGAAACATTAAACAAGCCACCCAAAGAGCAACTTTAGATACTCATACCATTGATAACACTTTTCATGGGATTATGATCCATTTGTGATAGTTGAGGTGGTAATATAAGAAGGTTTTACAACTGGAAGGAGGTCATTTAATGATTTATTCTTTATTAACAATCATTAAGACCCCAAATAGGTCTTAAACCCTAATAGTGACCAGTCAAGAAGAAAAGACCTAAAATACACATCTAATGATATATTTTTCTCATAAAAAATATTGTGTGTTGTTGAGAAGTACAAGTATGTTACTCACATTTACTTTGATGCTGACATAACTTGTACAAATTTAAACAAATACACTATTTTTTCATGATTTTGGTGTTTTTTAGGTGTTCTCAAAAGGGGAAAGCTTCACAATCATGGGATGAGGTAGTTTGGGAATTTTAGTAGTTATTAACATCAAATAAATTAAATATTATATTATATAGGTGATCAAACCATGCCCATTTTTCAAGGTAGTCTAGAATATGCCCAAAATGAGACTAGGTGGGAAGGCCATTTCTTGGTTTACATAATTCCACAAGGTATCAAGACCCAAAAATTGGAATGGAGGATAGTGATGGACTATGGAAAGTTAATCAAATGATTTTGAGTTATTTAAAATGTGTTTCTAAATTTTGGATCAAGAAAATAGGGTCCTAAGCAAGGAGGCCTAATTGAGGCCTAATTCAAGAGAGAGAAATGCAGAAAAGATGGACTTACACTTAGATTTAGGGGATGAAATTTTATATGAAGATATAAATCCATAATTTGTCCTATAATATTCCATTGGTTTCTCAATATAATTTTTACAACTCCATACACAAGGAGGTTTATAGGTTTTTAAGGCTACAAGAGAACTACGCCTAGTGAAGGCTTAAAGATCAAAACAAATTCTTAGGAGTTGGTGTAAGAAACAAAATGTTTTTTTTTAGCCTAATAATATATTTGAAGATAATTCATGAAGTTTGGAAGAGTTGAAGAAGATTCACTTGAGTTTTGGTCCACTTGGACCAAACTAGGCATGGGAAATGAAGAGCTACAAGACACCTATGCACATGAATGATGGAATAGTAGGTCAAAGGATTTTTTCAAGTAATTTCAGATGTTAAATGAGTTGTTTTAAATTATTTAAAAGTTAATTAATGTCTATAATTTTCATTTATCACTCTTTTCATGCAAAGAAGGGTAGTTTTCAAGATGCTAGTCAAGGTGTCAAGCAAGTTTGTAACCCCCACACCACTTGGAAGGTTGGATATGCTTTAGGAGTGAGAAACATGGCCTTGGAGGTCTTATTTTACTATCTTCATAACTCCCCATCTATTTTTAACTCTCATATACACTTTTTTGAGACCAACACCTCCCCATATTTTTTTTTGAAAAGGGGACCCCTATGATTGTTTCTAGGACTTCTATATCCTAGAATAAGTGTGAAAGATTGTTTGATAATGTTTTTAATGTTGATAAAAATTTGTCTTAAAGTTTATTAATTATAGGTTCCATGAAAGAAGTCAGGGTTCTCAAATAATAAACCCTAGTGGTTTGAATTTAAACATTCATGGGAAAATCTAGTAAGAAATTTTATGCATTATTAGCTTTTCACTTAAAGTCATGCATTTTGCAAATCTAACACTTTACGCTTGTTCACTGGATTTGATCCAATGGTGCATAAATATTGAAGTCTTTTAGAAAGGCATATATTTAATGATTTGGGCCCCAATAAGGATCCAATGGTGATCACTGAATCTAAGATTTTAAATCTAATGGTGAAAATTAAATTTCATTATCTTAAATTTGATAGGTTCACTCCCATAATTTGACGTCTATGAGAACGTATTTGACATGACTGAACCCATCAAATTTAACCCAAACAATCCCCAAATCCCTAACAACTCTTGAAATATTTGTACATGGCATTCAATTATTAGATCAATAAAATCTATTATCGTAAATTTTATAGGCTCACTCCCATCATTTGACATCTATGAGGATGTATTTGACATGACCAAACCCATTAAATTTAACCTAGATAATCCTTGAATCCTTAGGAAATCTTTAAATATTTTCACATGGAATTTAGATATTTGATCAATAAAATCCATTGTATTAATTTGATAGGTTCATCCCGATCATTTGACATCTGTGATGACATATTTGACATGATTAAACCCATCAAATTTAACCTAGACAATCTCTGAATCCTTAAGAGCTCCTAAAATATTTGCACGTGGCATTCAGTTATTGGATAAATAAAATAAATTGTCTTAAATTTGACAAGTTAAATTTTGTCATTTGACATCTACAAGGACATATTTGACATGATCGAACCCATCAAATCTAACCTAGACAATCCCTGAAGCCATATGAGCTCCCAAAAGCTTTGCATGTGGCATTCATTTATTAGACTAATAAATTCCATTGTCTTATATTTTATAGGTTCACTCCCATAATTTAAAATATACTATGATGTATTTGATGGGATTTAACCCATCAAATTTAACCTAAATAATACTTGAAGCCTTGGGAACTCCATTGTCTTAAATTTGATAGGTTCACTCCTATCGTTTGATGTCTATGAGGACATATTTAACATGACTGAACCCATCAAATTTAACTTAGAAAATTTTTAAAGCCTAAGAAAATGGGGAATTTATAAAAAAACCTTTTAATAAATTCTTATCTTTTGACAAATACAAACTTAGTATATAAAGATCTTAGCCTAAGTCCTTTTGTGTTTTTTAAACATAAAATTCTAAATGATGTTTTTAAGCCTAGGATTCATATAATCATGGAACTAATTAAAAGGTAATCATCTTATAGGATCTAATGATAATCACTTGTTTTCTATATTTGATCCAACAATGCATCGATCCTGAAGCCTTTTTAAAAAACATGTGGTTAATGATCTGGACCTAGCTAAGATCCAATGGTGATTGCTTGTTCACTAGATTTAATCCAAATGTGTGATGAAGTTGAGGGATTTCAAAGGCCTTAATAGATTGAAAGATGGAATAATTAGTGAGTTTAAAAATCAAGAGACTAATGAAATGTAAGGACCTAGATTTAGTCTTTCAAATTAAAATAAAGAGGACTTTTGAAAGCTAACGGCTAGCCTTCAACTAGCATTTATGAAATTTACCATGAAAGGCATGGAACCCTACCACATAGGCTCCACATAAACATGGAGGATCAAAATGAAATATAACCTATGTTTTATAATGTAGAAGACATTAAAATGAGGTCCCATCAAATTTGAGGAACATATGAAATCAAGAGTTAGATATTTGTGCCATTAAAGCTAAAAATATTGAACCCTCTATAAAGGACTAATGTTAGTTCAATCGATCACATAGCAATCAAAGTAAGTGAAACTTGAATTTAGATAAAGTGCCTTAGTGAGATATTTGTTTTCATCAACTATAATTTAGTGTAATCATTGGCAGTGGGTAGGCAATAGATGAAAATTGAAGTAGAGCTTTACCTAACTTCAGATGGTGAAGGAAGGGTCTTTAGAGACATAGAGTTAGATTTAAAAGCCTTGAATGTACATTGAATTAGAAATAGGTTTGAATTATTTTTATTTATATAGGAGTTGTAACCAATTTCCCAATAGGAAAAGAGGAATGCTATGGTGCACCAAAGATATAAAGACCTAGTATCAATTCAGTTGGTAAGCCTTCACCATCTAGCTACTAAACCAGAGGTAATGCATTACATCAACCTTCTTATTCCTATTTTTTTTACTACATAATAGATGGAGAATATATTATTCATGATGGAGAATGGATTATTCATGAATATAATGGATTATTCCCAAAACATGGATTCAATCCTCTCACCTTAGTTAATCCAAGGTTCTCATATTTTTAAGACCCCTAATCATGAGATTCTTATTATCCAATTTAGGGAGGGTGTTAGGGTAGCTATGAATTTATTGAATAGATCCTTTGGTTCCTTTTCTACTACTTATTTGAGTAAGCTCTAGGTATCTTATTTTAATTTCATGTTGAAGTGAAACTTAATCCCTCCCATTAGAGACCTAATAAGTTTTTTCTTGGCCAAACAATTTACAGCCATCAAGAGAAAGACTTCCAAGCAATTATTTATGATTTCTTACCTCTTAGATTCAATATTAGCATCTGAAATTGGTCCCCTGATAGTTGAACTACCATTTCCCATCATTACTCAAAATTACATATTTTCAAATATAGGAATCACATGCAATTCATATGTGATGGTATCTTCCCAGTCATTTTGAGGCAATCACTAGTATCCCTATGCCCAAGCTTCATCCTCTAATCAAAAGACAAGTGGATACCATAGGGGATGTATGGTCCTATCCATATTTTACTATAAAAAGGATAGAAGTAATCATGGGACAACCATATAGATTGCCTATATATGTTCCTAGTAAGCTTACAAATCAAGAAATTGTTTATCAAATCATCGAAGGAATGGATTAGCACTGCAAGAAGAATAAGAAAGCTCGGGTTCATCCCTTTCTATTATACATTAGTAGAATTATAGTTAAGGATTGGAAATAGCTAAATATCATGGTTATGCATAGGAACTATTTTGATTTCCAACTGGATGATCTTAAGATGTGGGACCCCAATGATATAGTGGCTAACCATATTCAGGATAAAAAGGTCTCAATAAATGAGTAAAAACACCAACTAGGTGTGAGAGATGATATTTACACAAAGGCAAGGAACTTTGAATAAGTTTTGTCTAGGTTTGAAAACTACAACATCAAATTGAAACATAGGCTAGTCAAGGATAATAAGCCCTCAGGAGAAATATGTCAACTACATCCCTTGCATTATCACTTGTTGCTAGGACCATCTGTGACTACACATCAAGAGCCAGTTATCGAAGGACAATCTTTTGAGCCTCAATGGAAAGAATTGACAAAGTCATCCTAGGTTGGGAAACTTGAGGATGTAAAGAGAAAAGGTAAATATGTGATTCAAGAGTCCAACATAGAGCATAGACTTGGTGAAGGTCCCCAAAATTAAGCATCCCCACCAAGGCCTTCTTCCCCAATAGAGTTTATTAGCATGATTACTTTGGAAACTGGAGAAGTAATGGAAAGTGACCTTATTAATATCATAACTTCTTATGGTTTTATAAGGAAGAGGATCCATCTGAGGAAGTAGGTAAAAAATTAGTTCCATTCGACAGAGGAAAGAGAGAGGTAGAATTGAATTTAGTTCTTTTAGCTCCAAGAAAGAGGCCTAGGTTAACTTTCACTCACCCTACTAGTGAAATTAACCTCTTCAATGATGAGAATATTATTCATGGACCAACTATTTCTGATTGGTTTATTTATGGGAAGTTGTAAAAGATCCCATCTCTTTCTCCTTCACTAGCTTTAACTCAAGTTGACATGGATGTTTAGGATAATGTCAGGCCTTAGATTTAAGATATTTTGAATAAACAAGCATAAAGAAGCATCCATATCCTTCACAACAAGGAAATCCAAGGGATTGATACCTTAGGGGCCTCTAGGAGTTTAAATGTAGAGATTCCTAAACATTCACAGGTAAAGGAGTCTAACCCTCAGTTCCTTTTCAAATACAAATACATCAACTCTTGAGAGAGTAGTGACCAAGAAGGTTACTATTGGTACTGAGGAGTTCACCTTTCAGAAGGTGGAACAATTTGTGAGTTTAACTCTTATTCCAGGGTAGGAAATATGGGAGCATCCTATATTTCAAGAAGATGTGGCTAGTATGGTAATAGCCTAATCAATAATGACCTTGGATAGAGTTTAGGGAATGAAATAGAGGATTTTCAACTTGGAGAAAGAAAAATAAGATTTAGAAGCTTAGGTCTTCCTTTCAATTCCTGATTATGCATTTCAAGCATTGAATAAATCTTTAATGGATGCATTTGAGAATTTGAAAAGCATCAAGATTAGATCGAGTGCTTTAAACCATCAAATTGAGATGGCACAAGCCTTAATCACTCAATGGAAAAATTCTCAAGCTCAGATGGAGGAGATCATCAAGGTACATAAGACAAAGTAGGCCTTGGACTTCAAGATTATCAACCTTAGACATTTGGACATCTTCATGGTAGTTTTGGTGGATAAACAAGAGTATTTTATCACTTAGAGAAATGATGTCAATGACTTCATCAAGAGAGAAACAGGCTTGGTAGCTCAAATTGAAAAACTTTTGGGGAATCTATTAGATAACCCTTCTCAAACCACTACTATAGCCCTGATTAGTGATGAATAATTCAAGGAAAAAAGTTAGTGTTCACATCCAAGGCATCAGAGATAGTAAAGGCCATTCAGCTAAGGAGATCCAAAAGATCCTTGACATCATCATTTCTATAGGGAAGCAAATTATAAAAGCATAATGTATTGAGGAACTTGTATCTCAAGCTGATAATGAATTTGACAAGTTAGTAGATCAAGAAGAGGATTGTCTAATGAATCTTGTAGTGGATTTTGAACTAATCAAGGAGTAATATACCAAGGTGAAAGACTTCCTCAAATAAGGATAATTGAAAGGCCCACTAATGAAATTCCTAAAAGAATAATTTTTTGTAGTAAAGTATATGCTAGTCTGTTAGCATATACTCTTTCTTGTCAAGTTGGCATGTGACCTTACACATTGTATCTTTATATCAAAGATAGCTATCCTTATCCACATGTGGATATTTTTAAAGTTAACTAGTTAATTGCTGATGTTTCCTATAAATAGGTGGATGGTTACCATTTTTAAGAGATAGTTTTTAAGCAATCGTATACGAGGAACATTTAATACAACTAAGGAATTCTGAAAAGATTGTCTAGATAGTTTTGTTAAATGTCTATGTTACCTCTTGATTGCAGATAGTCATCCTAAATTTGAATGATTCTTTTTGTTTTGAGTTACATTCTTTGTCATAGGATTGTTAATTTTTGATAAATACTAAATTGAATTTAAAAATCTCAAGTATACTTCATTTTACTTGTTCTATATTTGGATGTACTTAGGTTATTCAGATCATAATAGAAAATCTTTAAAGTAAATTTGGTTCTTACTTATGATTCATATTTTTCCTTTGAATAATGCCTGATTTGAGATATAATTTGAGATTATGCTATTTTATAACATACATGGGTTTAAATGTACTCAAAGTAATTGGAATTTTGTCATAATATTTGAGATGAAAACTTACAATCATGTTTCTTTCTTACTTTACCCTTCTCTTTTCTTATTTTTATCAAGATTCATTCTATCTTAAAGATCATTGTTAATACTCATTTATTTTAGCTTCTAAGTCATCAAAAACTATTGAATATATAAAGATTTAAGCCTTGGCGGCTCCCAACCACTAAATCAAACAAATATTGTGGACAGTTCTCATACTCTACTTCTATTTCTACCACATACATCATTGAATTGTCACAAATTGTAACTCATGCCTTGGATTTTTAAATCCTAAAATGAGTAGTGTTGATCAACATTATAGAGCACCTATGGTGCATTTTAAATCATCAACAAGAGAAGCTCTGTTGGTGGTAAGAGGGCCTCATTAAAAATACTTAATATCTTTTAGGTGTATTTGGTCAAAATTACTCTACATTTTGCATGATTATGTTTCTTTTAGCATAAATTATGTAAAGATTGGTGACCTTTGCAGAAATACATCTTTTGTTGCTAAGAATTTATTAGTATTTGGAGTTAGTATGGCTTATTTTTTTCGAAATTGACAATTCTTTGACAATAAGAGGTTTATTTGAGTCATAAGTTGTAAAAATTGGTCATCTTTGCATAATTTAGTACATCTTTGAACTTGTTTAGTTAAACATTGATATCCTTTTTCCTCTTATGAATTTTTTTAAAAAAATTAATCTTAGTGTGCATATTATTTGTTTTTATTTATAAATTAATGTGTTACACCATGTTTTAAAATAGGATCCTTAATATTCAAGATGGAATTACCAAGGATTAGGACTAGATCACATTCAGAGACTAGAGAACCCTTGCTCAAACTAAAAATTCATAAAAGGACTAGGAAAGATAAAGGTAATAATAGGTATTCTAAATATCTACCATCATCACCTTTGCAATGGATTCTTGTGTTTTATCTTCATCCAAACATGGCATGGCTTGGAAGTTACCCTATCAATATACTAGGTATAGTTCATGATTTACAATGTAATCCCAAAAAATATTTGCCAATATTTAGTCCAACTAGTATTATGAATATTGAAGAACATGTTAAATATTTCAAAGTTATATTAAGACTATTAAATGTTATTCATGAAGATGTAGTATGTAGGTTTTTCCCATTTACATTCAAAGATGCTTCATATAAATGGTTCCTTAATCTGTCTAACAATTGTATTATCTCATGGAATAACTTTGACACTATTTTTATTGATCAATTTGGAAAGATCATAATCCCTTGTGTCATTTGTCAACAATTTACAACTATCAAGAGAGATACAAGTGAACCTATTAGGTCCTTTAATTCTAGGTTTCAAAATATGTTTATTCAAACCATGGATCCATATAAACCTAACAAAGCTTTAGCTTTGGAGGTTTATAAAGATTTTATTGACCCCATGACTTTTGTGTTTCTGAAGAGAGTCCTTCCACTTATCATCACATTAGATGAAGCCTATTTTGAAGTAGTGGTTATTAGTGACCAAATGTAACTACAAGGATAGATGGCTTATTCTATCCCAGATGTTAATCCTTAAATGCCTGCAATAAACCATTTCCCAAATAATAACCAAATGCTCTAGCATTAAATGGATTACTTGATTTGAATGTGTTGCCTACTAGTCATGCTACCCCTAATCAAAATTTAGGTTTCTTAAACCATCAAGTTACCAATGGATTTCATGATAATGACCATAAGGCTTTAATGCCTATTAGTGGCATTAAAAGTAACCAAGATCAACATTCTAAGGTTCCAAAAAATGAGAATGAGTCTATATTGAAAATGTATAGAAGCTTAACACTAATTTTATACAATTACAAAAACAAGTTGGTAATACTAGTGACAATTTTGGAAGGAAATCCACTTTTCAAAAGTTCAACAAGCCTGGGAATAGGTTTTAGAATGATAATTTCTATAATAACAAAGCTAATGAGCCTTCCTCTAGTACAAATAATATGGATATAAACCTCATTAGAATTACCTTACCAGATTACTATAGGGTGCATGCTACTTCTAATCATGGTGAGATTGATTGCATTGAGTTTTGTAAAGCCTTTGAATATTTTCAAGAAGAACTTGACACATTTGAAGTGGTTCCAAAAAAAGATGTTGCTACAAATTCTTTTGAATCTAAGCCATCTGAACAAGTGCATATGGTGGAAGTCTTTCAATTCCATTTGTTGGGGGATCAATCCAACAATAGATTACAATTATGACAGCAATAAACGTGAAATTAAACCAGATTGACAAGTAATTAGAATGATAATAGCAAGAACAAGAGATACAAGAAAACACCCTGAAAACTTGTATTAACAAACTCTTTACAAAAGGAATACAATTGAAGAAAGCTTCTTTCTTCCACACCTCTCCTAGATGTATAGATCTCTCAATAGATCTCTATTCCTCAAGAGCTATCTCTCTCAAGAATAATCAACTCCAACAAGCCTGGATTGATTCAATTCGGTACTGTTCTTCACACACCAATTCTTCTACAATACAATAAGCTAGGAAGATCTAATTCTTCATATAGAATTAGGAGACTTGAGCATGTACATCCAACAAACAGTTAAACCACTTAAACAAGGGCTCTAAAAATAGTAATGCTAATAATAGAGACGCGAGCTTGAGTCCACAACTCAAACTTATCATGCAAACACTCACTTCTATCCACGGAAATAGCTTTCTAGACACGCAGGTAACCGACGTCGGTTCCTGCTGCTTGTCTGTGACCGCCATCAGCTGATTCTCTGCCAACGTCGGCATCTCTGCAACTGCCTGTGACCGACATCGGTCGCTCTTGACCAACGCCAGTGTCTATGTAGACCCAAACCTAATAATGAATGCTCTTTGGTGAAGTTTTTAGCTCCACACCCTAACAATCTCCCACTTGGAGATAAACAGTTGCACCAGTACCTGTACAGCAACATCTTCTAGCTCCTCCATCTTCAACTCAATCATGAAGACCAATAGAAGTTGAATGAAGATTCAACTTCTCCTTTGTAACCGGCTTTGTTAGCATATCAGCAGGATTCCTATCTGTATGGATTTTCTCCAACTTCAACTCACCATCTTCCAATACCTGTCGTATGAAGTGATACCTTAGCTATATGTGCTTTGTTCTTGAATGAAAGGCTGAATTCTTAGCCAAATGGATTGCACTCTGACTATCACTATACAATCTGCAACTCTCATGCTCCCTACCAAGCTCATCCATGAACCGTGTCATCCATATCATTTCCTTGCTAGCTTCTGTGGCTGCAATATACTCTGCTTTTGTAGTTGACAAGGCAACAACCTTCTGCAACTTAGATATCCAACTAACTACCATTCCACCTACAGTAAATACATAACCTGTAGTGCTCCTCCTACCATCCAAATCACCTGCCATATCTGAATCTACATAGCCATGTAGAGAAGTATCTGAACCTCCATAGCACAAGTGCCTACTGCTGGTTCCTCTCAGATATCTAAGGATCCACTAAACTGCTTTCCAATGTTCCTTACCTGGATTGGCCATATACTTACTTACAACTCCCACTACTTGGGCAATATCTGGTCTAGTACACACCATTGCATACATAAAACTCCCTACTACGGAAGAATATGGAACCTTACTCATGTACTCTACCTCATCATATGAATTAGGACATTGTTCTTTACTCAACTTAAAATGTCCAGCCAAAGGTGTGCTTACCGGTTTAGCATCCTGCATATTGAACCGTTTCAACACCTTGTCCACATAATCTTCTTGAGACAATATCAACCTGTGATTTTTCCTGTCTCTCTTAATGCTCATGCCAAGGATTTTCTTTGCTGCTCCCAAATCCTTCATAGCAAACATTTAAGCTAATTTTACCTTAAGCTCTGAGATATCCTGCATGTGAGACCCTACAACCAGCATGTCATCTACATACAACAATAGAATAATATATCTACCGTTATCAAATCTCTTGAAATACACACAATGGTCTGATTGACACCTACTGTAGCCGTGCTCAGTCATAAACCTGTCAAATTTTAAGTACCATTGCCTAGGAGCTTGCTTGAGGCCATACAAGCTTTTCTTCAACCTGCACACAAACTTCTCCTTACCCTTGACCTCGAATCCTTCTGGCTGTTCCATATATATTTCCTCATCCAAATCTCCATGAAGAAATGTTGTCTTAACATCTAGCTGCTCAAGATGCAAATCCTCAAAAGCAACCAAAGACAATACAACCCTTATTGAAGTCATTTTAACAACAGGAGAAAAAATCTCACCAAAGTCAATACCTGGCTTTTGTGCAAATCCTTTTACCACTAATCTGGCCTTGTATCTCATATGTCCATTCTCACCTTCCTTCAACCTGTAGGTCCATCTGTTCTTAAGTGTTCTCTTACCAGCTGACAATTCAACCAAATCCCATGTTTGGTTTTCTCTTAAGGACTCCAACTCCTCAAACATGCCACGCTCCCACTCACTCTTGGACTCCACCTGTATTGCTTCTTCAAAACTCTCTGGTTCTCCACCATCAGTTAGCAATAAATAAAATAAAGAAGGAGAATATCTAATTGGAGGCTTACTCACCCTTTTTGACCTCCTAATGGGTGTCTGAGACTCGTCCACAACACGCCATCCACCCAAATTCTCTGACAGTGACCGACCTCAATCACCTGCAGACCTGTTACTGGTTGACGTCGGTTCTTCTTGACCGACCTCGGTACCTGTACGGCCGACGTAGGTCTCTATATTGCTGACTCCAGTTTCTGTCCTGCCGATGCCGGTTCCTGACCTGCTGACGTCGGTCTCTGTGTTTTCCTATAAGTGATTATTTCTTTTTCCCGTGAGCTCATCTTAGACTTTTACCTCATCCAATTCACCATTGCTCTGCTCAGATTGATTCAACTTCCTTAGCTGATCACAATACATCACTCTTTCATTGAAAACAACATCACGGCTCTTGATTACCTTGTTAGTTTCTAGATTCCACAATCTGTAACCAAAATCATCTGAGCCATAGCCAATAAACGTGCATCTCATAGACTTAGCATCAAGCTTCTTTCTATTTTCCTTATCTATATGCACAAAGGCTTCACAACCAAAAACTTTGAGATATGAGAGATCAACCTTTTTACCTGTCCATGCCTCTTCTGGAATACCACCATCCAGAGCTGTAGAGGGTCCTCTGTTAATCAGGTACACTGCAGTGTCAATAGCTTATGCCCAAAACTGTAAGGGCAAATCGGCATGCAATCTCATACATCTTGCACGCTCCATTATTGTCATGTTCATTCTTTCAGCAATTCCATTCTACTGAGGTGTCCTTGGAACCGTCCTTTGCCTACAGATTCCATGCATGTAACAATAATCTCTAAACTTATGACTGCAGAACTCACCGCCATTGTCTGATCTCAGGCACTTTAATCTTTTACCTGTTTCATTCTCAACCATAGCTTTCCAAACTTTAAAAGTATCAAATACATCAAATTTCTTTCTAATACAATAGATCCATACCTTCCTTGTGGCATCATCTATGAAGATACATAGTACTGAGATCCTCCAATGGAAGCAACCTGAGCCGGTCCCCACACGTCTGTGTGAACAAGCTCCAACTTGTGCCTCTTCTTAGTAGACCCAGTTTTGAGAAAACTAACCCTTTTCTGTTTTCCAAATACACAGTGCTCACAAAACTCTAGATCTATGCCTTTTAAATCTGAAAGCATACCTTTAGACTTAAGAATTGACATCCCCTTCTCACTCATGTGGCCAAGCCTTGAGTGCCACAATTTAGCATCCACATCTGAAGTAGATAATACAGAAGGAGATTTGTTAGTAACACAATTACACAAATAGAGAGTACCTTCTCTCTTACCTCTGGCCATAACAAGTGTACCCTTGGTCACCTTCCAAGATTTTGCTGTGAGAGTTATTGTACAACCCACATCCCCTAACTTTCTTGCAGAAATCAAATTTCTCTTCAAGCTAGAAACATGCATCACATCTCTCAACACCCATGTGTTTCTATTTTGCATCTTCAGCTGCACTTTACCTTTGCCAATTATTTTACAGGGCTCATCATCCCCTAGATACACTATTCCAAAATCTCCATGGATATAGTCACTGAAATATTCCCTGTTAGGAGTAGCATGAAAAGATGCACCAGAATCTAATACCCAAGATTCTATATTATTATGCAGAGAGAAAATTAAAGCATCCTATGCAATACCTGCAATCTTGGCTTCTTCCTTTCCTTCGTGCTGGCTGTCCTCCTTAGGCTTTGACCAACAATCTCTACTTATGTGCCCCATCTTTCCACAATTCCAGCATTGTGGCCTTCTGCCATTTCTAGATTTAGATCTGCCTTTCCCCTTTGATTTGGATCTTGCTCTGCCTTTCTTGCTCTTCTCTTTCTGCCTTCCCCTGCTCTCAAAACTTAAAGCGTTCCTGGATGCCTCTTCTGTGCTTTTCCTATGTATTTCCTCGTTCAAGATAACACTAACAACATCCTCTACTTTCAAAATATTTGATGCAGATGTAGTATTACTTACTGCCATTACTAAGCCATGCCGGCTTTCAGGCAAAGAACATAATATCAAAAGAGCTTTTATCTCATCATCAAACACTATATTTACTGAACTTAATTGATTCACAATACCATTGAAATCATTCAGATGAGTAGAAATAGATCCACCTTCATTCATATGCAAATTAAATAACTACTTCATAAGATATACCTTATTGGAAGCTGAGGGTTTTTCATACAAATTTGCTAACGTAGTCATCAACTCTACCGTAGACTTTGCCTATGATAAATTGGATATCACAGTGGATGCTAGACTCAGTCTTATAGAACCCAGAGCCTTTCTGTCAAGAACTTCCCATTCTTCATCCTCCATGTCTTTGGGCTTCTTTGCAATACCTCCTAATGGTAAGTAGAGATCTTTCTGATACAGATAGTCCTCTATTTGCATTCTCCAGTGTTGGTAATTTTTGCCATTGAACTTTTCCATTCTCAATTTACTTTCATCTGCCATTGCTTCTCCCACTCAAACAGAAATCCCTGCAGAAACTCTTGTGAGAACCTGTAATCAATACACACTACATAGATCTGAACCACCTGTTAGTGAACTTGAACTTTGATACCAATTATCAAGCTCTAAACCTGTAACCAAGGCTCTGATACCACTTGTTGGGGGATCAATCCAATAATAGATTACAATTATGACAACAATAAATGTGAAATTAAACCAGATTGACAAGTAATTAGAATGATAATAGCAAGAACAAGAGATACAAGAAAACACCCTGAAAACTTGTATTAACAAACTCTTTACAAAAGGAATACAATTGAAGAAAGCTTCTTTCTTCCACACCTCTCCTAGATGTATAGATCTCTCAATAGATCTCTATTCCTCAAGAGCTATCTCTCTCAAGAGCAATCAACTCCAACAAGCCTGGATTGATTCAATTCTGTACTGTTCTTCACACACCAATTCTTCTACAATACAATAAGCTAGGAAGATCTAATTCTTCATATAGAATTAGGAGACTTGAGCATGTACATCCAACAAACAGTTAAACCACTTAAACAAGGGCTCTAAAAATAGTAATGCTAATAATAGAGACGCGAGCTTGAGTCCACAACTCAAACTTATCATGCAAACACTCGCTTCTGTCCACGGAAATAGATTTTTGGACACGTAGGTAACCGACGTCAGTTCCTGCTGCTTGTCTGTGACCACCGTCGGCCGATTCTCTACCGACTCGGCGTCTCTGCAATTGCCTGTGACCGACGTCGGTCACTCCTGACCGACGCCAGTGTCTGTGTAGACCCGAACCTAATAATGAATGCTCCTTGGTGAAGTTTTTAGCTCCACACCCTAACACCATTTTCAAGAGGATAATGCGATTGCAAATATTCTTGAGGAAATTCAATCATTCCAACAATTTTTGAAGACATATCCTTTGATAAATAGGAAATAAAAACAACCATTGAGTACCTCTACCCCTCCTAACAATTATGGAACCCCTCCAGACACTATATCAAAGAATAGTTCTAAACCCCCTAGAGGAAGTTCTTCTAAGCTAACTATTGATCCTCTA
The DNA here is from genome assembly GCA_037957365.1 of Torreya grandis. Lineage (NCBI taxonomy): Eukaryota > Viridiplantae > Streptophyta > Pinopsida > Cupressales > Taxaceae > Torreya > Torreya grandis. Next base: position 807,584 of record JARHVA010006605.1, read on the forward strand.
AGTAAAACTGGCTACAATATTGTGGAGGATATGAAAAGGATTAAAGCCAATATCACTCTACATGAGCTAACTCAGATCACAAAAACAAAGAGATTTACTCTTGGAATCTTTGTCTGAAAATTTTGGGAAGCCCCCTAAGAATGATAGTGCAAATGTAATTATCAAGTAATCAAAGCAGAGTCTCCACCTTTATTACTTATAGTTAGGATATTTGGAAAGAATGTTCATAATTGTATTTTAGATTCTAGAGCCTCAACCAACATTATGCCTACTGGGATATGTGAACAACTCAAGTTAACTCTAATCAAGTATGATAGGGTAATCACTTAGCTGGATAAATATAGAGTTAAGGTTATAGGAGAATTATTGAATGTGCATATATAGTTGGTTAGTGAACTCAGGGTTCAACAATTCACTGATATCTAAGTGGTAGAAATGCCTAGTGATTATGGATTGCTTTTGAGTAGAGAATAGACTAAGGCCTTAAATGGCTATATATCTACTAATTTCTCACACTTGTGGATTCCTTGGAAATGTGTGCCAAATCAAATAAGAGTGGAAAGGGAACCTCAAATGAAACACATGATATCAAAATATAATGTTGTTAATGAAAGGGTAAATTTCTTGGATTCTGATTTAGGAGTTTTCACTTTGGAAATTGCAAAAGAACTAGTTTTTAAGAGTTTTCAAATTTTTGGTTTGTGGAAGTTATACATTGATGGTGCCAAGTGAAAATTAGGATCATGAGCTGGTATTGTAGTTATGGATCCTTCAAAAAAGAAATACCATGCAGCTTATAAGTTACAATTTCCTTGCACCAATAATTTAGCTAAGTATGAGGCTCTCATACTTGGATTATAGTTTTCCATTAAGCACAAAGTTAAGGAACTCCTTATCTATGGAGACTATAAATGTGTGGTTAACTAAGTGAGGAGTAAATACCAGTGCAAATTATCTTACTTAAAGAAATATAAGTTTAGGGTGTGGGACTTGATTGAATCTTTTGATGCCTTCAACATCTTAATTGTTCCAAGAGAAGAAAACAAATTTACTGGTGAGCTTGCCTTTTCTACAACTAACCTCATGCCTAGTCATGATTCTCAAAGCATTAGTATTGAGCTAGTACCATGTCCTTTAGTTCTTGACAATGTAAACCATTTCCAAGTTTTCAATGATGATCAACAAATCGTATATTTTTTAACTAATTCTAGAGATTTTAAAGGTCACATTATTGATGAGGTTGATGAAACTTTTCCTAAGGAGGAACTTAATGGTAAAATCATGTAATTAAGTGACAATAAGATACCTAAAGGGATGATTTAATTGGAAAGATTATTTGATCTTGACAAGATTTTTGAAGCAACTAAATAGCCTAAGGTAAATGGTAGAGATTATCATGTGATGAACCTTGGTCCATATGATCTGCCCCAAATGGTGAATATAGGGAAGGATTGCATTGAAATGGAAAACAAAAAATCTAAAGAGTTTCTTAAAAAATACAAGGATGTAATTGCTTGGTCTTATGAAGATTTGAAAATATTTTACCCAAGCGTCATTACTCATACTATACCTCTTCAAGAAGGTTGTAAACCTTTTAGACATAAGCAAAGGCTAGTCAACCCTATTTTATAACCCATCATTTTTAAAGAATTCAAGAAGATATTGGATGCAAGGATAGTGTTTCCTATTATACATTCCACTTAGGTGGCAAACCTAGTCCCAATTAGAAAAAAGAATGGAGAAATAAGATTGTGCATAGATTTTTGGAATCTGAATAGAGCATCTAAAAAGGATAATTATCCTTTACCTTCTCTAGACCAAGTTATCCAAACTATTTCAAGATCTTCCATGATGTCATTTTTGGATATAACTAGGTGCTTGTTGCTCTAGAGGATAGGATGAAAATAAATTTTACTACTAAATGGGGAACATATGCTTACAAGAGAATGCCTTTTGGATTAATTAATGTAGGGGAAATTTTTCAAAGGGCCATGGACCATGATTTTCAAGGTTTAGTGGGAAAGTGTATCATCATATATATATGGATGATCTTATAGTATTTTCTAGAAATAGATAAGAACATTTCATACATTTGAGACAAGTATTTGATAGATGTAGAAAGTATGGTGTATCTCTTAACCCCAAGAAAATTATATTTTGTGTCACTGAAGGAAAATTATTGAGACATACCATTACCAAAGATGGTATTTTTGTATATCTTGATAGATTAGAGGCCATTTCTAAAATTGGGTTGTCTAATAGTCGAAAAAAACTTAAGTCATTTTTTGGCAAGATTAATTTTGTGAGGAAGTTTATTTCAAGCTTCACTGATATTGTCAAACCTTTGAATGATATGCTTAAGAAAGATGCTATAATTTCTTAGAATGAATAATCTAAGAAAGCCTTCACTAACATTAAGAAGGTAATCACTGAAGCTCCAGTCCTCATGAGTCTCAATTTCTCAAAATATTTCTATCTATATTTGTTTGCTTCTGAGACTACTATGGCTGCAGTGTTAACTCAAAAAGTTGATGAAAATGATTATCCTATATCTTTCATGAGCATCAACTCCAAAAATGTAGAAGTGAATTATTTTATGATTGATGAGCAATCTTATGCATTGAAGGTAATAAAAAAATTTAGACATTACCTCCTTAGAAATAAGGTACATGTCATATTACCTAATCTAGCTATAAAGCTTATGTTGAGTCAGAATGAGCTCAGAGAAAGAAGAAGCAAGCAGATGGAAATTCTAAAAGAATATCATATAGAAATGAAAATAGATAAATTAGTGAAATGTCAAGGTTTCATTCAGATGATCGCTAGTCTTGACCCAAAATTCCATGTCATGCAATTAAATCAATGAAATTTCTAACCCAATGAGTGGTATGACTCTATTATCCATTTACTTGTTAATGGTGTTTGTCCCCCAGGATTTATAAGAGAATAAAAGAGATCCTTGAGGCTCAAATAATCTCATTACCTCATCAAGAATGGAATCTTGTATAGGAGGAACTTTGAGGGAGTTTATTTGAGATGTGTGTCCAAAAAAAAAAGCAACTTGGATTATGACTACTTTCTATGAGAAGCTAGGAAGTGGACAACGTTCAAGAAGAACCACAGCTCACAATATTATCAAGGTTGGATATTATTGGCCCACCCTCTTCAAAGATTATTATAAGGATGTGAGGGAGTGTCATTCATACCATATTTTTAGCACAAAGGAGCCAAAGGAAGTCATGCCTTTATAACCCGTGATGGTGGATAAAACTTTTGTACAATGGGGATTAGAATTTATAGGAGTAATGATTCCCAATTATAATAAAGGTCATAAGTATGCCCTAACTTTTATAGATTATTACACTAGGTGGACTAAGGCAATAGCCACTAAGTAATATAGAATAGAATAGGTGATCAATTTCTTAGAGAAAAATATGTGTACCAGATTTAGAACCCTAGTTTATTTGGTTTGTGACAATGGATCTATATTAATTTCTATTGAAATGATGTAATGGGATTATTACCAAGGCATTTCACTCAAGTTTTATTATAATTAATAACCTTAAGTAAATGGTGTTTCTAAATCCACAAACAAAATATGATGGATGCTATCAAGAAATATGTTGAAGATAGGCTAAAACATGGCATAAACTTCTTAATTTTGCATTATGGGCAAATTGAATCAGGATCAAACAAGCTCTCAAGGCTTCACAATTTTTGTTGGTATATGGTTAGGATCCTATCTTTCCCATCACCTTGAATTTTTCTACGTTCACATTCATGCAATAATACATAGAGGACATTCAAGAACTTGCTAATTCTAGGCTATTAAACATTATTCAAATATAAGATGCTAGAGAAAAGGCATTTACAAAATTCAACAGACAATAATCAACCGTGAAAAGATGGTTTGATAAGAGATCCAAAGTGAAGGTATTTAGGTAAGGAGACTTAGTCCTTTGGGACAAATCACTAAAACTTAAAGTTAAACATGGTAAGTTCACCCCTTTATGAATTGGTCCATACCAAATTGCAAAAATATTAGGTAACAACACTTTCAAGTTAAAAAATCTCAAAGGATCATATTTTACTTTACCCAAAAATGGACAATACCTTAAGTATTACTTTTTCACTGATCCATCAGTGGTCTTCATGGAGTGAATGTGTAATATTGTTAAAGTTAGAATAGGTAGGCTAGTTAGTTCCCTTTCTTGCTTTGTTTTTTCTTCCTTACTGGGCTTGTATATATTTGTTTTGTTTGCATTTTGTTTTTTCTTTCTTGGTGGTGTTCCTTGGTTGTGGTAAAGTCTCATGGTATTTTGTTTTGGTTTAGAATTTCTCAAAAGGGTGGGTATAAATCTTACAAAATTGAACATGGATGGAAATAAATCAGTATGAAGCAACCAGGGGTATTGGTATAAATTGGTATAGGAATTTATTTTCCTACAAACATTTAAACCTTATTCTACATCAAAACTTAGTTTTAAGAAGAATCATATGTATACAATGTGAATTTAGTTTATTAAATCATATTCATGCTTACACTCAAAACACATCCTTGTCATGGACTACAGTTTCAATTAAAGGAGAGTATCCTAATGCTAGAGCATTTGAACAAAGCCTTAAAACTAGGCTATATTGGTTTTCAACCTTTGAAAAAGGACCTAGAAAATGTAATAAAAAAATCATTACAAAATCTATGGAAATAGAAGCAAAAGTGACTCAGGTAATCTCCACCAAGGCTATGGATGCTTGGTTGGCAGTGGAGAAAGACCTTGAGTGGAACTGAAGGTATCTCTATCAGGGCTATAGATGTATGGCTAGCAGTAGAGCAATGCCCAAGCCTCCCCTGAATTAAGAGTTATTATTCTTAAAGAATATCTAAATCACTCAAAGTTAAGTGTAATGGACCAAAATGATATGAACTTAGACATTGTTTCTTGAAATTCAAGACAAATAGTAAGTGGAATCAAAACACACACTACATGTTTATGTTTTAATATCTAAATTTAAATTTTATACATAAGGAACTTGTTTCAACTGAAATTTGATTCAGGAGAGAGTATATGTCCAAAAAGGGATATAAAATTCATGTACAAGTTTAAACTAGAGCCCTATGCTCCAACATAGTACTATGTTACCCCTGTGAGTCACCATTTGTTGAGACCAACACCCCCATCTTTATTTTTTCAAAAGGGGTCCCTTGTGATTGTTTCCATAACTTCTATATCCTATAATAAGTGTGAAAGATTGTTTGATCATGTTTTTAATGTTGATAAAAAAATCATCTTGAAGGTTATTAATTTCAAGTTCCATGGAAGAAGTCAAGGTTCCCAAATAATAAACCCTAGCAGTTTGAATTTAAACATTCATGGAAAAATTTAGCAAGAAATTTTATGCATGATCAAGTTTTAACTTAAAGTTTGTGCACTTTTGTAGATATATCACTTTACGCTTTTTCTCTATATTTTATCTGATGGTGCATCAAGCTTGAAGTCTTTTAGAAAGGCATATAGTTAATGATTTAGGACCCAATAAGGATCCCATGGTGATTACTTGATCAAAGGTTTTAAATTTAAATGTGAGAATTAAATTTCATTATCTTAAATTTGATAGGTTTGATCCCATCATTTGACATTTGTGAGGATGTATTTGACGTGACCAAACCCATCAAATTTAACCCAGATAATCCCCAAAGCCTTGGGAACTCCTAAAATTTGTATACATAATATTTAGTTATTAGATTAATAAAATCCATTATCTTAAATTTGACATGTTCACTCTCATCATTTAAAATCTATGAGGATGTATTTGACATGACCAAACCCATCAAATTTAACCCAAATAATCCCCAAATCCTTAGGAGCTCTTGAAAGCTTTGAACTTGGCATTTAATTATTGGATCAATAAAATCCATTGTCTTACATTTGATAGGTTTTCTCCCATCATTTAACATTTATGAGGACATATTTGACGTGATTAAACCTATAAATTTAACCTAGATAATCCTTGAAGCCTTCGAAGCTCTTATAAGCTTTGCATGTGGTATTCAATTATTAGATCAATAAAATCCATTGTCTTAAATTTGATAGGTTTTCTCCAATCATTTGATGTCTATGAGGACATCTTTAATGTGATCAAACCCATCAAATTTGACCTAAAAAATCCCTAAAGCCTTATGAGCTCCTAAAAGCTTTAAATGTGGCATTCAATTATTGGACAATAAATTCCATTGTCTTAAATTTGATAGGTTTAATCTCATCATTTGATATCTATGAGGATGTATTTGATGGGACTGAACCCATAAAATTTAACCTAGATAATCCTTGAAGCCTTGGAAACTCCAATGTATTAAATTTGATAGGTTCACTCCCATCATTTGACATCTACGATGATGTATTTGAAGTGATTGAACCCATCAAATTTAACTTAGAAAAATTTTAAATCCTAATCAAAGAGGACATTTATAAAAAAAAATTTAAGAAATTCCTAGCTTTTTATGAAGACAAACTTAGTATATAAAGATCTTAGCCTAAGTCATTTTGTGTTTTTTAAACATAAAATTCTAAATGATGTTTATAAGCCTAAGATCCATATAACCATGGAAATGATTAAAAGGTAAGCATCTTGTAGGATCCAATAATGATCACTTGTTTACTAAATTTGATCTAATGGTACATCGAGCCTGGAGTCTTTTAAAAAAAGAATGTATTTAATGATATGGCCCTAGCTAGGATCAAATGGTGATCACTTTTTCACTGATTTAATCTAATGGTGTAATGAAGTTGAGGAATTTTCAAAGGCCTCACAAGATTGACACATTGCATATTTAGTGATTTTTAAAATCAAGAGATCAATGAAATGTAAGTATCTAGATTCAATCTTTCAAAGTAAAATAAAGAGGACTTTTGAAAGCTAATGGCTAGCCTTCAACTAGCATTTATGAAATTTGTCATGAAAGGCATAAAACCCTACCACATAGGCTCCACATAAGTATAAAGGATCAAAATAAAAGACATCCTATGATTGATAATGCAAAAGACATGAGAATGAGATCCCATTAAATTTGAGGCATGTATGAAATCAAGAGTTGGATATTTTCACCATTAAAGCTAAAAACCCTAAACCCTCTATAAAGAAGGACTTAAGTCAGTTGAATTGATCACATAGTAATCAAAGTAAGTGAAACTTGAATTAAAAGCAAGTACCTTAGTGAGATATTTGTTTTCATCAACTACAATTTAGTGTAATCAATGGTGATGGGTAGGCAATAGATGAAAATTAGAGTAGAGCTTTACCTAACTTCAGATGGTGAAGGAAGGGTCTTTAGAGACATAGAGTTAGATTTAATATCCTTGAATGTACATGGAATCTGAAATTGGTCTAAATTATTCTTCTTTATAGAGGAGTTACAACCAATTTCCCAAGAAGTGAATAATAATGCTATGGTACAATAAAGATATAAAGACCTAGTATTAATTTAGCTATTAGGCCTTCACCATGCAACTACTAAACTAGAGGTAATGAATTGCATCACCCACTTTGTTCCTATTTTTTGTTGACTATAGAATATATGGAGAATGGATTATTCATGAAGTGTCAAGAAAGTTGCATGTATATCTCCCATGGCCTTTGAGGCTTACTATAAGCTCCCTTTGCCTCATGCCAATCTCCCATCCTTGAGAAAATGGAAAACTTCCCAAAACTTGGATTCACTCCAATCACCTTGGTAATCTAAGGTTCCCATGTTTTTAGGACCCCTAATGGTGATATTCATGTTTCCCAATTTAGGGAGGGTGTTAGGGTAGCTATGAATTTATTTAATAGAGACTTTGGTGCCTCTTCTACCACTTATTTGAGTAAGGTCTAGGTATCTTATGTCCATTTCATGTTGGAGTGAAACTTAACCCCTCTCATTAGAGACTTAATAAGTTTTCTCTTGGCTACAAAATTGACAACCATCAAGAGAAAGACTTCCAAGCAATTCTTTATGATGTCTTACCTCTTAGATTCACTCCTAGCCTCTATTAATTTCCCTAGCATCTGAAATTGGTCCCTTGATGGTAGAACTACCATTACCCATCATTACTCCAAATTACATATTTTCAAATATAGGAATCATATGAAATTCATATGTGATGATATCTTCATAGTCATTTTTGAGGCAATAACTAGTATCTCTATGCCTAGGCTTCATATTCTAATCAAAAGACAAGTGGAGACCATAGGGGATGTAAGGTTCTATCCATATTACACTGTAATAAGGATAGAAGGAATCATGGTCTAGCCACATAGTTTGCCTATATATGTTCCCAGTAACCTTTTAAATCAAGAAATTGCTTATCAAATCATCTAGGGAATGGATTGGCACTACAAGAAGAATAATAAAGTTCAAGTTCATCCCTTTCAACTAGACATTGGTGGAATTATAATCAGGGATTATAAATAGCTAGAGATCATGGTGGTACACAAGAAATATTTTTATTTCCAACTAGATGATCTTAAGATGTGGGACCCCAATGATAGAGTGGTTAACCATAATTAGGATAAAAAGGTCCTAAAGGCTAAGTACAAACATCAACCAAGTATGGGAGATGGTATTTACATAAAGGCAAGGAACTTTAAAGAAGTCTTGTCTAGGGTTAAAGAATATAACATCAAATTAGAACTTAGGTTGGTCAGGGATAATAATATCTCAAGAGAAATATGTCAAATACATCCCTTGCATTATCACTTGTTGCTAGGACCATTTGGGACTGCACATCAAGAGCCAATTATTGGAGGGCAATCTTTTGAGCCTCAACAGAAAGAATTGACAAATTCATCCTAGGTTGGGAAACCTAAGGATGTAAAGGTAAAAGGTAAAGATGTGATTCAAGAGTCCAACATAGAGCATAGACCTAGTGAAGGTCCCAAAATTTAGGAATCCCCACCAAGGCCTTCTTACCCAATAGAATTTATTAGCATGATTGCTTTGAAAACATGAGAAATAATGGAAAGTGTCCCTATTAATATCATAACTTATTATTGTTTTGATAAGGAAGATGATCTATCTGAGGAAGCAAGCAAAGAAGTTTTTCCATTGGATAAAGGAAAGAGATAGGCAAAATTGGCTTTAGTTCCTCTAGCTCCAAGAAAGAGGCCTAGGTTGACTTTAACTCACCCTACTAGTGAAATTAGCCTCTTCAATGATAAGAATCCTATTCATTGACCAACATTTCTTTATTGGTTTATTTATGAGAAGTTGTAGAAGATCCCATCTCTTTTTCCTTTATTAGATATGACTCGAGTTGACATGGATGTTCAGGATAATGTCAAGCCTTGGATTCAGGATACTCTAAATAGACAAGTAGAGAGAAGCATCTAGATCCTTCATAATAAGGAAATCCAAGGGATTAATACCCTAGGGGCCTCTAAGAGTTCAAATATAGAGATTCTAGGATAGCCACATGTAAAGGAGTTTGACCCTCAGGTCTTTTTCAATACAGATACATCAACTCTTGAGAGAGTAGTGACCAAGAAGGTTAATGTTGGTACTGAGGAGTTCACCTTTCATAAGGTGGAACCATTTGTGGGTTTAACTCCTATTATAGGGTAGGCAGTACGGGAACATCATATATTTTAAAAATATGTGGCTAGTATGGTAATAGCCCAGTCAATAATGACATTGGTTGGAGTTCAAGGAATTAAATAGAGAATTCTTAACTTGGAGAAAGAAAAACAAGATTTGGAAGCTCAGGCCCTCCTTTCAATTCCTGATGATGTATTGAAAGTGTTGAATAAATATTTAATGGATGCATTTGAGAATTTAAAAGCATCAAGATTATATTGAGTGATTTAAACCATCAAATTGAGATGACACAAGCCTTAATCACTCAATGGTAGAATTCTCAAGCTCAGATGGAGGAGCTCATCAAGGTACATAAGACAAAACAAGCCTTAGATTTCTAGATTATCAAACTTAGACATTTGAACATCTTCATAGAATTTTTTATGGATAAACAAGAGGATTTGATCACATGGATAAATTATTCAAGGAATTCATCAAGAGAGACATAGGCTTGTTAGCTTGAATTGAGAAACTTATAGGGAATCTATTAGATAACCCTTCTCAAACCACTAATATACGCCTAATTAATGATGAATAATTCATGAAAAAGGTTGGTGTTCACATCCAAGGCATTAGAGAAAACAAAGGTCATTAGCCAAGGACAAGCAAAAGATCCTTGATATCATCATTTCTATAGGGAAGCAAATTGCAGAAGCACAATGTATTGAGGAACTTGTATCTCGAGTTGATAATGAATTTGAAAATTTCATAGATCAAGAAGAGGATTGTCTAATGAAGCCTCCAATGGATTTTGAACAAATCAAGGAGTAATATACCAAGGTGAAAGACTTCCTCAAATAGGGATAATTGAATGTCCCACCAATGAAATTCCTAAAATAATATTATTTTGTAAAGTATATGCTAGTATTTTAGCATATACTCTTTCTTGTCAAGTTGGCATGTGACCTTCCACATTGTATCTTTATATCAAGTATAATTGTCCTTATTTGCATGTGGATATTTTGAAATTTAACTAGTTAACCACCTATGTTTCATATAAATAGGTAGATGGTTACCATTTGTAAGAGATAGCTTTTAATCAATCGTATACCAAGAACATTTAATACAACTAAGGAATTCTGAAAAGATTGTCTAGATAGTTTTTTTAAATGTCCATTCTACCTCTCAATTGTAGATAGTCACCCTAAATTTGAATGATTATTTTTGTTTTGAGTTGGATTCTTTATCATAGGGTTGTTAATTTTTGCTAAATGCTAAATTGATTGTAAAAAACTCAAGTATACTTCATTTTATTTGCTTTGTATTTAGATGTACTGAGGTTATTTAGATCATAATAGCAAATCTTTAAAGTAAATTTAGTTCTTACTTATGATTCATATTTTTCCTTTGAATTTTGCCTGATTTGTGATATAATTTGAGATTATTCTATTTTATAACATAATTTGTTTCAAATGTACTCAAATTAATTGGAATTTTTCCATAATATTTGAGATGAAAACCTGCAATCATGTTTCTTTCTTACTTTACCCTTCTCTTTTCTTATTTTTATTAAGATTCACTCTATCTTAAAGATCATTGTTAATATTCATTTATTTTAGATTCTAGTCATAAAAAACTATTGAATATATAAATATTTAAACCTTTGTGGCTCCCAACCACTAAATCAAATAAATATTGTGGACAATTCTCATACTCTGCTTCTATTTCCACCACAGACATTATTGAATTGTTACATATTATAACTCATGCCTTAGATTTTCAAATCCTAAAATGAGTGGTGTTCATCAAAATTAAAGAGCACTTATGGTGCATTTAAAATCATCAACACAATTTTCTTCTTTTACCATACATTTATCTCTCTATCTTCACCATTCTCTATAAGAGCAAACACTTTTGGCTAAGTTTGTAAGATCCACATCTAGTTTAGAAAAGCCTTGATAGTTTGAATACTATATTTGCCTTTGAATAAATATTTTCAATATATTTTTTAGTTCAAAACTTCCTATCTATGTGTGTGAAGTAGTGCATAATGGAATTACAAGAGATAATCATTTATCCTTGTGTTAACTTTACTCTTTTATGTTTTGTGCAAGTAGTCTACTCTCTAACAGGTCATATGAAGTGTAGTTAGTGTCTTTTTCTATCTCTAAGTGTAAGTAATAGAATTAGTGTCTAAAATAATACCTCTTATTCATTCACATTGAGATGTACATTGTATATCACCTTCATGTTGTAAATACTTATGTTAGAGCAATCTAGGATGTTGAAGCTAGTCTTGTGAGTCATCTTTCATAGTGCAAGTATATGTAGTCTAGTGGATATCAACTTGTTTCATCACATCTTTATATTAGGTTCCTTTCATGTTGTTTATTTTTATTTTCATCCAAGCAATCAAGTAGTATAGGTGATAAGCTATTAAAGATAAATCTAGGGAGCTAGCCCTTAATTCTTGATGTTCTCCTCTAATATAGGTAACCCACAGGCTCAGAGGTAATACAATGTTTCACTCAATTTGAATAATGAATTAACTACCTCTCTAAGGTTTTAAAATTTATTGAAAACATTAACCTATATAATAATGCAATAATAATATAATTCTTAATATGATGTTAAAATACTAACTACTACCTCCTATATATACTCTACTTAATTATGGTTATTCCATAGACTGAACATACTAAAAACATATATAAATACAAAAAGATAATATGAAGGTATGTAAGCCATAATTCACCACACATGTCCCAAGATTCATTATAGGTAAGGACATAGTAAAGAATCAACCTATGTAATATTAGGGGAATTTAATGACTATTGCATATATTATTCATGTAGATGTATTTTTAATTAATTTTGATGACCATCACATTGAGTGTGCATGGTTAGTTGTGGTCATGTTGACTCAATTATCTATAATTTGGAGATTCCAGATAAGGATAGTTGATTCTACTCTAGTGGTTCTTCTTGGAAGGAACAACCATATTTTATGGTAGATGTACATGAAACACTTTCTCATAGAGTAGGACCTTATTCCATTTCTATATGGACATATTCCTACCCCTGTTGAATCTTTTAAATACAATGGCTAGGTTAACTCTTGTGATTATTTATATGGTCACTTATTGATGCATTTTTAATGGGATCTACACTACCATGTGGATCATATTAGTGTCTCCCCATTGTTTGGATCACTCTTTAGACTCTTTTTGGAGATCCTATTGAGATTTATATCACTCCACCTCCTCATATTTCTATTGTATCTTTAGAGACTATTTTACTCTCTCATCCTACTTCTATTTATTATGATGACACATTCCTAATGGATACTTTTATTCCTTCTATTGAACCACTACTACATGATCAGATTCTTTTAGACCTTAGTTATCCTTTTGTGAAATCTACATCTGATCTTATTTAGGATATTGCTCTTCCAGGTTAATCACATATTTTTACTTTAGATAAATATATTATTTTTAGTGAGAGCACAATTATTGAGAGCATTAATGACTTATCTCTTCTTATGGATACTCATTTTACGGATTCCTATGCTTCATCTGTAGTCTCTTCTTCAATTTCAAGAGTTGTTGATCCATGCTACATGCTTCACATGGATATTATTTTAGTGAATTTTCCATGTCCTTGTTTTTACAAGTTCATTTTAGTGGCATTACATTCAGTTTTTGTGCATGATCTTGCTAGACATATGCCACAATTTAGATTTGGACCATATTCATATATATTCATACTTTTTCCTTCATCTTCCATTACGAAATGGATAAAATTTTAGTACACTCATCATATTATTCCTCTAGCAAAGGGAAGGAACATTTTTTTGATTTAGATGGATCTTATTCAATATTAAAGTAGAGGATCTCATCATCGACCTTGGTCATTTTATGAGCTCTATTACAAGTATCTTTAGCATCTTCTATGGAGAATTCTTAGATTTACACTTGCTATGTTCTTGGGTACCTCATCAGGGCTTTGTGTTGGGACCATATTCTTCTACCCACCTAATCTACACTTGAGTGGGGTGTTAGTGTAGGATTTCTACCACTATGTGGTTTTACCTACATGTTCTAATTTGTTTGCTTAGGTTATTAATAGGTCATTAGGAGAAATGTAATTTAAGTCATTTTTAAATTATGAGTTGAGTTAATTACCTTTTTGGATGACCTAATTCCTCACTAGATAATGTACCTTCTTATGTACTTTTTGGCTAATGAATGAATGTTAATGCAAATTTTTATTTTGAAGATAAGCTTCTTTCTTTTGAGTTATTTTTTATATTTCACTACTCCATACAGATTAAACCTCATGCATTCAAACCTATCTAGTTTGATCCTTGATTGTGACCCACTATGACATTTCAAATGTAATAAGAATTCCAAAATAGATCCATCTTACTAAATTTTAGTTGAAAACAATAAATTATTTAAATATAACACCCTTTTACCTTCAAAAGCCTAGTATTTTATTGTAATATGTTTCCATAACTCTAATGTAATGGTTTAATTTCTCACTTTTGGTATCAAGTTATCTCTATAAAAGTTTTAATAGCATTAATACTTCTTGATGATGTTTATCATAGTCATTAGGCTTAACATTTGGTCTATTCTCTTTAGTAAGTAAATTTTGATCAAGATTATGATACTCACAGATAGTAAGTATCTTGTAACTCTATAAACTAAAGCTTTTACTTTTTAAATTTTGAGAATATGGTAGAAATAAGTGGTGTAAACTATCCATTTGACCTAGTTTTTAACTAAATAATTAAATAGGAGAAAATATAACGGATTTACAAAATTTCATTTTGTACATGAATTGTATCCCAAAACTAGAGAATACTTTCAATTCTTAAAAAAATCCTTTTAGTTTATAAAAAAATAGTTAATATAGTCATATAAAATATCACTTGAGTGAAATGAGGGTTATTTAAGACCACCCATCCCTAGATTAGATTTATACCTATCTCAAGGCCTCTTTTGACAGTTAATCAGCTTTCATGTATATCTTCCACATCCCTAGGCATATCAAAATCAATCTCGGGCCCTTCCCTAGGGATCTAGGCCCCTAGTGCCTTAGTTTCTACCATGTAGACACTATAATTGTACTTTAGATACTATCACCTCACACAAGTGTCCCACTTTTATAATTAATGTCCCTTGCCTAATCTCAACCCCAATAGATATATTTTCAATTCCTAAGACACCTAGGGTTGGCCTAGACCTATTTCAAACCCTACACAAGCACTAGATTTTTATAAATACATGACTTTTATACCTTTATCCACTAGATGAAAATGAGATGAAAAATACACAAACAAGTTTAGAATAAGTTATGCACAATAAAGTTTATTGATCATTATTATACCCTACTTATGCATACAGTCATCTACAACCATCCCAAGACTAGAATACATAGATTTATAGTCTCAATATTCATTTAAATAACTTAAGACAACACTCATACTATCATTCACTTACACTTTCACCAAAGCACATAAGCAATAGAACTATATCAAGTTTGATCACTCCTCAAAGTGTTGGTATGTAGGTGATTCTCAAGATATTAGGGTGTTAAGGATGTACATCCTACCTAGATAACATCACACTTTTTATAATTATGCCACTTGAATACCCTAACAATATGTAGGTCTAGGTTTTAATCCTTAATCAACTCAAAATAGTGCATAGATAGTGAATTATAGTTCATCCACATAGGTATAGGTAGGTCAAACTCAATTAGAAGTGCACCAGAAAGATCAGCTATCTTTATACACAAAGGACATTAGCATTGAAATTAGGACACTAGTGCCCTAGTTCTACTATTCAGGGTATAACACTATTATCTGTGAGGGTTTTCAACACCTAGACCATACTTGCAACACTCAAATTTACTTTGACACTAGTTTTAAGCCTCTAAATCATATGTCTCATTTAGTTTCTAGCTAAGTACTTATTTGTGTCATTTATTTCTATTTTTATAAATATCAGATTAGATCAATTCTTACATAAATCAATTTTTGTATTTATTGCATATTTCTAACTTAATTTATTATACTCAAACCCTTTAACAACCAAAGGGATTAAACTCCATAAAACCTTTAGAATTAAATCATTTGGTGAACCTGACTTACTTTGAATACTACCTAAACCCTACATGATATTAGCGTTTGTACCCTATTTTTTACTATTTCTCTTGGTTATGTAAAATTTTCAAATTTTATATATATATTTTTTAGAAGCACTATTTCATTTTATTTGTTATATGTTTATTTAGTAGTTTTTCATTCTTTCTTTTATAAAAATAGACTATGAAAAATTCAAGTTAAAATAAAGGGTTTTAAGACATACCTATGATTTGGAAGGTTGCACAACATTGATCCAATAAATGTGGGAGATATTTTTTGGCTAGGAATGACTACCTACACACATGGAAAATTTTGGAAAAGATTTGATTAGTAAGATAGATTAGTGGGCTACCTTGTGTTAGACTAGTCCTAAGAAGTAATTAACTTCCTAACAAGGATGTCAACCCATTTTATAAAGCAATTAAGTAAATAAAAATAGTATAATAAATTATAAGATGCATACAATGATATAGCTATGAAATTGAAGTAATTTAAATTAATCTACATCCATTTCATTTAGATTAGCAAAATGATCATGCCAATAGGCTTCAGTGGAATCTATATCTTCTTGTATGCTTTATAACTGATCAAAAATGGTCTCTATAGTAGGATCAAATAAAATTACATAGATTCATAACTCTGAATAAATATCACTCTGATCTATGAAGAAAGTTTGAAGGATAATTAGTGAATCACAAATGTTGATAAATTCATGTGAAACTCTTAGTAGTGTCATCCACAAGTGAAACCCATAGTTTAGGGAGAAGATAACTAGGATTAGTTCAAAGGTGATAAAAAAATAGGTTTCATATTCAAAATATAAAATATTTAAATAGGTATCGATGTTGATTCTATAGGATTGATGTAAATTCTCTTAATCAACATTGATTCTGATAGTATAGATAAAACTTTGAAACATGAGGCTAAAGGTTAGTTTAGTGAGATCTAAGATAGTCTAGGGATAATAAGGATGCTAAACATAAAGATAAAATAAAATAGATAAAGATGAAATTGATAAAAATAATGAAATATACCTACCTTAACAATGTTTTAAATATGTGATAATCGTGAGGTTGATAAGTTGATTTCTAGTCTTTGAAGACATGTTGAGGGGCTAACGTGGCAATGTGGCTTTCCAACAAAGGAGAAAAAATTGTTTGGTAATAATCTTAGAGAATTTACTTTAGTCTTTAAGATCAGAATCATTTTCCTTTTCTCAAGGTATGTGATTAAATATACATTGATTTAACATCGATCACAGGGATCAGTGTTGACTATGTCTTATTTTTACCAAAAGTTATTCTAATAATTTGAAAACTAGACTCTAAGTTATTATATATTTTTTAGATTGAAAGGGAGTTGTTGGGGAGTATAAACCATTTAATTTAATTTAATTTTTTTAGATATTACTAGATTTAATTTTTGGTAATTAGTAAAACTAATTACATGGGGTGAAATGGTGATAAAATAGGAAAGTGGGCCTAAGATCTACAATAGCACAAATATTATTTTGTGAAATCCTAGTGCCTATAATTACATCTCAAAAATTTATATCTCTTATTTTAAAAATTTATAGGCTTAGTGGCAATCCTATTGAACCTACTTAGACTCCTTCCATTCAAGCTTATACCATGGATAAAGGACCAATTCAACCCCTCTCGTTGATCCTTCACACTCTGATTATGTGGAATTAAATGATAATACATATAAATATGAGAAATATAATCAAGATAAAAATGATACACAAGATGATAATTGGGACACACTCCCCCACTAAAAAATGAAAATCTTATAATTAATAAGGATGAGATTTTAAAATGTTGTAGAGATAGACTATGGTAATATCCTCATGATCATGCATAGATTCTACAAGCCTATTGTCACCACATATTACACCCTATAAGAGGGTGTTAAATCCTCTTCTATATTTGGGAAACATGGGAAAAATTCTAGGTATGTGGGTGTACCTATATTGGAAGTGAGCCTCTAGATTTAAGGGTAATCTCCCTGAATGTATCTTGAAGTGATTTCACATATGATAATGCTTACTTGTCAGGAAGAGAGTTAGAATTTTCATGAATTGAACCTTTTATAATGGGTTGATGCACTAATATGTTTTCCACATGACCATCATAGTTAATTCACTAAGAAATAAAGCATACAGACTAGTCTCAAAGTCCTAAAGGATTTTAACATGAGTGTTTCAACATAGAGGTGAGATGTATGAAGCAACACAAGGAAAATGAACCAAATGGAAAATTTCATGATCCAAAGATAATAATAAAATTGAAATGATCCTAACACACTTTAATACACTCTATATGATCTATTATAATGAAACTTTCTTGAAAAAGACATAAAAGGATAAGGAAAATCAAAGGATAGAATCACTGAACTTAACCGTTCATCACTTTGCACACTTGAACAAGATATTATTAAACTCAAAACTAGATTGTTTGAATTATTCTAAGGTAAAATGTGAAATAAAAATATCAAGGATTTTCCATACCAGGTGTGGTCTATCTTACAAAGCCAAAATTTTAGTTACTTATAGAATTTTAGAGAGAGGAGAAAGAATGAAGTTCAAAGGTCACTAGAACACGTCCAATTGATAACTAGTTACATTATAGGGGAGTATAGTATGAAATAGACCATTAATGATTCCAAAGATAAATGTCCATATAAACCATGAGAAACTCTAAAAAATGGTGCAGAGACTCTTCAACTAACCTTTGTGAAACTTCCTTCATCATGGATCATCTCTCAAGCATTTGAAATTGAATTGGAGAGAGTTGACACATATGTACTATCTGAGGGAGCTTGAAACATGCTATGATAGCTAAAATATGTGATATTAACTATTATATAACTTATAGAAATCTATATTTATCATCTTCAATCATTCATTACTTTCTTGGACTTCATTCTTCATATTTGGTAGTCACTATTTATCTCAGGTATTCAACTAAAATTTTGTGGTGGCATGAGTCTAAAGAGCTTGATTTGCTACAAAATCATTGATATTACATAGTTTCACATGTTTATTTCCATTTTAACTTTTCTCATTCCATTATAAACTATGCTTAGTTTCATTTAGACATGTAGCCTTATCTTGTCCATCTAGAACCCGATCGAATTTTCTCTAACAATCTTGTTTGGAGTCTCTTTGCTTCAACCTTCAATGTTAGCCATTGATCATTGATCCAAGGTCCCAAGATTATTCCATTTGAATATATTACATTAAATATAAGATCCTCGACCTTTGACTCACACCATTAATTTTCTTGGTATGATTGAATATGTACCACTGATTTTGCCTAGACCCACTAAATCTATTAGGTTATCCTCACACTGTCGAATATGGATGTATGTTCGAATGCCAACCATTGGATCTTCCCAATTTTTAATTAAAATGGATATTTTATGAGAATTTATTTTGATTTTTTCATGCCCATAATTGATGTTCACATGAATATAATTGACATTCATGTGCCCATCATAATTTGAACCCCAATGGTTAATTATCAAGCTTTATTTTGATGTCTATACGACCATCACTCTCTACTTGTTTAGCTTTAAATATTTATATATTTATATGGATATCTCATCAAGACATCATATTTTATATGGATGTTCTTATCACTAAGGTAATTTATCCTATGTGATCTTTTGGCCATATAAGGATTTTTTAGCACATTTATAATATGCATAAGTGAGCTAACCCGTTTGTTTTTGCCTAACATTTTGTGATGGTCTAGTCTCGTTAAATTTGTGTTATGAGATTTTTCTTGATTCTATATAGATCCAATAAGTTATTTATGAATATTATAACTTCTTTCATGACTCTAAACTTCTCAGACACCATGAAAACTTGTTACTTGCATATAAGGCCCCAAAATGACCATTAAATGACTCATATTAACATAAGATTTAATTAGACTATGAACAAGGATAAAATGGAATTAAATTACATAAAATGAACTAAAAAACACCCTATGACACTATGCCATACCCCTATATAATTTTTTAACTATAGGGGGGTTGACCCATTTTTGAATTTTGATCAAAATGGTCAACATCTTTGGCAATTTCCCAAGGGAGGTATGCTTAATATGTCATGACCAATTACCTAATCCTATCCATTGGATTATGGAGTAATATGTAAAAAAATTTAAATATAAATTTATTTAAAATGATACACCAAATAATATAAAGCAATAAGAATATGACATAAAGCAGAAACACACATGTGTTCAACTAGAACACTTAAGGAACACAACACACACAATTGAAACTAAACACACACCTAATATATTATTTACAAAATTGATCTTTACTCCTCAATAGAAAGGTTTAAAATGTATCCCATTCATATGGATAGGTATATCTTCTCCATTCATCCTTTCTAATTGGATATAATTACTTTGCTTTCACTTGATGATGACATATGTTCCACTCTATAGGGTGTCAAATTTGGTATGCCTCCCTAGTTTTGATCTATGTTCATCCCACTTCAATACTATGTAACCTTATTGAAATGATATTAGAGTTACCTTATTTTCAAAATACCTATTCATTAACACTTGGTGATGCTCCATAGCTTGATAATCCTTATCTCTAGTCTCTTACAACTCCATTAATTCTATCAATCTCGCCTCACTAGAGTGTTTTCAAGAAACTCTAATTGATGTCCAAACTCTAAGGCATGTAACTCTTGATAGATAGACAACCTAGCCTCTCTTCCATATATAATCACAAAAGGATAATTCCATATTGACCTCGTTGGATTTATCATATTAACCCATAAGGCTATTTTCAATTTGGTGTGCCAAGTTATCTGGTTATGCTCTAAGGTTCTCTTGATGATTCTAATCAGATTCTTGTTAGTATATTCAGCCAAACCATTACCTTAAGGATAATATTTAGATGAAGTACTCAATAATATGCCATTAATATTTTTCCAATAAGTTATCTAATCACCCATAAAAGTAAGAGCATTGTCCAAAATAATAGGAGTACCAAACCTTGTTATGATGCTCTCATAGAACTCTAAGATAGTATTCTCATTAGCTTCCTTCAATGCTACTACCTTAACCCACTTTGTAAAATAGTTAGTTGCCATGAGTATCCATTTATGACCAACACTTGATGGGAGTTTTATCATGCCAATGAAATCAAGACCCCATTACATGAAAGGTTGATATACTTGGATAAGATTTAAAGGGAGAGCTGAAATCTTTTATTTTCCCAAAAATAAATCACATTGTACACACCTTATCACCCAAGCATGAAAATCTTTGAAGAGGCTAGGCTAATAATATCCTACCCTCATGATCTTAGTGCTATGGTTCTTGGGGAAAAGTGACCTCCTATTGTTTCATCATGGAACTTCTCAAGTAACACTCAAAATTGGTCATTGTCAATGCACCTTAATAATACACGATTAGTATCCCTTCTAAAAATCACAACATATATAAGGCAAAGGGTAATAAATTGTAGTCTAAAATATCTCCTTTGAGATATACTCATATTTTTAGTATACTCACCACTTTGAAATAATTTGATCACATCTTGTGTCCAACTTTGTATATTCAATGAACTAGCTAGTTGGGAGCAATCATGATTGACTAGAACCTCTCCATTTGACCTATGAAGATATGAATCTAGGTGTTCACAAAGGCATTTACCCCTTATAAAATTTGTCACCTTGATATCAACATCATATTCCATTACTTTAATGATCCCCTTTCCCTCTTTTTACTAAGATCTTTGATTAAAAGAAACTCCTTGGTACTAGGATGAGAAACCATAACATGAATTTTATTATTTGAAACCATATGACTAAACTTCTTGAGTCTCATTAAAAATAAAAATGACTTATTTTTCCATGAAGGTGTAATTAACTTCATAATCTTCTAAACCTTTACTAAATAATGCAATTGGCTACTCTACACCCTCATCACTCTTTTGCATTAACATGGTTGAGATAGTATCAAGGTTAGCAAATGAATACAACATGAAGTATTTGGAAAAATTAGGATTCACAAAAGTAGGAGATTGTGAAATTTCCTTTTTAATGGCCTCAAAACTATTCTTTCCTTCTTTAGTCCAAGAAAATCCCTGATTCTTTCTGAGAATGGCTATGATAGGTTTCACCAAAGATGCAAAACCAGGTATGAATCTCCTAACAAAATTTATCTTACCCAAGAAACTCTGGAGACTTTTCTTATGTAAGGGTAATGATATGACTAAAATATCCTCTATCCTTTTAGGATTAATATCCAAACCATCTTTAGAAACAATGTGTCCTAAGAGCTTATCTTCATGGACAACAAAGATGCATTTTTTTGGATTAAGAGATAATCCGTACTACCTACATATTTCAAACATTTGTCTCAAGTATTGCATATGTTCATTATCATCTTTAAAAAATAATGTTATATCATCTAGATAAACCAACATCTCACTAATGAAACTTTTGAATGCCATGTCTATTTCCATTTGAAAGTTAGAACCAACATTTAACAAACCAAATCACATATTTATATAAGTAAAATTATCCCATTTAATAGTGAATGTTGTCTTGAACTGATCATCCTCATTCACTATAATCTGATTATAAATATCCATTTAAGAGAGATAAACATTGAGAACATGAAACAACTTGCAAAATATACTCCATTGAAGGCAGAGGATAGTGATATTTGAGTGACACCTTATTAATATCTTTGAAGTCCACATAAAGTCTTTTCTCCCCATTCTTATTTCTAATAGGCATAAGGTTAGCTACCCAAGATGAATTCTTGATAGGAAATATTATTTCATATTCAAGAAGTTTAGTGAGCTCTAAACTCATGAGTTTCTCAACCTTGGAATTGATGGGTCTTTGTTTCTATCTAACCAGTTTAACTCCAAGTTATAATTCAATGGTATGGTGTGCTAGGCTAGGATCAAATATTTTGAGATCTTTATATTCCCAAGAAAATATATCATGAAAATCTTTACACAACTCAATGAATGCTTATTTTTCTAATGTATAACATTTCTTACCTAGTTTGAGGAGTCTATCTTTAAAGATAAATACTCTTTCATAATTCTCCTCTTTTGTAGACATACTCACTTTTTCCTTATTTTGATCATTCTCATTTAAGATAATTTTTAAGGTCACCATACTCTCAGGTATCTTATTTGTCCTTAGTTGCACAAATTGATCACCAAACTATTCTTAGAGTCTCCTTTGATTCCTTGAAGAAAACTAAGAATCATTTTAAAAGAAGAAATCAATGTGTTTTTCACTATCAAACACTTGCCAAGACATTTCATTATTAGGTATAAAAGGTCTGATAATGATCTTAATGTAAGATTGCTTCCCCTCTTATTTTATGGTAGTTAGAGTATCAAATTTAGCTCCTACTATATCTATTCTATCAGCACAATTATTCTTCTCCCTTG
Source organism: Torreya grandis (assembly GCA_037957365.1). Taxonomy (NCBI): domain Eukaryota; kingdom Viridiplantae; phylum Streptophyta; class Pinopsida; order Cupressales; family Taxaceae; genus Torreya; species Torreya grandis. The sequence continues at coordinate 830,740 of JARHVA010006605.1, forward strand.
GGACTTATTTTATGTTGAATACATTGAATTCTTCAAGTAAATCCCATACCCTATGCTTATATGACTTAAGCAAAAAAAAATTGGTAGCAACCACATTCCTAAATTGATGAACAACTAATTTACTATATCCATATACTTATGATTTATTGAATCCTTTTCTCCTTGCCCATTAAAGGCCATGAATCAAACCTTCATACTCAGCCACATTATAATTGTATTTAATCAAAAATGCATCATGTCTATAAAAAATCAATCCTAGTTTAGAGAAGATAGAGCATACCCATACTTCTGATTGGGAATACATTTATTAAGCGAGAGCATGATCAATATGGGGATTTGGTAGAATTGATTAAGGGATCAATTGTCACAATACACCATGATAGGAAGGATTTTAAATCCTACAGTTTAACACAATCATGCAATAACCATAAAAGAGTCATAGGTTTAATGATCACTTTATTTTAATAATAGGAAAGTAAATCTAATCTAGTGCACACCAAACCTCATGGCATAATAAAGGGGGTTAGTAAAGCAATCAAAACATGCATAGGAGAATCTCAATTAAGGTAAGTATGGGTAAGACCATAATACATGTAATATGAAGCATAATATTATTTGAGCCAATACTTATGCTACTTATATCTACTAAAGAGAGGAGAACAAAGTTAGACTATCCTTACCTAAATATGAACCCATCAAGACTCAATCTCTCCCTTGAAAAAATTTTCTTTTCAAGAGATTGTTGTGGTTTATAAGGATAACTAAGAAAGGCCAAAGCATCCAAGACTTATCCACAACACTAGATTCTCCAAGTAGAAAACCTAAGCTAAGAATCCTCAAGTAAAATGGTAGAAGAGTAGATTGTAAAGAATCATGAGTGAATAATAAATATTGATTATGTATTGAAATAATGATCAAATGATCTTGTATTTATAGGTGGATCTCACCCTAAATCATTCCAAATATGTCAATTGTATGGGGTTGAACCAGTTGACCCTTTATGCTTTTTGGAGATAAATCACTAGGTCCCAAGCTAGGTCAGCCAAAGGGATAACAAAACTCTCAAGTGAAAATTCAAAAAAATAGTGCAGGGTCAACCTAGTCAACCCTATACAATCATTAGAGGCTAAAAATTATACAGGGTTGACCTAGTTGACCTAGTGTAGTCAACTAGTGGAAGGGGATCAAGGTGAGGGAAAGAGGTATGGAAAGAGGAAAAATAATAGAGGTTTGTGAAAGAGAGGATTAATAGCTTAGGGAATGGTTTTAGGATTTTTTTAGATTGGTAATAATGTGGCAATAAGGTACAATTTTTTTGCAAAGCACCAAAGGTCTATCCACCCCTTTTTTTATGTACCCGTTAGGACATGCACTCAGAGAGATTGAGTCTCAACAGGTTCTTACAAGATGTAAAGCATCCGTATTTGATAAAATTTTAAAATATTATGTGTATACATGTTCCCCACTTGAAGCTCATCACATGTTATAAAGTTACAACAAAGGATGGTGCTTTGAGAAAGAACATAGTAACACACAATCCTGATGCTAAAAAAAATGTTATAGTAATTTAAAGAAAAAATAACTAAAAGTAAATAAATAAAAATTAAATGATTATAAATTAAATGTAATGTATACCTTGACTTACCTTTATCATGAGATGGTTATCTATTGTGTTATTAGTTTTGATTATGGAGGGCACAAATACTATTTTAAAGAAATCCAATAATATAAAACCAAAGAGAAAAACAAATAAACATAGGAAAACCAAGATAATTGGCATTATGAGGATGGGATGCACTTTCTAAATTTGGCATTTTTGGGTGATAAGTGCTATGTTAAACCAACTGACCAAGTTAAAAACAAAAGTAAATCAGGGAATCAAAAAGACAAGGCTACTAAAGATCAAAAAATTCAAATAAGTAAACCTCAAGTAAGAAAGGAAAACTCACCAATATCAAACCAAGTAAAACCAAGGATACATGTAAAAAAATATGGTAATCAAACATCAATGGTAAAAGAAGAAACAAAAATGGTAAAACAACATCGATGAGTCAGCAGTAACAATCCCTATATCACTCAATAATGGAAAAAGGAAGCATAAAAGGGGAAAACAACATTAATGAGTGAGAAGCAACAAGCCAACCTCACTCAACAATGGAAAAAGGGTGAAAACTTAGGTGTCCATAATAGCAAGATAGTAAAACAATGAAAAATGGTAAAAGGAAACAAGTTTAAGAATGTAGACCATGGTAAAAAAGAAAGAAGTAATCCATAGTTTTCTAAAAAAAAATTGCTCTAAAGATGGTGTTGTCACTTGGATTTTCACCATTTTATAAAATTTGTAATCTCTCCTCATCAAAGTGGCACAATGCAAACACCTCTAGGATTATGGGTAGCCTAAGGATAAGGTGAATCTCTAGATAGGGCTAGCTCCCTTGATGTACCACTTTAGATTACAACTACACCTAAACTTTGGGGGTAAAAAGGGAGAGAGATAACTAAAAACAAACTAACCTAAGGGGGGTGATACATCAAAGAATATAATGAATTCCATCCAACTACATGTTACACATGAAATAAAGGGACAAACTAAACATACACTTCTCTAATATATGTCTTCTAACATCAATATTACATTATGAGGTTATGGGAAAATACCTTAGGCTAGGAGGACTAGACAAGACCACAAACTACTTCAGCATTTACAATGCCTAAATTTTGTCATTCATGAAAAATACACCACCTTGTGAAAATACAACTGCCTTGTATTTCCAATTGCTAGCATAAATAGATGCAATGCTACAACATTACTAAACATCTTCATATAAAACAAATATAATTGCTCAATGAGCATTCACTCAGTGTTTAAGACTGAGGAGTAGCCTATCGAAAGGCTATCAACAGACATGCTTATGTCCAAAACTACAAGCTTCCCACTTTCTTACATTTCTTTCACGTGATGCTTAACTACTCAGGTTTCCTCCAAGAAACATCTCCTAGAACACTTCACATGCCCTGTAAGAAGAGGTTGCAAATGGGTGAAAGAATGAACAACATGCAAAGAAATCCATAGTTTTCACTGAGAAAGATTCATCATCCAATTGAACACACTATTAAAATTCATGGAAGAGATAAAAATTAGTAATATTATTGATAAAATGGTATTCAAATGATCATGTCTTTTCCATACTCAGAAGGATCAAAGATTATAATGCCAAAATGGATAGTTCTTATAAAACTTGAGAGAGAGAGGAGAAGAGAGAAGTCCAAGGGTCACAACGACACTTGTCAAGTTGAGAAAATAAATTAATTTTGAATTATAAGAAGATATGGGATGAACCATGCAAGGTTAGGAAGTCAAAGTATCCATCCAAGTCATCAAACTCTTACAAAGTGGCATGAAAATCCTCATTCTAGCTTAGCAAACTACCTTCATGATTTGGACCTATTTAAATGTCCCAAAACTGATTAGGGATAGGTCTGATTATTGGGATGAGAGGGAATGATTTCATACATGTCTATCTATACACTAGTTATATACTTGGTTATATGGAATCATCTAGGAATGAGTCATCATCATCTGTAGTCTAGAAAACTCATCTTTCATGCACCTTGTACACTTGGATTCTAAAAAGGCATCATTTTATCATTAAAATCCATGGTAAGGGGTTGATGACACCCATAAATACCTTATATGGCCTTGTAAGCATCAATGACACCTTAAAATCACTTTACTTGAAGATCTCCACCATTTTCACTAACTTGTCCAATATGCCAGTTTTGACTAGCTGAGATGAAGCTATTTTTTTGCTCACTTGGAATTTTTTATAAGGCATGAAATGAATATGGGGAGTTATAAAAATTATAAATATTCACCCTAATTTTTTTCATCCTCAGACTCTTAGAACCTACAAAACACACAAAATGGTCAAAAAAACCTTGTTTTCACCCTATCTGTATAAGTACGTAGAAATAAAATTTTTGGAGGGATATTGAGTGATTAATTAAAAATAATAAATCAATTTCATGAGCAAAATATTCCACTAGATTATCTTTACAACTACATTTCTCCAAACTAGTCTTGATTGAGGGTTTGCAAGGTTTTAGGCCTATTTTCACTCTTAAGGTTTGTTCATAAAAATATGACATTGGAGTTGCCAAAAAATTCCACAAACATTTCCTTAAAGTACCATATTAACCTCCATAAACTCCATTTGTATCCATGCAATTAATCATGAAATATATGAGCACTTGAACCTCTCCTATCGAGCTTGTTTTCCTCTTTTCCTATAGATCTGAGTTAGTTTTGAGCCAAAAATGGCTTTCTTAGAGTTTCCTTTTCATATTTAATGTTTTAAAATACCTATAGTGACCTTATTAACATGTTAAAATATGTTAAAAGGATCATCTCATTCTATAAGTGTGAAAGATCCCCCATTTGGACATAGGCCTAATGTTGGTCTTATAGCAGGTTTAGACCTCAAAGACCAATTATGAAATATTTAAGATTCACATAAATTACAAAATATATATAAACCTATATTTTAGTCCCTCAAAAATTATTAAATATGATATAAATCTTAAATAGGGCTTGAAGTGTGAGTGACCCTTCATTTGGGCACTAGGCCAAAACCTACTTAGTAGGCCTTGTAAACCTTGAATTCTAAATAAACATGTTGGGTATCCCTCTTATATGAGGTTTTTTTTATGTTAATATAAGTATTTTTCAACCTCACAAACCTTCCTAAATGGTTCACTCAACTCCTGGCTCATCTTATCACCTACTTTCTTCAAAACTACCAGCCAATGCACAAAGGGAAATACCCTCTATCTGAGACAAAAAAGAGGGTACTTACATTATTATCCTAGAAAAAATGAATATTTTAGGGAATTATAAAAATATTTAGGACATATAAAAAAAAAAAAAAAGATCTTGGTCATATGCATAGAACCTTCAAAAACATGAAAGTCTGACACAGACTTGTTAGAAAAAGGACTCTACAGGGTTCCTTCAAAATGACTATGCACTACTTGTTTGAAGACCTTTATTTCATTTTATGTCCACTTATGAGGTTTTTATGAACATTAATAAGTTTTTATAACATTAAATAATCTATCCAAACTTATACATACTGTAGACATCTAAATATAGCCATCGATAACCTCCAATCAGGCTTTTGACCAATTTCCACCCAAAATACACAATTTGGCCTAAAAACACTAAAACATGCTAAATGATGTGAAAATTACATATTTAAGTGCCAATTTTGGATATTTTATCCCTAAATAGGGTATTCAATTTATGGGCCAACTAACTTTGATTAGATCATTCTGAGTCAAAATGCCAATTTTGCACCTAGGTGCTCTGGATTGCTCTTTCCTATCAAATCTTCTACACAAGACATGTACCTATGTTATTTTTTGTTGGTTAACATCCTAAATTGTAATAAAGTTTCAATGTATCTAACATCACCTTCCAATTCCAATCTAGTCAAATTTTGAACCAATAACAAGGCATTTTAATTAATTTGAGTAATTTGTGCTTTAAGTGCTTAATCATGATTAAGAGCTAATTAACCCAAATCAAGGCCTAATCAAGAATTCCATGGAAACATGTTAGGAAATTATTTTTGGAAATGAATATTTAATATCTACATCATCAAGTGACCTTATTTCTTAGGAAGACATCCCTAGGACATAAATGCCATAAATATCAGGATTCATGCCTTCCATGCCTCATCAATACCTTCCATGATGCCCTCCATGCCTCTTAATTACCCAGTATTCCAATGTCATGATGAGGATAATTAAAAACTTAATTCCAAAAATTTAATTAATCCTCAACCACACATATCAATCTTGAGATGGATGGTTCAAGTCGATTCTGGTCAAATCCAAAAATCTATAAATAGAGAGGCCAAGAAAATTATTTATAAGCTATTTTAGTGCAAAGTTATAATGCACATATATCTTCAAAGAGCCATTTCAACTAGTGTTACCATGCCAAATTGATTCCAAGCCACAAGCCAAAGGTTCCAAAGATAAGAGGAGATATCCAAGCTTCCTTTGATGAAGACTTCATGAGCACAAGTCAAGCAAGCCACCACTACAAAAGGCATTAAGAGCATCCAAGGAAGGTGAAGGAATTCTTGTATTTCATTCCTTTATTTTTTAGTTGTGTTTGTCATTTGATCTTGTTAACTAATATCTCCCTAGTTTCTAAGTCTAGAGATGTTATTCTATTAGTATGTTTATTTCATTTTCTTTTTATTTTGAAACTAACACCATACTAACCATCCTCTCTTGAATCAAATTCCTAGATCACATAATGGCATGCTTGGTGGGACTAGATGCATCCTACACATGAATAAGATCATTTTTCAACTCTAAAATATTTATTTATACCTTTAAAACTTTTTCAAATTGATTTTCTAAATTTATTTTTCCATTTTTAGGTGCCACAATTTTACATAGCAATCGACGTTAGTAAGTAAGACCGACATCGGGTTCATGGCTTAACCAACATCGGTTAGCAAAATTGAAATCGGTTAGATTTTGTTTAGCCAAGGTAGTTATCACTAGTTGTAATAACCTATGTTGGTCACTGTGTTTTTCCTAGAACATAGACCTAAAAGTTATATTTCCAAAGTTTATTATTTCAAACCAAAAAGAGCTTCAAAACTAAAGGACATGCTAACATTTTTGTTGCAAGACCAAGCTTGATATTTATTAAAAACATGTTTAAATCACCTTTGAATGCTTAAAAATCAATTATAAACCTTGTTTGAAAAAAGATTTTAAACATTTTGGTGAATGTTTTCAAAGTTTGCAACTAATACCAAGGGGTCAAATGAACACCACCAAATCTTTCATTTTGGGCTTAAAATTGAACACACTTATCAATTCTTATTTTCAATAGTTTTTTAATAAAATTTTTGTTTAGAAAAAAGAGTAATGTTTCATGTATGATATTCCATTTGTCCCCTATAGGGAACCCTTGTAATCAAAAGTGCTATTCCTATTGCAAATAGCCTAGTCCAAGGCTTAGAATGAATGTCATCTAAAGCACTCCTCAAAAACTCATCACAGTTTGGGTGACCTTGAAAATGACCCTAAAGTATTTCTATTTCATGCTTTTTTATTTTTATGCAAGCTTGGCTTATAAGGGGGACTTCATCACCTTCCACAAGTTCTTTAGGGAAGCTTTGACATGAGGATTCTTCTCCTGGCATTGACTTCATTTGGCTCCTTTGGATTTGCACACAAGACATAGTGGTACTTTGGACATCACACTACACTAAGCGAATAGTAGGATGTAGTGGTTACAAAAAAAATTAGACCTTTTTTGCAACAAGCCAAGTGATATGAACCCAAAATCCATTCTTTTTTTTTTACATTGTTTGGTGTGAAAGTCATTATCTAATTGATTCCCCTAGATCATTCGAAACCTTGTTATATCTTAGATAAATCCCCACTTGTTATGAAAGTATTATTGGTGCAAGGTGTGCCTCAAGGTCCATGTCACAGTACTATCATTTGAGAGAAGGGGGGGTGTAAAAACCCTACTATATAATGCATATTTACTTTTGGATGAACACTTAAAATCCTCTCAAATGATGTATATTAATGGATTCTAATAATACCAAACAACCTTGTCAGTTTAGGCTCTAAGAATGATTAATTAGTTGGTCGTGTCCTAGACTAAAGTCTTGTTTGGAGTCAAAACTTAGTGTAAACAAACAATCCAAACCAAACACATAGTCCAAATTTTTATTTGAATAAAGAGGAGTTATGTTGTCCATGTGAGATCATAATTTGCCTTGATCAAAAGTTCATCAAAAGATTGAGAGTCATATCATCCACTTTAGCATAGTTATGTTGCCCAATTGAGTCTAGACCTTTAACAAAGTTGTTTAAGTCTTTCACTTATAATCTAATTTTGAAATTACACCCTTACAAGTACATAGGTTTGATGTGCTAAGTGGGTTCACCATTTTCACTAAACTTGAGATAACTTAGGTTTAATTTCTAATTTAGGTTGAAGGTCATTTAAGACTCATAGTCATTGTCATCATTTGATAGACTTAATCTATTTTTTTCTAAACACTTGCACTTTGAGTCTATGCATGCCAACATTTTTGAGTCAATAAAAATAGTGTTATGTTGTCAAATTTGTAGGAAAACGTCTTTGCCTTAGAGTTTTTTTGAAACAAACATTTTTATCACATATTTTAGGTAGTATAACATCATTATGCTACCTAAAACATTTTCAATATTTTTCATAGACCTTTTTGCATAAGGTTCAAATTTATTTCTACATTTTTAGACCAATTTGAGTGTACTTTTATGATCTTTTGTCTAAAACCATTATACTATTCACTTTTGTCTAGATTGTTGTCAAAATAACCAAGTTTTATACCATAATTTTTGGGAAAATAAACTATTTATAAAGTGTCTTTTGTTTCATACCTTATACCTAGTTGATAAATTTCATGTCTAAGAATAAAATGCCTAGTGTTTTTTAGAAGTGTTTCAAATCCATTAGATTAAAACTTTCATTTATTTTCAAATTCTATCTTTTGATGCCATTTGGACAAGAGTCCTAACACATGCCTTGTTTGAGCCTAGCTTTTGATGTCGCATTTGGTCAAAAGACCTAGCAACTTTTAAATTCTTAGATTAGACTGATTTGAAACACTTTGACCTTAGAGTTTAGTATTTTGATTTTTAAGATCATTTACTTTCTTACCTTTATGTGAAAAATGAACCATTAGATACTTCATGCTAGCTTATTTCCTCACAAAACTTTGCATAAACCTTTTGATCCTTTTAAAAAATATATACCAAGTTGGGAAATCATCTGTTTAGACATTATCCTTTTTAGAGTTTGTATCACTCTTTGACCTTTTATCATAAAAACATTGACTATGGATCCAAACATGTATTCCTACAGTCATAGTGGACTCATGTATAATCCAGGGATTAGTAATGTGGTTACACATGAAGAAATGGTGCAAGACCCCTATGCAGATAATATTGCTTATGAGATGGATTATCATCACTATTATAATACTCAATCAAGGGCACAAAGCCAAGATCCATTGGCTAAGTATCTGGTTAACACACCACCTTATTCAGAATAAGACCAAGAGCAAACCATGCAATACCTAGCTATAATACTTGTAGTGGATGGACCAGTACTTCAATATTCATATTTTACTAATACAGCTTCCATGTATGATTTGTTTTTGTTTGATTGACATTTGTTAGAGGATAAAGATGAGATTTTGGTTAGATCCATAGAGGTAGGGGCTAAGTTTCCAATAGAATTCCCTCATGAAAATTTATCAAGCCTAGTAAGAGTGCCCCACAATATCAATTATGATCAACAAACTTCTTCTAGCAATCCTATGGCTCTAGTCTAAACAACATACCAAGATCCTAATATATCTTATTGAAGAAAAAACATCATGGAAGAACACTTTAACCAAATAGAGACAACATATCAAACATATTTGAATCTAGCACATGATTTCAATCAGATGAACATGGTAAGTAAACCTCTTATTTACCTAGTTACTTCAATAGGAGTGTTGATAGAGTTAACTAGACAAGAGAACCCAAATTCTAAATAATTCATACAAACTATTTTAATAGGTAACTTGATGCATATGCCCATTATTGAAGAAGTGTCTTTAGCCTATACACTAAATAATGAGCCAAATGTAGTAGATAATGTGAAAATAATGTCTAGTCCTGATCAAAGTGGTACTAAAGAAAAAACAACTAGCCAACAACATGTGCCTATAGTTAATCCTATGATTAGGTCATCATACTAGGGAGTGGGAGTTTGTACACCCCAGCCTCAACCAATTACTTCCTCAAGGGTATAACTTATGGGATTAGTTAATCAAACTATAGCCAATGTCATGACTCAATTATAAAATGTGACGAACCCTACTCCTCCTTAATAAATAATGTGTAGTATTCCAAAACAACAAACACAATCTAGTGTATCAACAACATAGAGTATAGATACATTATTGCCTCAATTTGGGGTAACTAATGTTCCACTTTTCTAGGTAATGATGAATGTACCTTTTTAGTTGAAGACTAATATGCCAATCCAAAACCAAGCAATGACTATCAAAAATATGCAAATATTGGTTAGTGATAGATGCCAAATCTACAACCTGCTTTCACTTCCTCATAGCGATTCATGCAATAAGGAGGTCCCCATGTTTTTTAATTACGTACTAGACAACCATTGGTTCAAAATGTGCTACAAATATAGAGATAAGGTCTTGGTCCATAAGTTCCCACTTAATAGTAAGGTTTGATTAGTCGGTAACATGTTCCTTTTCAATCACAATAGGCATAGTATAGTTATATTCCTCCATCCCAACCAAAAAATCTTCCAAGTCAAACCTTTATTACCAACCCAAACCAAAATATCACATAACTAAATGTGTAATTTTAAGTACATCTTAATCCACGTATGTGTATTCTTGGTCCATTTCCCAATCAAGCCAATATACCCCAATAGGTAGCTCCATCATACCATGGTCAAAATATTCCACTTGTAACCTCCCAACCATTTATCCAAACTAATGTTCTCCCTAAAACCAATATTCCTTCAAGTTTTCTATCCCAAGAATTAAAACAAATGAAGGATGCAATTACTACCATTTAAGATGGTAAATAAATTAAAATTTTCAAATTGGATGACATATATTCCTATCCATTCATTATGGAGTATTTTTAGATACCATTTACTCCAAGATACGATCACCCAAATTTGACAAATACAATGGGAAAGGTGATCCTAAGGTTCATTTGATCAAATTATTTATTTTATGTCAACTAATGGCATATAACAACATATAAATTTTGTTATTTTTTCTAAATATCTTGACTAGACAAGCCTTCAAATGGTTTTTAAAATTTCCCAAGAACTCAGTAGTAAATTTTGATGATATTTTTGATAAGTTTGTGCAACATTTTTCCTATAATATCAAGCATGAGATTTCATTAGTGGACTTAACACAAGCAAATCAAAAGGATGGTGAGAGTTTTTCAAGTTATTTTTAGTGGTGGAGATCCCTTGCAAGCCATTTCACCCATAGTTTACAAGATAAACAATTAGTTGTGTTGTTTACCAAAAAATTGCATAATGAGATGGCTTATCATTTGGAACTACAATGTACACATATATTTAAGGAGATCATTGGTAAAGGTTTGCTGATCAAGAGGGAACTCATCAATAAAGGAGTCATCAATATTAATTTAACTAATCAAAATCAAGATATTAATTAGGGAAATGACTAACATCTTATCCAATCACAAGCATCACAATTGACACAAGACAATAACCATGAAAGACCGAAGCAATTCAATCACAATAGGAATGTTATGGGAAATAGAGTAATCAAGTCTTTTCATATTTAAATGATGCAAACATCATTTGCATCACCTTTTTATCTTACTCCTACTCAACTAGTGCTTTAATTTCAACAACCAAAAATTACATAATAAATATAATAGCCATTACCATTGCAAACCCCTCCTCCTAAGAGAACCATGCCTGCACATCATGTCTTTAGTGACCTAGGAGAACCTATTAAAGTTGTATTTTTCAATATTTATACCACTAATCTAATTATTTGGCCTATATAAAAGCATTATTTGCAAGGCATTCCTTATCTTGATTGGTACTATGAAAATGAATTTTGTGACTATCATTGAGTAAATGGGCTTAATCTATGAAGATGTGTCCAAATCAAGCATTTAATTGAAAATATGTTGGAGAATGGGGAGATAACATTGGATAATTATGATTCCACTTCTAATAAAACTCTTAGGATTTATCAAAAACCCTTTCCCTAACATAATAATCAGTGATAATAACAACAACAATAGCTAGTGCAACAACAAAATCATAGTATCAAAATCAAAGGCCAAACCAATAAAATCAATAGCAAAACCCACAAAGAAAAAATAATGGACAAAACCAAGGTTATAATGGTAATAACCAACAAACCTACCATGTGGTGGCACATGACTACAATAGGGTTATAGGTCATATTACAGGGGGTAGCATTGATACCATCTCCATTAATCCTAGACCAAACACTAATCAATGTAGACCATTTCTAAACAACAATATTCATCCAAATTATATGGATAATATTTCTTTGACCTAGGAGTGCATACAAACAAACCAAAAAACTAGGAATTCCCCTTTTAGACCTTATATCAATAACTCATTCTTACCACATGACCGCATGCAAGTGCATCAGCAATCGAGACTTGTCCTGTTTGGTCCCACACCATTCATAGTATTTTTTAGTGATAATGGTTCAGTATTTAATCCTAATTATGCAATCATAAATTATATGTTGAAGATTACTATCTTAGTCCCACAACCATCTCCCACTTTGCCTATCATCCAACCAACTGTTTAGCCTTAGAATAAACCATTCACTACTAACCAAGATGAGAAGTTTGATATTATGGAACAATTGCAGAAGACACCATCACAAATTTTTATTTTAAATTTACTATGAATGTCAATAATCCATAAAAACATCTTGAATGAGTTTTTAACCCAATCATATATTGCTAGTGATATATCCCCTAATAAATTTCAAAATTTGGTTGGACGCCTAGCTCCAGCCCAACAAGTCACATTCAACCAAAGTGATATGTATTCCCTTGGCCCACTCCATAATAATCCATTATACATAGAAGTTTATATAAAGTCACATAAAGTGAAATATGTCCTTATAGACAATGGATTAGGCCTCAACATAGTGTCTCTAAAGCTCATCAAGCTTCTTGGGTACACAATGGTAGATCTCCAACAAGAAATAATAACCATAAAAGCTTATGATGATCAAGAAAGAGAATCACAAGGAACCATTAGTTTTTTAGTTATCAATGGGCCTTTGACCCATGATACACTTTACCATGTGCTTGATCTTGAATTATCATACACTATGCTTCTAGGTAGGCCTTGGTTACATGAGATTTATGCAGTCCCATCAATGTTGCACTAATGTATCAAGTTTTCCCACTTAGTGTTGGAAGTGAATATTCCAAGAGATTTACACCCATATGAGCACTACAAGCATCTTGAGGCTAAATTTCAAATCCATAATTATCAGTACATTATTAATCCAAGTCCCAAGTAGGATAAAGGAAAAGGTATGCTTATTGATCCTTCACTGGATAATTACATAGATCCTAATCCCTTGGATTCCCTTTCTCACATGACACCTCCTAAATCTTCTAATCATTTCACCATTTTAGATAATGGACCAAGAGAGTATGTGACCCATGATACATTTCATATTGCAAATCTTCCTCAAAATCTAAAAACCTTTGGGTGACCACCCCACATATGCATTGGCAACAAAAGAACAAAGATAAGGGACCTATCACTTTTATATCAACATCTAGCCTAGGACCTAACCCTGTAGAAGGGGATGAATCATGGTTATATAATGATAACCAAGTTGATTTTTATAAAAATTCCAAGTATCCTATTCCTAATAAGATCATGGAGTATCACAATTATGAAGGAAGAGGCCTTAAACTGAATCAACAAGGAACCATTAAGCCAATTTACATGACTAAGTATGAAATACCTTATGGACTTAGATTTAAATTTCCTGGGGGTGACCCCACATATCTTATTCAAACTCTCTCACTAGTGACTAGTGATGATGATGGTGAAAATAAAGCAGAGTCTGATCATAGTCTCACCTTTGATGATCTAGCTAAAACCAATGTGTTTGATAACAATGACATTTATACCCTTACCTTGGCCATTCATCACAATCCTTTACAATTATATTATCCCCAACTAATATATTGGGACCAACAAGAATCAAGTCTATTGATTGATGAGTTCTAAGATGATGAGGCATTTTGTGACTTTTTAGGCCTTAGAGATAATGTTTTGTTGGGAGATCAAAAATTAGGGTTCTTAGTCAAATTGGATCCTATAACCTATTTTGGAGAGTGAGTAAACACCCTTATCTAAAAAATAAATAAAACAGTGAGGTCCCAAAGTGAAAACCTCTTTGAGGCACTTTTTGACTAGGGAAAAAGTAAAGATAAAGGCTAGTCTAGTGGTGAAAACCTATTTCAAGCACCATTAGATGAGGGTGTTCATTCTTCTTTGAATTTAGACTAGGAGACCACCAATAATGAACTTGCCCATGGATCAGAGTTTAACTTTGAACAACAAGTATTTGATAAAATTATTGAATAATTTATAACTATTTTTAGCACATGGCTAGATATTCCATTAGGGGACTCAGATTCATCATGTTTAGGAGAAGTTAAATAACAAGTCCTAACAGAGGACCCTGACATAATTCAATAGTTTAAGTCACTACCTACTATCCTAGAAGATGGTTTGGACCTTTTAGTTAAAGCTACAACAGAGGTAAATATCAAAACTTTATTAGACTTGAAATGGATAAAATAAGTGTGTCCCTCACTGAGGAGGAACATGACATCTTTATAGCTCTATTGAGAGAATTTGTAGATATCTTTGCATAGGCCTATTATGACATGCTATTTTTATACCTCACCTTGGTTCTGCACCATCTTATGGTTAATCTTGATGCCAAATTGGTAAAACAAAAGCTACATAAGATGCATCCTTGCATTACTATATTGGTAAAGAAAGAGTTAAGAAAACTCTTAGAAGTAGGATGTATCTAATCCATTGACTACTCAGTATAGATCTCTAATGTGGTAACTATTAGTAAAAATCTTGAAGGGATCATAATATGTACAAATTTTCAAGACATCAACAAAGCTTGTCATAAAGATGATTTTTACTTACCTAATATTGACATGATCATCAACTCCATAGTAGGTTATGAAATTCTTTCACTCATAGATGGCTTTTCAGGATACAACCAGATCAGAATCACACCAGAAGATTAACATGAAACAATGTTCACCACTCCATGGGGAACATTTTTTTTATCAGGTGATGCCATTTGGTCTTAATAATGTTGGAGTTATGTATCAAAGGGCCATGATTGTCATATTCCATGATATTATGCATGATATTATTAAAGACTATGTTGATGACATATTAGGAAATCCAAAACCAAGGTTGACCATCCTAACAGTACTACATAAGATATTTGATAGATTATGGGAGTACAAAGTTAGACTTAATCCAAAGAAATATGTGTTTGGTGTAACTTCAGGGAAACTACTTGGCTTCATCATGTCTCGTAGAGGTTTCGAAGTTGATCTGGCCAAAGTCCATGCTATAATCAAGATGTTACCACCAACCAATTTAAAACAACTCTGTAGTTTGTAGGGAAAGATCCATTCAATTTGATGCTTCATCTCTCAGTTATCAGACAAGTGTCATATGTTTACACACCTTTTAAATAAGGGAGTTGCATTTCACTGGGATGATCACTACCAAATAACTTTTCAACTACTTAGAGACTATCTTGTTAATCCACCTATTCTATTACCTCCTATGTTAGTTTTGTTATACTTATCAACTACTGATCATGCTCTAGGGGCATTCTTGGCTCAACATGATGATAAAAGAAAGGATCACATTATATACTACCTAAGCTTTCACCTTGGTTACATATGAACATAACTATGCAGCTATGGAAAAATATTGTCTAGCCATGGTCTTCATAGCTCAGAAACTACACCATTACATGTTGAATAATAAGACCATAGTATTTTCAAAAGTATATCCACTCAAGTATCTACTATTTAAATTAGATTTGCAAGGAAGAATGGATAAATGGATCATGATTCTCAGTGAGTTTGACATAGAGTATGTCAATTATAAGGCAATCATGGGACAAGTTCTTACAAAATAACTTGCTAAAGCACCTCTCATAGACATACAACCACTCATGTTTTAATTTCTTGATGAATCTATAATGACCATCATTGACATACCCCTTGAAGATAGGCATTGGAAATTGTATTTTGATGGTTCATTCACTACACATGGATTGGGGGTAGGCCTATTATTTATTACAGCATAGGTGGATCTAATCCTTAAATCATTCAGAATCAACTTTCCTTGTACAAGTAACATAGTTGAGTATGAAGCACTTATTTTAGGACTTTGATGAGTAGTGCATTAGAATATATCTCATCTCTAAGTTTATGGTGATTCTTAGTTAATCATCAATCAGGTTATAGATCATTTTCAGACCAAAGATGATAAGTTGGTTCCATATAAGGCCATGGTCGACACTCTTAAACAACAAATTGTCAATATTCAGTTTGACTACATATCAAGGGCTAGTAATAAAACTATAGATGCCATGGGTACTATTATCTCTCTGATTCAAAAAATAGATAAAGCTAGAGAGTATCAATTCTTCATCAAGAATTTGTTAGCACCAGTTCATGAGCCTTCAATCATTTCCATGATTTGTGATATTGTTGGTCCTAATTTTATCTAGTATTTAGACCTTTATAACTACCTTCATGACCAAGTTATACCACCTAACCTATCTTGAAAACAAACCAAATACTTCATTCATCAATTCACTCATTATACTCTACTTGGATCCACTCTTTACCATTATAGTTTTGATGGAACTTTGTTTCATTGTTTAACTTTGATAGAGTCTACAATAGCATTAAAAGAAGTTCATGAAGGAGTATGTGGTGCTCATTCTAGTAGGGCAGTCCTATCCAAAAAGATTTTGTGTATTAGTTATTATTGGCCTACAATGGACGTAGATGCCACTACATATGTAAAAAATTGTGACAAATATCAATGACATGCTAATCTAATTCATGTCCTAGCAACAACTCTAAAAATGATGTTGACACCATGGCCATTTTATACATGGGGACTTGACCTCATTGGGAAGATTAACCCCACTTCATCTAATGGCCATAAACATATCCTTACCACCATCAAGTACCTCACTAAGTGAGTTAAAGTTATATGCCTCACTTACATGACTGGAAAGTAAATTTCTAAATTCATCTTTAACTATCTCATTTTTCGCTATGGTATCCCTTCTGACATTATATCTAATAATGGAGGATCATTCAAGAACAAGGATGAAGACTAGTTATATATTGAATACAACATCACCCAATATTTTTCTATAGCATATTACCCTCAAGGTAATGGCCAAGCTGAGGCATCCAAAAAAACCATTATCAACATTCTCAAAAATCTTTTCAATGATACCGATCATGATTGGCACCTTTAGATATTATTTTCCCATTGGGCATATCATACCAATCATTGTACCCCTATAAGACGCACTCCATACTCACTTGTTTATGGTATTGAAGCCATCCTTCCCATTGAGGTCAAATTTCTTTTACTACACATCTCTTTCAAGCATGTCATGGATGATCGTGACTATCGAGTAGCTCACGTGGAAGAGCTAGATCTACTTGATGAAAAATACACAACCATGCTCAACAATCTTCAAGCATATCATAACTGACTCAAAGGCCACTATAATCAATGTGTTAAGTATAGAACATTTGAATTTGGTGATCTTGTTCTTAAAGAAAACCAAAAGAATACCATGGCTAATAAGAAGCATAAAGGAAAATTCAAACCAAATTGGATAGGGCCTTTCATCATCACTATAGATTATGGATCAAGAGCATACATGCTCATCACACTAGATATCGATGAACTTCTAGAGCCAATGAATATTATTCATCTCAAGCGATACTATGCTTGAGTGCTAAGGTGTATTGTCTATAAGGACCATTTTAGTTATGCCATTTTATCACTATCTAAATACCATCCTCATCTATCCTCTTCACCGTATCTACTTTTTGCTTTAGACCTATCAACCCAGTGTGTTCCATAGCCTAGCCCATTTGACCTTGGGTTTTTTCCATTCATTACATAGTTTCAATATTGAGGTATCTGATTAGTTCATCAGTTAATTGAAATTTAGATAGAGAGCCTATTTTGGGATAGTGTGATAGAAGTTTCCATAGTTTCATCCTTCATTTGTTAGTCCTTTCTTACCACCAGTCTTACTACTAATTATAACCACCTTTGGGAACATTAATACCATTGATCTATGCTATTGTGTCCTATTTATAACTACCTATGGGCAAACTAGGGGTAACATTAAGATTTGATGTACCAACTAATCACTTTTTATGTCATACTATGACTTTTTTTTTACCAATTGTGCCTATTTTGTTTGAATTGACTGCTACGCTAGTCAAGTTCCTCCGCTGTAAGGGTGGAACTATAGTGACTTGAGGTCCTACTCTAAGACTTTGTAGGAAACACTCAATACTTGTTGAGGTCAACTCAATCACCTTATCCACCATGCTCTCATTATTTTGTGAGAAACCTAAGGTACACTCTCACCATTTTGTGAGCAACCTTCATTTAAACACTCTTCTTATTTTATGAGCTTGAAAAATTTAGTGTCTTGTCATTATAGATCGAGTTGAGACACTTCTAAAAATTCTAAAAACATTTAAATAAACATTAGAAAATAAAAAAAACATTGACCACTTCTTTTCCTTAAGGATTATGGGAACCCTTACTAAGTTACAAGCAAATCACTTGTCATTTAGTTTCCCCATCTTTTCTATCCTTTTTCTCTCATGCACTTGCCATTTTGTAAGACCATTCCTATTTCTTATATCACATCCATTCTATTTGTTTTCCTTAGTTATCAAATTCTTCCCATTCCTTGGGAGAACTACATTTGGCCTAAAGTTTTTTATTGGATATTACATTCATGGAACTATGTAGGTAGCATCCACTTACCTAGTGCATATGGAGATAACTCGGCCACCCCCTTCATTTTCTTATATTCCCCCATTTTATTCATTTATTAAGTTGTCACCTATTTTCTATGAGAAATGTTTGTATAGTTTCTATTACATTATTTTTTTGTTTATGCTTATTATGTTTGTTTGTCTACTTATTTATTTACTTTCAGCACTGTTGCCTTGATTTGGTTTATGTGTGTTCATTGGGTGATTCCTTACCCACACTTATACTTGAATCCATCCATATTCATATTTTTACATTGTCATCATGGTTTCTATCATTAGTGCATTATTTTCTATTGAGTATTGGATTATGGGAGTCAGTCCTTATACATATTTGGGCCAAGTCTTCATGATGTTATACAATGATACCTACCGATACATGCTACTAAAAACCTTAGCTTCAAGAAGTCTATTCAACAATGGTGGTATTTCTTTGGCATCGACATCCCAATTCCATCTCAATCATATCCCCAATAGATTAATTAACCACACAAAAATTTCAACCTTTATTAGTTCAGACGTGCATCTCCCTACTAGTAGGTTGTTTCAATTCATAATTATCCTCTATCTTAAGTTATCATCATCTTTGGCCAAGTTTATCATGTTTTCCATAATCAAAGTATAATGATTATAACTACCTATGGGAAAATCATTTCACACCATCCCACCTACATTTCTCAATGATTATAACCACCTTTGGGCAAATCATTTTATTGTCACCACTTTAATTTTTTTGCTCATATAGGGGCATGTTGTTATCTTATTTGTCTGTCCTAACTAGGGTAGCTTCATCTTTTCAATGATTATAACCACCTTTGGGCAAATCATTGTGCTATCATACCACGTTGCCATTATTGGGGTATAATGCTTATAACCTCCTTTGGACAAACCATTGTACATTATCCCACTTGAATTCTCAGTGATTTTGAATAATTTTTTTAATATCATTGCATTTTCACCCCATCATCTTTATTTTCTTTGGTCCCCTCATTTCACTTCTTTCTTTTTGAGGGACCGTTTGCTGACTTACTTGTGTTGACCATTCCCTCAAGGGGGCATCTTACAGTTAGTTTATCATCATTACAGTTGTAGGCATACATGACTTTTTCATTATTTGATAATATATTACTATGATTTAGCTTGAAACACCTTTCCAAATAGGGGAAAACTATAGACATCTAAATCTAGCCATTGATAACCTCCAATCAGGCTTTTGACCAATTTCCACCCAAAATGCACAATTTGGCCTAAAAACACTAAAACATGCTAAATGATGTGAAAATAAAATATTTAAGTGTTGATATTTGTCTATAGTATCCCTAAATGGGTTAATGCAATTTATGGGCCAACTAATTTTGATCAGATCATTTTGAGTCAAAATGCCAATTCTGCACCTAGGTGCTCTGGATTGCTCTTTCCTATCAAATATTTTGCATAGGAAATGTGCCTTTGTTATTTATTTTTTGGTAACATCCTAAATGGTAATATGGTTCCAATAGATCTGACATCACCTTCCAATTCCAGTCTAGTCAAAATTTGAACCAATAACAAGGTATTCTTATCAATTTGAGTAATTTGTGCACAAAGTGCTTAATCATGCTTATGAGCTAATCAACCCAAATCAAGGCCTAATAAATAATTCCATGGAAACTTGTTAAAAAATTATTTTTGGAAATGAATATTAAATATT
This sequence comes from Torreya grandis, assembly GCA_037957365.1. NCBI lineage: Eukaryota > Viridiplantae > Streptophyta > Pinopsida > Cupressales > Taxaceae > Torreya > Torreya grandis. The sequence continues at coordinate 851,231 of JARHVA010006605.1, forward strand.
TTCATCATCAAGTGACCTCATTTCTTGGGAATACATCCTTAGGCCATAAATGCCACAAATATCAGGATTCATGCCTCCCGTGCCTCATTAATACCTTCCATGATGCCCTCCATGCCTCTTAATTGCCCCTTCTTCCATATCTTAAGATGGATGGTTTAGGTTGATTCTGATCAAATCCAAAAATATATAAATAGAGAGGCCAAGAACATCACTTCTAAGATATTTTGGTGCAAAGTTATAATGCACAAATATCTTCAAAGAGCCATTGTAACTAGTGTTACCATGCCAAATTGATTCCAAGCCACAAGCCAAAGGTGTCAAGGAGAAGAGGAGATATACAAGACTCCTTTGATGAAGGATTAATGAGCACAAGCCAAGAAATTCACCACTACAAAGGCATTTAGAGCATCCAAGGAAGGTGAAGGAATTCTTGTATTTGATTCCTTGCTTTTTTAGTGGTGTTTGTTATTTGCTCTTGTTAACTAAGCTCTCCCTAGTGTCTAGGCCAAGAGATGTTATGATATTAGTGTGTTTATTTCATTTTGTTTTCATTTTGGAACTAACACCATACTAACCATCCTCTCTTGAGTCAAATTCCTAGATCACACATATTTATTATACTCTTCTTACACCCTTGCCTGATCTAGACTGTATGCATATTTTTTACTAGGTTCTACTTTAAGGCTTATGCCTATAGGTGGACCTTGCATGATTTAGACCTAAGACAATGATTTAGATTCAATTTATAATGTATAAATATAATTTTACATGATTTTAACCTCATAAATTACCTTTGAGAACTTCCCATACTCAAAACCACAATCTCCCTATTCTAATCCACAATAGTCAACTAATAGTGTTTCTTACTTTTTAGACCATGCCTATAGGTATTCATGCCTAATTTGATCTTGTAGATGATGAATAAGAGTCATTCATATATTCTAAGTTAATTAATATATGTTTTATATCCATGTTTTCATTTTGGGAGACCTTATATCCTCACTTAGGACCTCTTTCTCAACTTGTTGTCTGTGATAGTCACCTACGATGGATGTAGATGCTCATAGGGTCCTAAATGGATGTATAGGTTATCATGATCATTGTTTATAGATAATTAAAGTGATCATGGATTTGAAGAAGGTGATCATAATTTTATTTCCCCATCCCAACCTTCCTTAGCTTTTCATATGCACTTTGGATTCATAATTGAGTCCTCCTTAGTTCTGACTAAGACTTTACGTTAATGACCCGTGTATGTGATGTAAGATTTAATTTGGATTTATTCATAATATGTAGAGACATTAATTTAAACCTAATATTACAAAGTATATGTTAATTCTTGTATCTATCTTGAATAATCTAAAATAATGATAAATCTACCATGCTTAGGTCACTGCTAGTTGTAGGTGGGTGTCTAGGCGAACTGTACAAATTGTAGTTGTGAATGAGGAACAAAAACCACCTGCCATCCATTCTTGATGATCCTTTAAGTCAAAAAATGTCACTTAAAAAAAATTTAATTTTCAAAGATAGGGTTAAGGCCTAGTTTTAAACTTTTATTTGGATGAAGTCTTTTTTAGGATCAAGCCTGTAGATATCATTGAAGGAATTTAGTGTTTTGTAGGTAACTTTAGGATCTTCAACTACTATCTTCCCCTAGTTATTTTCCTTCCAAACTTGGAAAAGTCATTATTCATGATGGATAATACCAATTATGCTCATTTATATGCTCCAAGACCTTCTAAAATTTCTTCTTATGACATCAACAAAACCATTGGGTGCTCTATTTTTCACCTTTTAGAAAAGTGGGCTTGAACACTTACGTATTATGATATTAATGTATCTATATTCCAATTTGAAAACTTGACACATTAAAATGGATATGTTATGTTCAATCCCATTTATCAATATCTTAAGGAAAAATTTGGTAATGTTTTAACCTCCTATTGAAAGTTCTCATCCCTTTGTAGTATCACTTCATCAATATCTTAAGGAAAAATTTGGTCATGTTCTAACCTCCTATTGAAAGTTCTCACATAAAAGCAACAAGGGTGAGAAGTGTAGTTAGTGTATATATACACCTACTTATGATTGATTATATACCTTCACCAAACTATAAAATGGATGTAATTAAACCTAATGGCTTCAAATCAGTCCTAAACCTCTTTCCCATGTGTGTGTTCATGAATGGTACCTATAGATGGTGCTCAATGGTAGACTAAGAGTATATGTTGCACATGAATATTGTCATAAACCTTTTATGTTATTTTGAAGATATAACCTAATTATTTTTTATTATAAACACATATAGACCTATTTATATATAAATTACAAATCCATGAACACATTAAACATGTTCTAGAGATGTGATCATCATGACTGCAAAGATGAGCAAGGAATTGACTATGGAAAAAGGCAAGACTGAATCACTTGATCCAAGCCTAATGGAGTGGATTAAAAAATGAAGGGATATAATCAAGATAAAATTTTAATCATTGAAATGAATCCATGACAATCCCTTGGATCCATTAATAAATCATGGAAAACAAGAAAAAGGTAGAAGCTTGTCTGTCATCTCAAATGAGAGTACTCGATAAATTTGAGATGATTTGCCCATAACAACACCTTGAAACATGAAAATAAGTATGGGGATAATTTTTTAAGTAATACAAAATCCTTTGGAATCAAACTTAGCAATTGGTTCATACATAATTGCTCAAACTAAGGCAAAACCTATACGGTGCATGAAATAATAAGTAGAAATCTATAGTTAGCATCATGAGGATAGTTAATGAATCACATGCCACCATTATTAAAAATAATTATATGTAAATGAATTTATATGAGTTTAATACAAAATCCTAGAATCATTTGACTTGAAACCTTCTCAATTGTCTGTACTGAGCAAAAACCTGAAGGCCACTTATGTATGTCTAGGAAATCAAAGATGGAGTTGAATGGTTTTGGGATAAAATTGGCACTTTAAAATAAATAAACATTTTGGATGAGTGTGGGGAATATTAATTGACTTTACATGAGATTTTTACATGTGGCACACTTCCCCATGGGCCATACAAGTGCCATTTTCTTCTCCTTTCTTAAGAAAATTGTCTTTTCTTCTGATGAACCTACCACTTTTTAATTGTCAGTTACCTAAGACCTCTAAAGGAACATGGGACATGAACTCACATTTTATAACCTTAAAAATTCTAAATAAATTTGTACAAGTCATTAAATTCACCTTTTTTGACCTCAAAATGACAAAGGACTAAAATGACTAAGGATCAAGGCCAATATAACATTAAATGACATCAATTATCCTATAAAACACCTTATGACATATTTATTAGGTAAATAAAACATATAAAGGTTAATATTTTACCTAGGGGTTCCCTAATTTGACCTAAACGTCAAATTTGGTTAATAAATTGGTGACTCATAAGGGTAGTATGCCTGTTATACTAACTAGACCAATAGCCTTATCATTCCATTGGTCTTAGGGAGTCATGAAATCTAAGACACAAAAAGAGGACTTTTACCATATGATTTTATCAGTATGAGACCACTAATTACCTGAACCAGACAAAGCAAAGGACACACACAAAACAAGGTAGCAAACTAAAAAGACACACATGCACGCACACACACATGCACACACGCACACACACACACACACACACACACACATTTTATCAAGGAAATTAGGGGAAAATGAAAACAAACTATTATGCACAACTAGAGACTAAGCATACCTCCTTTCTAAGATCAAAATGAAAACATCTTGAACCTTCTTCATGGTGAGATGAAAGATAGTGCCAAGCATGTTTCTCCTTGAATTGAATGTTTTGTAGACCAAACCTATTCCTTGGCACTTCAATTGATCTTAACTTAAGTAGATCATCATCAAATAGGTCTCCAATTTAGATATATTCCTCTTGAACATGTTCACATAATTTATACTTCTACCCACTCTTCATCTCATGTTCAACTTGTATCTCTTTAGTAGGCATGGATTTAAGAGGAGTAGTTTCATGTTCTTTAGAAGATTGAGGCCAATAGGAGCTTGTTCCATCCTTCAAAAGTTGATGTGTTTCTCCTAATTAGTTGAGAAGATGATATCCCATATTGATGACATCAAACATTTCATCATGAAATTTATATTCTTATTGAAAGGATAGATTTTAAAGGTTAACTTTTCTTTGTATACTAACTTGAGTGTCAAAGTTGCCTTCTCCATATTTGACTAGATCATAACTTCCTTGAAGAGGAGTATAGCCTTCTTCAATGATTTCAAACATATCATCCCAATACTGATTAAGAAAATTTCTTTTCCCATCCATGGTATATTACATAGTGATGGAAGAACCATGGACTATTTCTTCCTCTTTAGCAAAAGGATGACATTCTTCTTCATCAACCCAATCAAAAATTTCCACACAAGACATCACCACTTACTCATCACTCAGGATCTCTTTAGGTATCTAAAGTTGTATCTCAACCTATAAAATGGGACTTTGGTTCTCAATGGCTTTAAGGTCCTCCATTTATTTCTCTTTCTTTATGATTCCAAGACTAGGCATTTTGAAGTCTCGTGACTTAGTCCAATGAGGTTGCCAAGGAGCTAGACTTTCTTCAAGCAAGAGTTTTGATTTTTTGTCAACCAAATAATCTTCCTTAGGTTCCCATACCATAGTTCCATCAAGGAAAAGGTTTATGGGGTGAGGATAATATGAAATAGTAGGTGGAGGTGGCACATAGAACTCAAAATTAGATTAGGAATGAAATTTAGGGGATTCTTTTGGAAGCTCTTGAGGAAGGGGAGGTAGACCTTAAGCTAAAACAAATTGGTTTTATTCCTTGCTTCAAAATCACTTCATTCACATCTGATTTATCTTTATCACTCTCTTGAGGGAGGTTAGATGGGGTGTTTTTAGGCATATGATCTTATTTTGGGTCTAAACCTTCCATCACAACTTGACTCAATAATCTCATATTTGACTCTAACTCTTCAATTTGCTTGGTTAGGTTCTCTTGGAAAATTCTTTCTTGAAGTTCATATGAATAATAATGAGTATGAGGAATACATTAGGGCTAACATAGAACATAATAATCTTCTTGAGGAAGGGTGGGAGATACTTTCAAAGGATCAACTTCATTCTTAACTTCACACTCCTTAATAATGCTTTTATCTTATTTCTTTCCCCATGATTCCACTATCTTGTTCTACTTTAGAATGTTAGGATTATAAGTCTCATTTTGAGGTGGTGGGGATGAAATATGAGAGGGAAATGATGTCTTAAACTCCACTTCCTTTGCTACCAACATGGGCTGCTACATATGCATATTAGCCAACTCAATTTCCCTATCAAGATTAAATTTAAAAATAATGTTTCTCCTTTCAAATATCTCTTCCAATTGATTGGGAGAAGGATGAATTTGATATCCTTGATTAGGATTATGATTAGGGAGAAAATATGGATAATAGGGAACTTGGGGAAGTGGATATTAATGTTGATAGGTTTGATGAGGTTGCGTTTCTTGAACTCCTAGCCTATCCTCTAAGGAAGAAACTAGGCCACTCACATCAAGTTTCTCACTTATGAGCCTTTGCCAATTGACTCTCTCAATAAGTACCTATTGACCAAATTTGACCCCAAGTCAAATTTGGGTCAACCTTTACTATTTTGAGCTTTTAAGAAGGTTTCCATGTGTTTTATAAAGTGTCATGTTGGTCTATTATCATACTCATCCTCTTTGTGCTAGGCTAGTCAACTAAATTCAAAGTTTGGTCAACCCTAGTAAAAGGTAGTAATAGGATCAAATTATGTTGAAAATATCTTAAGGTGGTATTTGACATGTTTAAATATGTTTACAAGTCATAAATTGGTCATAGGTTATGTCTCACATGGAAAAAGGGGCCTTTTGGTCATATTTTAACCCATTTAATGACTTCTACAGACTTTCACGCAAGAAAATTTGATACCAAGGTGAGTTTCAATGTGGAAAATGTTAGGATCATGTCCAGAGTAGTTAAATGTTAGACAAGAAGTAGTTATGTATAGTGGATGGTAGTTTTTCCTTGATTTTAGGAGCTTTTGGACACTTGCATAGATTTATTGAGTCCAAAATCAGATAAAAATGTGGGTGAAGTAACTTTTCACATCCCATAATCTATTTAAACTCTTGGTTTTCAAGCATAATTCAAAAAGTTTCATCTATAACTTCTTTTCCTTTATTTTCCCTTGGTAAGCAAAGACATGTCAGCTTCAAGCACTTAGCATGGGTTATATAGGTATAAATGAGAAGATTGATTATAGGGGTGGATATTAATTTGAGTGAACTCCATTTTCATAACAATAACTTGAGATTTGGTTCATTCCCCTTTATGACCAATTAGTTTGATTCTAGGTAGCTTTTTATGCTTATACAACCATGAGAGGGTCACTGTTTGAGCTCGTCTCATATTTTATTGATTTGGATTGATAGATTTGTGTGGTGTAGGTGTTTTTATATGATTTTAAAGAAATTTTAATGATTTTTTTGAAGAGTTAAATTTTTTGAGAAGGCCTCTTCTAGGCTTACAAAATGCCTAGTTTGCACTTGCAGTCATTTCACTTGCCTTGGAAATGTTTCCTCTACATTGGAAAAAAGTATTTTGGTATTATTTTAGAGATTATCTTGATGTATTTTAAGCATATAAGTGTTGAAAATTGATCTTATGGTGTTTATAAATCCTTATTTTCATGTTTCTTGTCATTTCATGATTCCCATGTATGTTATGGTAAAAAAGCTCCACATTCAAAAGCATGCTAACATCACAAGTGTAATTTGGAGGGTTTGATATGGTACTTAACCTTTTGGGACCATTTATGTACATTTAAATGTTTTATGGAGTCATGTAGGTGATACAAACTTTCATATTTAGAGAATGAGCTCAATTCTGCCTGTGTAGAAGGAATGATCATTTGCAGCTGATGCCATAGATATGCCTTATGGAGGTGTTCCAACAGTTGGACAATCCATTTTGAGATCCCTTTCCATGAAAAATGTATAAATAAAAAATATTGATAGTTATAGTTGAATAATAAAGGTTTTAAAACATCAAATGGGAATTTGGATTATGATCAGGCCCTTTTGCTCCAAAATGACCAAATAAATGTCCATAAGGTTTTGTATGACCTATTTAAGATTGTCCCTTAAGTGACCTAAGGAACCTTGAGAATTTAATCCTATAGTAATGATATATTAAAATTAATATGCAAATTTTGAGAATAAAATTATGAGTGGATATTTGATTTTTCAAGGTCCAAAGATTCTTAGAAAATCACTAAAGGAGGGCAGTGTTATCTATAAGACATTGATCAAAATGTTAACCTTGCTCTTCATTATGGATTTATAGGTTATGAAATAAAATTATAATGATTAAAATGGTTCAAATTATGATTTAAAATTATAAATACCATGATATAATTTTAAATAAATCTCTTAACCCCTAATGCATACTGCTTTGTTTATACACAGGACTATGAGGAATCACCTATAGGCAGAAAGGTCAAAGTTTGTGAAATAGATATAACCATGAATAAGGTGAGTAAATTTTATGTCTTGTGAGAAAAAAATACCTAAAAATCATAATAAATAGCCATCAATAATTCTATTATTCACATTAAGACACCTATATGCCTAAAATGAATGAAAGATAGCCACCTATAGCTGGGACAATAGTCAAGTGAGATGATGGACCTTGGAGGAGTCTTAAGGAAATTTTAAGCTAAAGGAGATATAAATTTCAAATATAATTAATTTTAATACCTAAATAGGTTTTTAAATCATCAATAAATATTAATTTCATGCCATTATCACACTAAAATAACCTACATGCAAGGTCCTGGGATTGTTTTAGTCCATGAAGGACAGTGAAGCAATTAGAAGCCCTAAAGGGCCAAGATGCTAGTTTTGAAATATGGGATAAAATTTTAATATTAATTTTATTAAAATATGTTATATAATGTTTTAAAACCTTTATTATAACCTCTAAATAAAGTTAACTAAGAGAGAATATCCTTGTTCACTGTCACAGTTAGATAGGGTATTAAGCTTGAGAGGAACATGGTGAGAGTTTAATACCCAAGGAAGGGAAGGAAAGTTTAAAAAAAAATTATGTGAATTAAAATTATAAAATTAAGGAAATAAAATTTCAAATACACTTTCAAGCCACCTAATCCCTTTTCCCACAAGCAAAATGGACTCAGTTCGTATAGGTAGGTTAAGGCAACCCTTAGTTCAAAGGGTGAATATGGGATTCCACTTAGGAGTGAGGTTTTGATTGGATAATTAGGAAAAATAGGAATTAAATTAGGGTTAATAAAATGAATGAAAACTTTGGATGCATCAAATAATCTTGGAAGGAGCATCCATGAGGAGGTTTGGAAAAAACATGCAAAAAATAAGGTTTTTTACCCCTTTTTTTTGAAGATTGAGATGGTTAGACCCCATAATAATGGAATAAGGAAAAAAATTTGTAAATTTTGTAATTATTACCCTTTTTATATTATAAAATACTCAATTTTCATTAAAAAAAAAGCCATAATACTCTTTATTTTGTCTCAGAATAGGGGCAATCCCTTCATGCACAAGAATGGCAATTTTGGGGAAAAGTGGTGAATTGATGATCTCATGAAAAAAAAGAAAAAATAAAGATTGGATAATATACATAACACCTAAAAAATCCTAATTAACTTTTCTATAATTATTGAGAGTAGATAGGGTTCCCTAGACAATAAGGGATACATTCAAGTGCGAAGGAAAGCCTTAGGGCTAGAAGCCAAATTGGAGGTCATACACATTTTCAACCTGATATATGATTTATAATTAACCAATTAATGTTTAAATAGGTATTTTTTGTGTTTTAAATCCATCAAATTTAAAATTTAACCCTTTGAGGGTCAGGTAGAGTCCAAAATGATAGGCAGACCTATTGGCAAGGTCTAGGCCTAATGCCAAACAAAGGTCAATTTCCATTTCAAGATTTTGAAAGATATTATAATAATTATAATATTTTTTTAGGGTATATACATATGTTTTACAACCATTTTTTTATATAAAGTATTAAAGAAGCCATTTTTGGCTTAGGAAGCACTCAAACCCTACCAGGAAGCAAAAAATGAGTTCAAATGTCAATGCCAAGTGCTTGGAACTTCCACCAAAATTTGCATGGGACCTTGATAAATTCAAGGAATTTTAAGGAGGTAATTAAGGATACATAAGTGCCATTTTATCATATTTCCATGGCTATGAATGAATACTAGGAGTGAAAACTTCAAAATCCATGCAAACCCTTCTCAAGGACTCGACTAGGAAGAAATTGAAAATTAAACATAAAGAAAGAATTTAAATGCCATTAAAATTTTATAACATGTATAAGACTCTCATAGGCACCCCCAATGTAATTTTGTTATATGTACCTATATGAAATAGGTAAAAATAGGGCTTATTTTGACCATTTTTGGTGTTTTGTAGGCATGGTGAACTTTCAAGAGACCAAATCACTTTTTGAGGAGATTTTATGAATTTTTGTAAGTCCTAATGGTCATATGATCAATTTTATAACCTCATAAATATGCCTACTAGTTATCTCATTTTAGCCAGTCCAATGAGCTAGCTAGGGAAGACTTAGAGAAAATGGTGAATCTTCATTTGGAAATCCTTTTAAGGATTTTTTCTTGTAACTAATACCATGGAAACTTGGTAAAAATGGAATTCCTCTTCTTTTATGGATAATACTTCAGGTTTTAAGTGTTTTTAGGTGCCAAGTGGGAGAAGTGTAGGGAAAAGGGCTATTCTAGGACTACTAAAGATGATTATGCATAGCCAAATGATCATTAGTGGCTTAGGACCTCACCAATTTATGTGAGGACTTATTTTTAACCCATATTACTAAAAAAAATCATCAAAACTAATCAATTGTAGTTATAAGGTAGTTTTAAAAGGCTAATCATGAAAGGGAATTTTCTATGCAAAAGGAGTTTATTGACATTTTATAGGTCCTAAATGATTATAATTGACACGTTTTGCTCTTGATGTTGCATGGATCACCCCATGTCCTCATCCATATGAATTTTAGATGATTTTATCTTTTGGACACTTGTCCTTGTGCCTCTTGGACTCCCCTTCTCTCTCTCTTCCTCAAGGTTCTATAAATTGAGCCATTTTGGCTATTATAAAAGGAAACCCAATTGGTATGGTGAATACCTACTAAAATGGAATTAAAATTTGATTTTAAACATTGAATACAATTCTAATTCTAAGTTTTGAACATATTTTCTAAGCGTGTGAGTGATGTATAGTCGAGCTAAGTGATAGTATCATCCTTACTTTCTCTATCCTTCATGTTTAAGTAAGAGTTTTGATGTTAACAGGTCATGTGAAGTGTGTTTTATGTAATAATCTATCTTTCAAGTATGAAATTGTCTCTATGGTGTGAAATCTTCCCTTAGATCAAGTATCTTATTAGTTGTCCCAAGTATGCTACCTTCATGTTGAAACACTATGTTAGGATCCTTCAATGCATGGAATTGGTCTTGGAAATCATTGTTGCTTAGTAGAAGTATGATATTCTATGGGATATATCTTGGTGGATCAAATCTCTAGTATATTTTTCATTTTATGAAAACTCTTAACTCTTCATGAACAAGCATTAGATTAGGTTATAGGCACTTCAATAAGAATTTAGGGAGCTAGCCCTTTCAATCCTAGTGATTCATATCTCTTACAAGTTCCCAAAAACTTGAGATATGATTCAATGTTGCATAAAATTTAAGGAGCTTCATAGGGTGTCCTAAGGTGCATAATTTTATGACAATAGTTCTATCATACCTAGTAGGATAGCTGGTCCTAATTATTTACATGTCAAGGTGAATGTTGGTCTTGACAAGCCCAAGGTTGAAAAAGTGTTTCTAATCTAGCATTTGGTGACTCCAAAAGGTTAAAATCTCTATTTATAGATAAATTTCTTCACTTTATACTTCATGTTCTTCACTAGATCATCTTCTAGTAGAGAATTCAATCATGTCCCTCTATCTAAAGCTCCTCTCAAAGAGCACCATCTTGAACCATTCTTAACATGTAGAGATCCTGAACAAGAAGGTTTTGAAGAATTTTAAGAGATAGGAGATCAAGAAAAATAATAAGAAGAGATGGCTAGAAAACATCCTTTCCTAGGATTCAACACCTAGAATCTAATTAACCTTCTTGCATATGATCTTAGTCCTCCTAATGCTACCAGAATTCTACTTAATTTCAATGGAGAAGGTCCTATTACCCCATCTAAGCACATTAGGGACATTTCAAACTTTTTCAATTTACATAATATCACCCAGGCTAACATAGGTATTAGACTACTTTCTATGTCTCTAAAGGGTAAGGCACTTGATTGGTATAGGACATTAGAAGGTGGTTGTATTACTAATTGTGATGACTTTGGGGAGTTATTGGTGAATAGGTTTAAGAATAAGAGTGACCATACTTCACTAATTCACTAGTTGAATGTGATAAAGAGAGGTCCTAATGAGTCCATGGGAGATGCCAATGAAAGGTTCCAAAGCACATGGTATAGATTACCACCTATCATGAGGCCTCTTCCAAGCTTTTTATTCGCCACTTATCTCAAGGTAATTGGTACTAATGTGGTAGTAATGTTGTAATAAATGGGAGGATATACTCTACCTGAGGCATATGAAACAAATATTTAATATGAGAATAGTTTGATATAAGCTAGGAGATTACCCCCAAGAGTTTTCATGCCCTTGTTGTCTCATAATTTAGTTGAATATCCAAATATATCACAAGTTCCCAATACAAATGTCAAGCCCAAAACCACTCCTAAAAAGGTGGATAATGCTATAGACAAAGATGAAATGAATCAATCATTGAAAACTCAACTCAAACAAGCTCAATTTCATGCAAGTGATCCACCCAATCCCCAATACTATCTTTCACAAAATTATAGACCTCCACCCCAATATAATTACCAAGGAAGAGGACAAGATCAATAAGGTTTCAATAGATGTCCCAATGCCTATAATCCTAATTTGATTTTATCCACACGGGTTATTTTTCCAATCCATACTAATTTGGTCTAAGGAGAGGAATATTTGGATCAATGGGGACAATCTCAAGGTCAGTTTGGGTATGATGGTGGAGAAGGTTGTCAAGCCTTAGTGGCACAAGAAGAATTTCCTCCTTACCTCACATCAGAAGAAACACATCTCATGTAAATGGATACTCATGAAGAGGGTAATAGCCAAGGTACCATTCTTATGAACTTTTAAAAGGAGGTTAACTATGTGTTGAACCAAAGTATGTCAGTTACAACCAACATAAGAGACAAAAAGAGAGATTTGGGAGATGTTTCAAAAGCACATGTGACTCTAATTAATGCCTTACCAAGTCCACAAGGTGTGAATCTTAATGTAACACCTCCTACTAGTCACACTCCTCATCAAAGTCAGAATGTGAGAGAAGTTGTCAAACCTATAATGCATCAAGTTTAAGCTCCATCATTTCCTTAAAGAATGAAAGAAAAGGTGAATACTTCCCCTTTGAACATTATTGATTCTTTGAAGAATACCAAGACTAACATATCTCTTTAGGAAGTCTTACAAATGCCTAGTCAAAAGGAACTCCTACAAGAGAAACTTTTGAACATTAATGTAACCCTTGAAGCCCCAATACATAATGGTGTAGCCCTTGCCAATACACCAAGTCATGTCCTAGAACCCTCCACCAAATCTAAAAATCCTCCACCTTTATACCTCATACTCATTGTAGGAGACAAATTGGTTCCCAATTGCATTGTGGACAGTGGAGCTAGTACCATAGTTATGCCTAAGGTGGTTGCAGATAAGTTGGGTTTAAAGTATGAACCACATAGTAAGGGTGTGTTTGAACTTGATGTAACTCTAACCAAGATAGTGTGATTGGTTAAAGGGTTGACAATTTTTCTACATGATTTTCCAAGCTTCCCCATTATGCAAGACATTGTGGTGGTAGACCTCCCAACTCACTTTGTTATTTGCTTGTCAAAGGACTTAACAACTAAAATATGAGGATACCTTTCTACTAATTAGACTTTTATAGCTTTTAGAACAAGATATGGGACTAAGGTAACTATAAGAACATAGCCTTAGGAAAGGTTTCATATTGAACCATATGTGGAGTGAAGTTCAAATCATAATTGTATGATTAGTGAAGAAGAATAAGTTGTCATGGAAGTTGAAGCATGCTTTTCTCTTAAAGTTATTTTTGACCTTTTCCTTGATGAGTATGGTACTAAAAAATATAAGCATGATCTTTATGCATCTATGGAAGAGATTGATTTGGGGACTTATTATGTACATGAGGAAGATACTACTATACTGCCACTTATAAATGAAGATCATAAAGTAGAAGAGGTTTGTCCTACTTTACATATTCCTCCTCAAGATGACAAGTACTTGTTCAAGCTTGTAATGAGTCCTATGTTTCTAATATTGAGTCCTCTCCATCTTGTGTTTCACTTAGTCCACCCACTTCTCCTCTAAGTCATCCCATTGATAGTTTTAAATAATCTCTTATTGGCTACCAAGAATACATGATAGAGCTTGATACTAGATATGTTGGTGATCAAGTAATTCCTAGTGTTTTTATTAAGAGTGGAAGGAATGAGTTGGAACAAATAAAAAAAGAGTGGGAACCTATAGAGGGGGATAATTGGTCAAATTTTATCTATGAAGTACTAGAGGTTTGTAGCCTAATTTGCAACCTAGAGGAAAAATTGAGAGCCCATGAAATAAATCCATGTTGGCAGTCTTAAGATGCCCCAATTTCCTTGTCCATTTCCCAAAATTTCTCTTCTTGGGAATCCATCCAAGATAGTAACCAAAAGAGGGAAGGCATCATGGTGGAACAATTCAACTTATGTGGAGATTATTGTGGGGAAATAATAGAGGTTTTATATTGGTTTAATGATGAGAAATATCTAACTTCTTGTGAAAGTGATGATCCTTGAGTTGAAAAGGGTGGCATAGAAGGACTTCTCTTGAATCTTAAAGAATAAATGTTTTCTCTCATTATTAATTTCCATGATGAATATCAATCAAAATATGATGGCTTATGGTGGATGTTTAAAGACATGTACAATGAATTTAAAAACCAAAATGGACCTAAAATTCCTATATAACTGACCACAAGCCATGACAAGCTAGAAGTTGGAAAGTAGGTATGTGTTGAGGAGTGTTATCACCAAGAGAGTTTGGATCATGATGGAATAATATATGATGATTTTGGGCATATTGAATGTGATTTTAATATTGATCCTAAAATCACTCATGAAGCTACCTCCACCATCATCAAAGAGAAATTACAATACTTCTTGGAGAGTTTGAATAAGGTGTGACAATTAAGAAAGAAGATGAGATATATCAAGGAGACATGAACTTGTAGCAAGCTATCCTATATATGGACATATAAATTTTATAGAGGAGACAAGAAGACAATAATGTGAGTCATGTTTCCAAAACCAAGAGGACTTCAACTACTTGGGAGACCTATTTGATATGACCTCATCAAGTGACATGACAAGTCAAGGAACAAAGAGAAAACATGAGTCATCTAGAATCACACCCAAATGGAAGAATGCATGGAATCCCAATTAATATAATGAGGGAGATTCAAGATACTCCCCATCTGATCCAAGAAGGAAGTATGATCAAGATGGATGTACATAGTAGTTTTTTTTTAGTTGTGCTTTGTGTTCCCTAAGTGCTTAGTAGAATAAGTGTGACTTTGTTTTGTGTAATTTTATTTATCTTGTGGTCAATTCAAGTTCTGTTCATGTCAATATGAGTGCTCATATGCGTAACTCCATTCCCAATGGAAGGATTAGGACACTAGTTTTAGGCATAGCTGGCATGCTACCCCCAGGAATCACCAAGAATTTTGACCAAATTTGACCCTAAGTCAAATTTGGGTCAACCCATACTATTTTTAACTTTTAAGAAGGTTCCCATGTGTCTTATAGCATGTCATGTTGGTCTATTATCATACTCATCCTCTTTGTGCTAGGCTAGTCAACTAAAGTCAAAGGTTGGTCAACCCTAGTCAAAGGTATTCAAAGGATAAAATTTTGTTGAAAATATACTAAGGTGGTCCTTGACATGTCTTAATATGTTTACAAGTCATAAACTGGTCATAGGTTATGTCTCATGTAGAAAAAGGGGCCTTTTGGTCATATTTTAACCCATTTAATGACTTGTATAGACTTTAAGGCAATAAAATTTGACACAAAGGTGAGTTTAAATGTAGAATATGTCGATATCATGTCAAGAATAGTTAAAATCTAGACAATAAGTAGTTATGTTTAGTGGATGGCAACTTTTCCTTGATTTTATGAGATTTTGGGCACTTGTACAGACTTATTGAGTCCATCATCCGCTAAAAAGGTGGTAAAAGTAACTATTAACCTCAAATAATATATTTTAATACCTTTTTTGTAAGGATAATTCAAAAAAAATCATTTATAACTTGTTTTCCTCCATTTTCCCTTGGCAAGCAAAGAAAGGTCAACTTCAAGCACTTGGCATGGGTCGTACAGGTGGAATTAGGAAGATTTATTCTAGGGGTGGATATTACTATAATTGAACTTAATTTTCATAACAATAAATTGATATTTTATACATTCCCCTTTATGAACAATTAGTTTGATTCTAATAGCTTTTTATGCTTATGTAACCATGAAGGGGTCACTGTTTGAGCTTGTCTCAAATTTTCTTGATTTAGCTTAATGGATTTGTGTATTGAATGTTTTTATATATGATTTTAAAGAAAATTTCATGATTTTTCATGTTTTTTAGAGTTTAATTGTCTGAGAAGGCCTCTTATAGGCTTGTAAAATGCCTAGTTTGCACTTGTAGTCATTTCACTTGCCTTGGAAATGTTTCCTCCACATTGGAAAAAAGTGTTTTGGTATTTTTTTGGAGATGATACTGATGTATGTTAATCATATAAGTGTTGATAATTTATCTTAGGGTGTTTGGAAAGCCTTCCTTGCATGTTTCTTATCATTTCATGATTCACATGTATCTTATGGTCAAGAAACTCCACTTTTAGAAGCATGCTGACATCACAAGTGAAATTTGGAGGGTTTGATATGTTCCTTAACCTATTGTAACCATTAATGTAAATTTAAATGTTTTATGGAGGCATGTAGGTGCTAAAAACTTTCATATTTAGATAATGGGCTCAATTTTTCCTGTGTAGAAGGAATGATCATCTACAACCGATGCCATAGATATGCCTTCTAGAGGTACTTCAATAGTTGGTAAATAAATTTTGAGATAAATTTCCATGGAAAATGTCTAAAAAAACCTCTTGATAATTCTATTTTACTAATAAATGTGTCAAAACATCAAATGGGAAGTTAGACTGTGATCAAGCCTTTTTGCTCCAAGATGACCAAACAGAGGTCCATAAGGTTTTGTATGACCTATTTAAGAATGACCCTTAAGTGACCTAAGGCACCTTGAGAATTTAATATTATAGTAATAATATATGAAAATTCTTATACCTATTTTTAGAATCAAAGGATGAGTGGATATTGGACTTTTCAAGGTCCAAAGATGGCTAGAAAATCACTGAAGCAGAGTAGTGTTATCTAAAAGACATTGATCAAAATGTTAACCTTGCTCTTCATTATGGTGTTATAGGTTGTGAAATAAAATTATAATTATTAAAATGGTTCAAATTATTATTTAATATTTCAAATACCATGAGAGAAGGTGAATTCAATTTCTTAACCCCTAATGCATAATCCTCTGTCTGTACATAGGACTTTGAGGAATCACTTACAGGTAGAAAGGTCAAAGTTTGTGAAATAGATATAACCATGAATAAGATGAGGAAATTTTATGGTTTGTGATCAAACCAATACCTCCAAATCATCATAAAGATCCATAAAAAGGTCTATTATTCACCTAAAGACACCTACAAGCCTAAAATGAATGAAAGATAGCCACCTACAACTAGGACAACAATGAAGTGAGATGATGGACCTTGGAGGAGTATTAAGGAAATTTTAGGATAAATATATAAAAATTTCAAATATAATGAATTATAGGACATAATTGGGTTTTAAAATCATTAATAAAGATATATTTCATGCCATTCTCACCTTAAAACAACCTACAGGCAGGGTCTTGAGACTATTTCAGTCCATGAAGGACAGTGAAGCAACTAGAAGCCCTAAAGGGGAAAGATGATAGGTTTGAAATATGGGATCACATTGGAATATGAAGGTGATTCAAATAGGATATATAATTTTTTAAAACAACCTCTAGATAAAAGTAACTAAGAGAGAATACCCGTGTTCATTGTCACAGTCAAATAAGGTATTAAGCTTGAGAGGAACATGGTGAGAGTTTGATACCCAAGGAAGGGAAGGAAAGTTTAAAAAAATATTATGTGTATTTAAATTATAAAATTAATGAAATAAAATCTCCAAGAAACTCTCAATCCACCCAAGCCCTTTTACCACAAGCAAAATGGACTAAGTCCATACAGGCAGGTTAAGGCAACCCTTGGTTCAAAGAGTGAGTATGGGATTCTACTTAAGAGAGAGGTTTTGAGTGGATCCCTATGATAAATAATAATTAAATTAGGTTTAATAACATTCATGAACACTTTGGATGCATTAAATAAGCTTGGAAGGAGCATCCATGAGGAGGTTTGGACAAAACATGTAAAAAATAAGGTTTTTTACCTCTTTTTAAAGAAGATTGAGATGGTTAAACCCCATAATAATGGAATAAAAAACACTTTTGTATATTTGGTCATTATTACCACATTAATAATCTAAAATAATCACTTTTCATAAACAAATAGGCTTAATAATCTCTATTTTGTCTCAGAATAGGGGCAGTCCCTTCATGCACAAGAATGATAGTTTTGGGGAAAAGTGGTGAATTGATGATATCAAGAGAAAAAAGACAAAATAAAGGTTTTATAAGCTATAGTAAACCTTTAAAAACCTAATTAATCTTTTTATAAGGATTGAGATAAGATAAATTACCCTACATAATAAGGGTTATAGTCAAGTGTGAAGGAAAGCCTTAGGGCTAAAAGCCAAATTGGAGGTCATATGCATTTTCAACCTAATATATGCTTTCCACTTGATAAATTAATGTTTAAAAAGCTATTTTGTGTTTTTTTTAATCCATCACATTGTAAATTTAACCATTGGAGGGTCAGATAGAGTCCAAAATGGTAGGCAAACCTATTGGCAAGGTTTAAGCCTAATGCTAAACAAGGGTCAATTTCCATTTCAATCTTTTGAAAAGCAATTTGAATCATTATAAGATATTTTAAGGGTATATATATAGGTTTTCTAACCCTTGGTTTACAAATAAAGTCTCCAAGAAGCCTTTCTTGGCCTAGGAAGCACTCAAACCCTACCAAGAAGTAAAAAATGAGCTCAAATGTCAACTTCAAGTGCTTAGAACTTCCACCAAACTTTGCATAGGACCTTGATAAATTCACAAAATTTGAATGAGGTCCTTATAGATCCATATGTGGAATTTTATGAGATTTTCAATGTGCCATGGCTATGATCGAATGCTAGGAATGAAAACCACATCAAAACCCTTACAAACCCTTCTCAAGGACTCAATTGGGAAGAAATTTAAAATTAAACATGAATATGGAATTAAAATGCCATGAAATTTTTATAATATGTATAAGACTCTCCTAGGCACCCCCGAATTCAATTTTTTTATATGGACCTATACAAAATAGGGAAAAACAAGGCTTATTTTGACCATTTTTGGCATTTTATAGGCATGGTGAACTTTCAAGATGCCAAATCACTTTTGGAAGAAAGTTTAGGAATTTTTATAATTCATCATGGTCACTAGATCAAGTGTCTAATCTCCTAAATGTGCCTAATAGTTCTCTCATTTCAGCCAGTCCAATGAGCCAACTAGGGAAGACTTTGAGGAAAATGGTAAATATTCATTTTAGAAAGCCTTTTAAGGATTGTTTCTTGTAAATAATGCCATGGAAACTTTGGAAAAATGTCATTACTATTATTTCATGGATCATATTGTAGTTTTGTAGAGTTTTTAGGTGCCAAGAGTGACACCTGTAGGGGAAAAGGGCTATTTTAGGACTGCCAAAGATGATTATGCATGGTTAGATGATCAGAAATGGTTTAGGACCTAAAAAAAAATATGAGGACTTATTTGTAACCCCTCTTACTCAAATACATCATTATAACTGATCATTTGTAGTTATAAGGTAGTTTTAGAAGGCTAATCATGGAAGGTAATTTTCTATGTAAAAGGATTTTCTTGACATTTTGTAGGTCCTAAATGATTGGAAATGAAACTTGTTTCTATTGATGTTACATATATCACCCCATATCCTCATCCACATTCATTGTAAATAACTCTCTTTTGGACACTTGTCCTTGTGCCCTCTCTCTCTCCTCTCTCTCTCTCTCTCTCTCTCTTCTCTCTCTCTCTCTCTCTCTCTCTCTCTCTCTCTCTGTGTGTCTCTCCTCTCTCTCTCTCTGTCTCTATCTCTCTCTCTCTCTCTCTCCTCTCTCTTCTCTCTCTCTCTCTCTCTCTCTCCTCTCTCCTCTCTCTCTCTCTCTCTCTCTCTCTCTACTCTCTCTCTCTCTCTCTCCTCTCTCCTCTCTCTCTCTCTCTCTCTCTCTCTCTCACACACACACACACACACACACACACACAAACACACACACACAAATATCTATAAATTTGAGCCATTGTAAAAGGATCCATAGTTATTATGGTGAATCCATGATAAAATGAAATTACACTTTGATTTTAAAACATTGAATACAAGTCTAATTTTGAGTTTTGAACATTTTTTCTAAATGTGTGAGTGATGTATAGTGGAGCTAAGTGATAGTATCATCCTTACTCCCTTTATCATTGATGTTTAATCAGGAATTCTGATGTTAACAGGTCATGTGAAGTGTGTTGAATGTGCTAATATATTTTTCAAGTATGTAATTGTCTCTATGGTGTGAAATCTGCCCTAGGTCAAGTATCTTTTTGATTATCCCAAGTATTCTACCTTCACATTAAAACACTATGTTAGGATCCTTAAATGCATGAAATTGGTCTTGGAAAACATTGTTTCTTAGTAAAAGTATGATATTTTGTGGGATATATCTTGGTGGATCACCTCTTTAGTATATTTTCATTTTATGCAAACTCTTAACTCTTTTCATGAATAAGAATTATATTAGGTGATAGGAACTTAGATAAGAATTTAGGAATCTATCCCTTTTAATCCTAGAGATTCATCTCTCTTATAAGTTCCCACAAACTTCAGAGATGATTCAATGTTACATCAAATTGAAAGAGCTTCATAGAGTGCCATAGGGTGCACAATTTGATGACAATAGTACCCAATCTCTTTTGACCAAATATAATACATCTCTCACCTTATGAATAATATGATTAGGAACCTCTTGACCACATCCCCTTGGAGTATCAAGATCTAACATATACCTCTCATAGCCCAAAAGTGTTTGCTTGAAAGTGGAAATGGATGGAGTTGACAAATGGCTAGGTTGACTCGGGGGAACAAGACATTGAGGAGGTTGACTATAGGACTAGTAAGAATAATGAGAAGGATAATAAAGGCCATGTGGGAGTTGATATGGATCATAAAAATATTTTTAAGGATCACATAAAGGCTGATTAAGAACTTGCTCTTGTAGATAGGGAATGGCACAAGCTTTAAATGTCTCACCAACTTGTGTAAAAAGGAACTCAACCCCAAAATTAACCACAAAACCTTATTAAAATTAAGAACACAAATAAATATATTAATAATAATATTCAAAATGAAACTTGGGCTACTTTACTAGCTAATGTATCTTTGGAGTTGCCATTGATGCTTTGATAAATACCTCCAAAGGCTGATTATTAAGAGATACCACTAAAAATATCTTAACTTCTTAGACCAAGAGTCCCATCAAGAATTCCAAAAATTATTTTCACTTAGATTTTCACTCTTTGAGGAGATGCATAAGCTCTCCTCATCCAAGTGGCACAATAGAAACACCTCTAGGCTTGTTGCTAGCCTAAAGATGAGGTGAATCTCTAGATAGGGCTAGCTCCCTTAATGTACCACTTTGGATTAAAACTACACCTAATTTTTAGGGGTGAAAATGGAGAGAGATAAATAAAAACAAACAATCCTAATGGGGGTAATAAACCAAATAATATGATGACTTCGAATCAGCTACATGTTACACATGAAATCAAGGGATAAATTGAACATACACTTCTCCAATCTATGTCTTCTCACATCAATGTTTCTATTGATCATTTTTACATCCCAATCAAAATGATTCAACTTCATAGGTAAAAAATTTGTCGTGAAGTGTTTCATAGGCCATTTAATGGCAATAAATATTATGTTAGCCTTGGTCACTCTTTGCATTAGTGTTCCATGTCACTTTAGGTCTTTTCGAAGGTCAAAAATGGGCATTTAATGATTTATATGGGTTTATTGGGAATTTTGAAAGTATAAAATGGTGATGTCACATTACATGTGTCCTAAGGGGTCTTAAATAACTATTTATAACTAACCAAGTCTGTAGTTGTAAGTTAAAATCAAGAAAATAATTGAAAAAGGGAGTTTTTTAGCCACTTGCATAGACTTGCACATATTTTTGTAGGTGAAATCACTTCAGGGATGTATCTTGATCTTCCCCATACTCACTTCCATGATCAGATTATTTTGGTAGCTTCAAAAACTATAAATTTCACTATTTTTCCCGATTGCTCCTTAGAAGGGTCAGAATTAGTCAAAGAATTTCACTCACCATAGGACGTACAAGATGAGTTGAGACAAATGGCTCTAGGGAATGATATTATACTAATTTAAATTCCATTTAGTGAAATTCATTTTTATATTTATGCCTCTTACTTTATGAACCATCATTAAGAAGGTTCAATCTTCAAAGCTACCTATGTAACCAAGTAGGGTCTAGATTTATCCAAATTAAGTGAAATCAAAAAATGGATGGAGATATGTGGTTTTGGAATTTTTTTTGTATATCATAGTAGTCCCTCTCCATGGTGTAATCATTATTCATAGCATCTTTAGATTTTCATATGAATACAAAGCTAGTTTCTTACTTGAAAACCAATTTACAGACTATAGGAGTAAAGGAAGTGGTTTGTGGATTTCTTGAGCATTATCTTATGTGTTAAAAGATACATATCCATTATGGAATCCTCAAAAAAAATTATATAACTATCATCTAAGTAGGAGATCACCAAATTGCACCAAAATGCCACTTGCAACACTTGTATAGCCTGCACTTCTTGGGGTCATGGAAAAGTGTTTTTTTTCAATGTTTCAAAGTGATTTCATGATTTAAACAAGTTTAATTTGAAATTATAAGAATTTTGAAGTGTTTTGGAGTCATTAAAAGCATCAAGAAGACTCATTTTCAAAGTTGAGCAAATTGGGGTTGTGTTCTCAAATGGACCAAACAAAGATCCTAGAGTTTTTTAGGGATAATATATGCAATGACAATAGGTGTTTCCAATGTCTTTGATTATTTGACCTTGTATTCCTATCCAAATAATATGTCTATGTCAAGTTTGAGATTAGAAAGCCAAATGAAAGGCAGTCATCTCATACTCCAAAAGTGCCTCAGAACACACTGAAGTAAGGTAGTGATACAAAAGGTAGTCATATGATAGAAAAGTGAACTTGTACTTCATGGCCTTAATCTTAGACTATGATAAGGTGGGGGAAATAATCCCAAATGTTCCAAATAATAATCCAAAGCACTTATGTCATGAGAGAAGGTGTTCTTGGATGAGATGACCTTTTAGGCCCACACCCTGTCTGTATAAAGTCCCAAGAAGGTAGAACTTATAGTCAAGGATTCTAACATTTGGTATGGAAAAACCCTAACAAAATTGTACCTTGATTTGTACTTAAGATAATGTAAATAAAGTTGGTTATACTCTAATTCCATTTGCACTACATGTCTAAGTGATCCATATTAAATGTCAAATATAGATTTAGTTCATCTTGTTTTCATGTAATCCTTGAATGTGTTGTTACAAATGACTTCTCTCCTAACAAGTTTCAAGAAGTGTATGTTGTTTTAATAGACTCTTTAAGTGTGTATGAGTTTGGTAGTGTCATATCTAACCTTAACTTCACTTTCCTTCATTTGTTGAGTTGTTATTTTCCTTCATGAGAAACACTAA